>JARHVA010002820.1:1927500-2344058 GCA_037957365.1 Torreya grandis
TTAAGGAGGCACCAAACCCTTAAGTAACTCACCACCAACTTAGATACCTTTAAATTTTGATCACCTTTGGACACCTTTTTCTCACTCAAATAAATATTACCTCCTTATTTTTCTCTTTTCACTCTTCTATCTCTCTCAAACAGTCTATTAGGCCTCTTTGTTAAGGTGTGGATCTAAAAGCTTCAACTATTTGTAGACACAAGAGAAGGATGCTGAAGAACCAGAGCCACCGACGTCGATAGTATGACTGACGTCGGTTAGATGCAGTGGAGAAGGAGACTGGCGATGGCAAAGAGTCAGCTGGTGTTAGCAGCACCAGACTAGCAGGGACTGCTGTCAGTCACCTGTGTATTTTCAAAACTGCTGTTGACAAATAGTCAGTTAAGTGAAGCGAGTGTTTGCATGGCAAGTGACTAATTATAGTCACGAGCTGCGTGTCTAATTATTGTAACTTGAGTTCTATTTTTTGTAAGCATGGGATCTTATTTATAGACCCATAAGGCATGTATTGTAATTAAGCAAGAAGGCAAGTAAAAGCATTGAAGCTAGCAAGGTCAAGGAGATCTACAGGTGTAAGGTCAAGGAGATCAGCTGAAGCATTCAAGGAGGGATAACAACTCAAGCTTTTGAGTTGTTGTGTTGAGTAAGAGAGAGAGGGAAGAATTTCTTGAGGTGTGGCAAGCCTTTGAGGTGGAGGAAGAAGTGGCATCTTCCTTATTGTATTTTCTTCTAGTAGTATTTAATACAAGAGTGTGTATTGTCTCTCAAATTCTTTGCTGTCTCAAGTTTCTAGCTAATTTATCATTCTGGTATAATTCCATGTTTAATTGCATATAAGAAAGTAATCAATTGTGCTCTAATTGGCAGAGCTTGAGATCCCCTGACAAGTGGTATCAGAGCTACGATTTGCAGGAAGTAGGGTATTGTTTTTGATTACAGGTCATTCACAGGGTTTTCTGATTGAGTGGGAGTTCAGCAATGGTAGAAGAAAGTAAACTGTGAATGGAGAAGTTTAACGGCAAGAATTATCAACATTGGAGGATGCAGATTGAGGACTATCTATATCAGAAGGATTTGTACTTACCGTTGGGTGGGGTTGCATGCAAGCCCACAAATATGAAGGATGAAGAATGGAACGTTCTTGATCGAAAGGCTCTCAGTTCCATAAGGTTGAGCCTTGCATCATCTGTGATTTCCAACTTATCACAGTGTAAGACAACGAAAGAGTTGATAAAGTCCTTGGCAAATTTATACGAAAAGCCCTCGGCTTCTAATAAGGTATATCTTATGAAGCAACTATTTACTTTGCAAATGCAGGAAGGTGGATCGGTACATACTCATCTCAATGATTTCCATGGTTTGGTAAACCAACTAGCTTCAGTCAATATTGCTTTTGATGATAAGGTAAAGGCTCTCTTGATTTTATGTTCTTTGCCTGAAAGTTGGGATGGTTCAATTATGGCATTAAGTAATTCTGCATCTGCTTCTAAAATCTTAAAAGTTGATGATGTTGTGAGTGTGATCTTGAATGAAGAAATACGTAGGAGAAGCACAGGTGAATCATCAGGGAATGCTCTAAGTGCAGAAAGCAAGGGAAGGCAAAGGGAGAAGGTTGAGCAAGGGAAATCAAGGTCGGGAAGGAGATTCGAGTCCAAAGGTATTACCTACTAGTTTTGTGGAAAGAAAGGACATATGAAGAAGGAGTGTTGGTTGAGAGATAAAGAGAATCAACATGCAGGTATAGAAGAAGCAAAGGATGCAAATATTGTGATGCAGGATGCTCTCATACTTTCTTTGGATAGTTAGGTAGGATCATGGATTTTAGATTCTGGTTCATCTTTTCATGCATCCCCAAACAGAGATTTGTTCCATGAGTATGAATAGGGAGATTTTGGAGTGCTCTATTTAGGGGATGGTATGCCTTGTCAGATAGTTGGCAAAGGGAAAGTGCAGCTGAGATTACAAATTGACAACACATGGGTGTTGAAAGAGGTCATGCATGTTTCAATTCTGAAGTAGAGTCTGATTTCTATAGAAAGGTTGGGAAATGAGGGATGCACAATAACCCTCACAGCAGATTCTTGGAAGGTTACCAAGGGAGCACTTATTCTAGCAAGAGGTAAGAAAGTAGATACTCTTTATCTGTCTACTTGTATTACTGATTCTACTTCTGGTGTAGATTCGAAGATGTGGCCTAATAGGCTTGGTCACATGAATAGGAAGGGAATGGAAGTTCTTGATTCAAAAGGTATGTGTTCAAATTTGGAAAGCATAAATATAGTTCATTGCAGAAAGAGGAAATTTGATGCTTTTGATAGGAACAAAGAAGCCTTGGTGTTTATGGAGGAGATGAAGGACAGAGACCAGTCACAGGGGCTGAATAAATATGAGCAGGGCAGCATGGATAGAGGTTTGATCCAAGAAGAGCTCGCGGATGAAAATTTCATCACTTATAGGAACACATAGACACTGATGTCGGTAGCTTGGCACCGATGTCAGTCATCCAAATACTGACATCGGTCATGTGCAGACCAACAGGGTCAGTAGGTTGGACTGGAGAAATCCGACATTGGTCATAAGGACCGACGTCGGTAGGAGGGACACCGACGTCGGCCAGGGAAATGATGTCGACAGTCAGGGTCAGTGCAGGGAACCAACATCAGTCAGGAGCAGACTGAGAGATGGCTTAGATCGGTCACTGGAACGGATGTTGGGTGAATAACTAAGTCTCAAACACCCATGTGGAGGTTAGGAAAGGTATGTGAACCTCATATTCGTTGTTCACCTTCTTTATATTGCTTACTGATAGTCATGAACTAGGAAGATGGAAGAAGCAATGTAGGTATAATCCAGAATCAGTGGGAGCTTGGCATGGATGAGGAGTGTGAGTCCTTGGAGAACCAAATAGGTATTTTTTGGTAGTGTTGTCAGCTGGAAGAAAGCACTGGATAGAGGGATGGATTCCCGTTTTAGAGAAGAGAGTGGATGGACACATGAGATAGAAGGCTATGGTATATGGTCTTGATTATGTTGCAGAACAATGGAGGTTTGACCATTGTATTTTATCTTTACCAGGTTGGATAATATTAGCTACATTATCCTGTTACTATATTGTGTTACTTGTTGCAGGGTTTCATATACAGGGAGTTTTTTGAGCTAAGGGTAGAGTTGGTTCAGATGTATGTCATGGAGAATTTGGGAGCAGCAAAATTCTTGTGGCATAAGAGACAGGTATTGCATCATAGGTTTGCATGGTGGTTGGTCTTCAAGAGTGACGTTGAAGAGGGATACAGAGCCTAAGGAACAAAATAGATGGTGTACAGGTACAGGTACAAGTTACAGCTATTTATCTCCAAGTGGGAGATTGTTAAGGTGTGGAGCTAAAAGCTTCAACTGTTTGCAGACACAAGAGAAGGATGCTGAAGAACCAGAGCCACCGGCGTCGGTATTATGACTGACATTGATTAGATGCAGTGGAGAAAGAGACCGGTGACGGCAAAGAGTCGGCCGACGTCGGCAGCACCAGACTAGCAGGGACCGGCGTCGGTCACCTGTGTATTTTTAGAACTACTGTTGATGAACAGTCAGTTAAGTGAAGCGAGTGTTTGCATGGCAAGCGACTAATTATAGTCACAAGCTGTGTGTCTAATTATTGTAACTTGAGTTCTATTTTTTGTAAGCATGGGATCTTATTTATAGACCCATAAGGCATGTATTGTAATTAAGCAAGAAGGCAAGTAAAAGCATTGAAGCTAGCAAGGTCAAGGAGATCTACAGGTGTAAGGTCAAGGAGGGATAGCAACTCAGGCTTTCGAGTTGTTGTGTTGAGCAAGAGAGAGAGGGAAGAAGTTCTTGAGGTGCGGCAAGCCTTTGAGGTGGAGGAAGAAGTGGCATCTTCCTTATTGTATTTTCTTCTAGTAGTATTTAATACAAGAGTGTGTATTGTCTCTCAGATTCTTTGTTGTCTCAAGTTTCTAGCTACTTTATCATTCTGGTATAATTTTGTGTTTAATTGCATATAAGAAAGTAATCAATTGTGCTCTAATTGGTAGAGCTTGAGATCCCCTGACACTCTTCGCTCAACTAGCCATTTCTTAGTAGAATTAGGTAAAATAAACTTGTTCATCATATATATAATTATTGTTAGGTATTCATTAAATATAAATCACACCTATATGATGGTATTAAATCCTTGTACCTAGTTTCCAAACCTTTATATCATTCATTTTTTCACTCAATATTCTAGCTAGTCAAATTAGGCCTATTAGACCTTCTTTTATACTTGACTCTTGCTCTCACCCACCTTGATCAGTCATAAAATTTCCATACTTGGATAACCCTTGAAATATATCAAAAAAAAAATTCACAATTGAAACAACCATTACATAGGTTGGCCACCACATAAGGACTAAAATCACCTTTAGGCCTAATAGAGACCTAATGCAATTAGGCCTTCTCAAAGCACACATTTCACCTTGACCACATTGAAACACCATAAGCCTATAAAAAATGATGAAAAACTTCAAAAATTATTTAATTATACCCATTATAATATCACCTTAGGTCTTTAACACCATTTTTTTAGTTTCGCTCCTTGAACCACACCATTAGGTCTCCTCACAATTAGGCCTTCTCACTGCCAGCAAGTCTATCTTGAATATCTCAATCATAAATTCAACATTTCCACATAAATATATCAAAAATTCACATGGATATAACCTACATGACCTTAGGGTAATCAAAAATTCCATTATATTTCAATATAAATATCAAAATACCTCAAACAAATCACTTTCATATGCTCACTCAGAACTACAAGTAGGCCTCAAGAACCCAGTCAAGAACCTTAGAATTTTCACACCTTCATAGGAATTTACCAAGAAGAAAAATGTATTAAAATTAACATGAGACCTATATAAAAAATTAATTTGCATTGGATTCTTTAACTCTATGAAAAAAGATTCAGGAACATCATTCTCACTCACACATAAAAAACTACCTATAGCTCCAAAAACACAATCATGAAAACCAAGTCTTAAAACACCTATAAGAACACTTTTATGAAATTAAAATGGGTTTAAATGATCCTTAAAAACACTTATAAAATATAATCATATATATTATAATTTTTAATATCAATATTGATCTTACAGACCAATCTCATGTCTTAACCCTGCACAGACCTCACTATGTTAGACAAGTCACTTTGAGAGAATTTTTTTGATTTTATATGACCATATCCAAATATTATAATCAAAGGGTATATGATAATATTTCTTGAAAAAAAAACCCATGTATTTTTATCCATCCCTAATCTCATTCTCACTTTTGCCTAGTTTTCTCACCATCTTCTTCATTAGGCTTGTTTAGTGATAGTCCATCTTTCATGATCAATTTAGAATATTTAGCATATATAATATGATTAAAAAACATACATTATCATAAATTAAAATTCTCACACATCATCTAAAAATAATTTTCATTCTTTGACTTGGTCAACCCTTCTTGCTACATCAAAAATATGATAAACAAGGGGTTTTATGTAGCTTCCACTCACTCTAATGATATACCAATGCCACCTGGAGGTAGCTGTGAATGTTTAATACAAATGAAAATCATTATAATAGGTCAACCAAACAATTTTTATCCATTTATAACAATATTTTCATATCAGGCCACTATTAGGGTTTTAGAGAGGTTTTAGACTATCTTCCATTCTTAACAATTGTTCATAAAGTTTAGGCCCTCAACCTAGAAAAAATTCCAAGAAATTAAATATAGGACCTTTCAAAAACTACCATGAACTTATTAGATCCTCATGAAAAGGTTTCAAATGGAAATGAGCATAAAAAATTCCTTTTCAGTCTGTAACACCTCATTTTGTGCATATAAAAAACCTCAGCACCACTTTTCATGCTTGTTCCTTCAGGATTTGACCTTAAACTTGGTAAAAAAACTTGACACAACCTATCACACCTATAATAATTATCTTATGATATTTATAACCTTAGGAACTAAACTTGACCCCTCATTAGGCCACACTAGGTATCTTTGTTTATTAGGACTTGAACTACCAGTCATACTTTGACCTTGAACACACCTTGAAACCTATTTCACTTCCCTTAATACCTCAAAATAATGTCAAAAAAATTATACAAAAATCACATACTACCTATCTTCTTCTCTCAAGCCTTAGACTGCTCACCTCATCATGCTACCAGGTCTATGCCTTCTCACTAGGTCTCTCAAGTCATGTCTCATGAACTCAAATTCAATAACAACAAAGAAAATATAGAATGAAATAAATGAAAACTTCATGCATACCTTATAAAACATTATAAATAATCTCCCCCTTTATCATTAATGGTAACTACTCATTAATGGTAATCATTCAAAGAAGCTTCTCTTACTAGGATACATCTCTCCCATACAAATCAATCTCCCCCTTTGACATTAATGACAAAGCACTACCTAAAACAAAACTCAATTGATAAAAATGAAGTATCATATCAAAATTATCCCCTTTCTCATTTCATACCTTAGACATCTTCTCCTTGACAAACTGACATGATTCCCCCTTTTACCTCATAGCTTGTACACTTCTTTCATACTCTCAGAGCTAAATCATCTCCTTATTATCTCCCCCTAAGAAATTTTAATTGATTAGTGATTGATAGGAATAGGAATCACACCAAATTCTTATCTCAGATGTTCAAAATTAGCCTTTGGAAGAGGCCTGGTCAAGATATCTATAATCTGATCCTTGGTAGACACAAATTCAAGCTTAATACTTTGTTCACTTACCTGTTCTCTTAAGAAATGATACTTGATAGGAATGTGATTGGTCCTTGAATGCATGAAAGGATTATTTGAAAAACTTATGAAACTAGTATTATCATAAAAAATATGACTATGATGATCAAACTCCACCTTGTAGTCTCTTAAGGTTTGTCTCATCCACAACACCTAAGTATAACATGAAGCTATTGCAATGTACTTAGCCTCATAGGTAAATAAATTCATTTATGTTTAATTATTTATTATCCATGAGACTAGGCACTTACCTAATAAGAAGGCTCCTCCACTAGTACTCTTTCTATCATCTAAACTCCTAGCCCAATTTGCATACGTATATGTTACTATGTCAAACTTCTTGTTCCTTGGGTACCATAATCCATACTCCATAGTTATTTTGAGATATCTAAGTATCCTCTTGAGTAATTTTATATTAATTTCCTTAGGATATACTTCAAATCTTCCCACAAGACCTAATGCTTGCATGATGTCAGGTCTAAAGGTAGTAGTATACAATAAACTCCAAATCATTGATCTATATTTTGTTTGATTGAATCTTAAAGATTCATCCTTCTTGCTTAGCTTACATACTTTAACCATAGGTTTAATTACATCCTTGCAATCTTCCACTTCAAACTTCTTTTAAATATATTTTATATACTTGTGAAATGATCATACCTTTTTTAGATTGAACGATTTGAAGTCCAAGAAAGAAGGATAGTTCTCCAAGCATAGACATTTAAAATTTTTACTTCACTGCCTATACAAATGAATTGGTCATGTTCTCATTAGTTCCACCAAATATGATATCATCCACATAGATCACCACTATCAACTGATGTTTAGTTTCAATCTTGATATATAGGTTATTATCTGCAACTCTTCTCTTGAAACCTTGGTCCAAAAGATACGTGTCTAGTCTAGCATACCAAGCTCTAGGGGCTTGTTTTAGGCCATAGAGGGCCTTCTTCAACCTAAAAACATATTCCTTGTTATAATTTAATAATAAACCCTCAGGTTTCTTAATGTATACTTATTCTTCCAAGTTCCCATTTAAGAAATCTAACTTGACATCCATTTGGTATATCTTGAAGCCTTTGAAACATGCATAAGCAATACACATCCTAATAACCTATAACCTTGTTATATTATCAAATGTTTCCTCAAATTCCACTCCTTATATTTGAGCATATCCTTTTCACACTAGTCTAGCCTTGTTTCTGGTGACTTCTCCATTCTTATTCAACTTATTTCTAAACACCCATTTTATACCAATAATATTTTTGTATTTAGGCCTAGGTACTAACTCCCAAGTCTTATTATTCTCAATTTGATTTAACTCCTCATTCATGGAATCTATCCAAAACTTATCTTTATTTACTTCTACATAGTTTTTAGGTTCAAATTTGGATAGTAAGGCAATATTCTCTTGATTAACATCACTCACCATCATGTACTTTTGTTTTCAATGATCTAAGATTCAGGATGATCCTTTGAATCTACCTAGGACCTTTTGATTCCTTTCTCTCCTTAATTTCTTCTTTATCCTCATGTATCTCTATTTCTCCTTCATCATTATTTGACTAAGAATATGATTTCTTTGTCTCATCAACCTTCACATTTGTGCTCTCCACTATATTTTACAACCTCTTATTGTAACATCTATAGGAAACACTTGTTGATGAATATCCCAAGAAAATACCTTCATCAAAACTTGAGTAAAACTTTCCTAAGTACTCATAATATCTTTTGATATAAAATTTACTCCCAAACACCTTAAAGTGTTCAACACTTGTAGGTTTACCATTCCATTATTGATAAGGAGTCTTATCACCATTGATCCTAATTTGTCCTTTGTTCAAAGTGTAAAATGTAGTACCCATAGCTTCTCTTTAGTATCCATCAGACAAATTTAGTTCATTCAACATGGTACTTTCAATTTATTGAACTATTATGTTCTTTCTTTCAACCACCCTATTCTTTTGAGGTGTTATAGCAGCTGAAAACTATCTTCTTATTCCATTAACATCACAAAAGTTATTAAACTCATTTGACCAAAAATCTCCTCCTTTGTCAGCCTTAAGACACTTTATCTTCACATTCATCTAATTTTCAACCAAATCCTTAAAATTTTTGAACCTACCTAGAGCTTCTAACTTCTCTTTCAAGAATTCTACCCAAGTCATTCTTGTGAAGTCATCTATAAGCAACATGAATTAATTGTCACCTTGAATATTTTGAATCCTTGTATGAACACATATATTAATATGAATTCGTTATAAAGTTCTATTAGTAGAGTATTATTTATACTTGAATCTCTTCCTAATCTATTTATCATGTTGACATGCCTTGCAAATAGCAAATACAAGTTTGGAAATTTTGGGCATGATCTTCATGGATCCCTTGGAGTTGATCTTGACTAGATTGTCAAAGTTAATATGACCTAACCTCCTATTCCATATCCAAATTTCATCTACCTTAATCATAAATAACTTTTCTTTTGTGATCTCATTTAATACATATAGGTTATTCTCAGTTATCTTAGATTTGGCAATTAACCTTCTTAATTTTTCTCTCCTTATATCACATCCTTTGTCATGAAAAGTTAGGGTATTTATTTGGGTGTACATTTGGAGTAAACTCAAAAAAAATTATTTCAAGCCATATACATACAATACATTTTCTGTCTTAGTCTTCCCATTATCCAATCTCAAATCACCTTTACCAATTATATTAGCATATTTGTTATCTCCAAACCTCACTGAACCTATGGAATTATTATTCAAAGTGATGAATTTGATCTTATCTCCTATCATGTGAATTAAATATCCATTGTCTATAGACCACTTCAAATCTTCATTTTGAGTGTGAAAGGCAATTTGGGCTATCATAGATTCTTTTCCTCTATATTCCTACTTCTCTTTCATGTTACCCATAGGGTCTAATTTCTTGATCCATTATTTAGTATCATGACTACATGTCTTATTAACATGACTATTTTTCATTATATATCTTTTCTTACACTCTCTTTCAATGTGTCCTCTTTGGTTGTAGTTATAACATAGGATATTACTTCTCCATCTATAGTCAATAGCTCTATGTCCTAATTTACCATAAGAGAAATAATAACTAATGAAATATTCCACATACTATGATTTTTTAACCTTATTTGTTTTTTTAATGATCATTGGATGATACACCACTTCCTTTGATATCCTTTAATAGAGTAAAACCCTTCTTATCTTGTTGGTGATTGACTTCAAACTTGACCACTTTTGCATAGGTCTTGATTCTACAAAATTTATCACTCCTTGACTGATCAATGAATTTTGGAAATTGACTCTCCTTGAACTCCTTTTTTTCTTCTTTAAATCCCATACCTATCATATCATAAAATGACCTTTTACTATCAAAAATATTATTAATATTTCTAGTACTCCTCAAATTTCTGATATGTCCTTATTTGATTACATATTTCTCAACATGTGTCTCTAAAGTCTTTACTTTCATTATAATCTAGGTGCATTCTTATATATGATTATTCTATTTTGAACAAAATTCACAAGTTATTTTAATGACTATGGATAGATCCTCATTGCAATTATAAAAAAACACTTTCATTATCAAAATCCATACCAATGATCCAAAGATTTCCTTTAGACTATTAGGTCTACACAAGGGACCTTTCTCTAATAATAATTATTGGAAGAAAAACCACTAATAGAGGTGTGGTTAATTAGTGTGAAAACTATTATTTAAATTCCATGTATCATTTATTAATTATTTAAACAAATCTAGAGATATAGTAATGCATAATCAATCATTCATATGAGCAAGAAGTAGGAACTTAAAACATGAACAAAAGATATATATGAAAAAACATCATGGAGGATAAAACCCAATAACACACATCTTGGAATAAATTCCTATAAGAAATGAATCAAAATTTTAGTGAGGCGCCAACCCTTCACTAGTCAAGTACCAACTCAACTAGTCCTTTAGCAAGAACCAACTTGTAAGGAGGAACCAACCCCCTAGGTAGCTCAGCCCCAAATCAGATACCTTGGAATTATGATCAAATTTGGACACCTATTTCTCACTCAACTTAATATTACCTCTTTTTTTTCTCTTATCACTCTTCTATCTCTCTCAAATAGCCTATTAGGCCTCTTCGCTCAACTAGCCCACTTCTTGGCAGAATTAGGTCTAATGACCTTGCTCATCATCTATACAATTATTAATATATATTAATGAAATATTAAAAACACCTATTTTATGGTCTTAAATCCCTCTACCTGGTTTCCAAACCTCTATATCATTCATTTTTTCACTCAATATTCTAACTAGTGAAATTAGGCTTATTAGACATTATTTTATACTTGACTCTTGCTCTCACCCACCTTGGTTGATAATAAAAACTTAAATAATTTGATAACCATTTGAATATATAAAAAAAACTCATTTCACAAGTGAAACAACTTTTACATAGGTTGTTCACCACCCATAAGGACTAAAATCACTTGTAGGCCTAATAGAGACCCAATGCAATTAGGCCTTCTCAAAGCACACATTTCACCTTGAACACCTTGGAACACCATGAGACTATAAAAATGGATTAAAAAATTTACACTAAATTTAATTATACCCATTATAATCTCACCTTATGTCCCCAACAACATTTATCTCATTTCACTCCTTGAACCACACCATTAGGTCTACTCATAATTAGGCCTTCTCATTACCAGCAAGTCTATCTTGAATATCTCAATCATACATTAAAATTTTCCACATAAACATGTATAAAATTCATAGTTATAGAACCTAAATTACCTCAAGGTCATCATAAATTCCATTATATTTCACTATACATAGAAAAATACCTCAAATAAGTCACTTTCATATGGTCTCTTAGAACTACAAGCAGGGCTCAAGAACCCAATCAAGAACCTTTGAATTTCACAAATTAATAATAATTTAACATAAATAAAAATGTATTAAAATGAACCTATTAGAAATATATAATAACTTAATGTGTATTATATTCTTCAAATCTATGCAAAAAGACTCAGGAACATCATTCTCATTCACACATAAAAAATTGCTTTAGCTCCAAAAACATAATCATGAAAACCAAGTCTTAGAACACCTATAAGAAATTTTTTATGAAATTAAAATGGATTTAAATGATCCTTAAGCATAATTATAACACACACACACACACACACACACACACACACACACACACACACACACACACACACACACACACACACACACACACACACACATATTACAATTTTCAATATCAATATTTGTCTTATAGACCAATATCATGTCTTCACCCTACACAGACCTCATTATGTTAGACACGTCACTTTGAGATAAACTTTTTGCCTGTATATGAGAATATAAAAATATTATAATCAAATGGAATAGGAGATATAGGTATTTAAAAATAACCCCATTTATTTTTATCCATCCCTAATCCACTGTAACCCATCCCTAATCTCATTATCACTTTTGCCTACTTTTCTCACTGTCTTCCTCATTAGGCTTGTTTAACGATAAGTCAACTTCCATGACTAGTTTAGAATATTCAGGTTATAAAACTTGATAAAAAAAACTTAAATTATCATAAAATTAAAGTTTCACACATCATTCTCAAATCATTTTAATTCTTTTACCTGGTCAACCCTGCCTACTACATCAAAAAATTGAGAAACAAGGGGTTTTTTGTAGCTTTCACTCACTCTTCTAATATACTAATACCACCTAGAGGTACCTAAGAGAGTTAAATATAACCTAAAATCATAATATTATGTCAAAAAACCATTATAATCCATTTATAACAAGATATTTCATATTGGGTCACTATTAAGGTTTTAGAGAGGTTTTAGACTATCTTCCATTCTTAACAATTGTTCATAAAGATTAGGCCCTCAACCTAGAAAAAAATATAGTAAATTAAATTTAGGACCCTTAAAAAACTACCATGAATTTATTAGATACTCATTAAAATGTTTCACATTCCAATTATCATAATAAAATCCTTCTTAGGTCTACAACACCTCATTATGTACACACAAAAAACCTTAGCACCACTTTTCATGCTTTCTCCTTTAGGATTGACATCAAACTTGGTAAAAAAACTTGACACAACCTATAAAATATATTAAAATTATCTTATTATCTCTATCACCTTAGGAACTAAACTTTACCCCTCATTAGGCCACACCAGGTCTCTTTATTCATTAGGCCTTGAACTATCAGTCATACTTTGACCTTGAGCACACCTTGAAACCTCTTTCACTACCCTGAATACCTAAAATTAATGTAAAAAAAAATTATACCAAGATCACATACTACCTATCTTCTTCTCTTAATCCTTATACTACTCACCTCATCATACTACTAAGCTTATGCCTTCTCACTAGGTCTCTCAATTACATGGCTCATGAACTCAACTTTAAAAACAACAAAGACAACTCAGAATGACATCAATGACACTTTAATGACATCAATGAAAAATTCATGCATACCTTATAACACATTCTCAACATTACCTTCCTCTATTTTTAGGATAAAATTCCCTTCCCTATCTTCTTTAGTCTTTTCTTCTATTATGGGATCTAGGGCCACCTCTCTTTCCATATTTGCAAGGGTCTTGGTAGGTAATGCCATATATCCCTTAGTCTTTTTTATTAGATTAATTATGGAAGAAGCACCCTCTTTCTTGAATTTCACATTCTTCTTTTGGGCATGTGGCATGATTTATTCCTTGAAGTCTATCTTCAGTTGTATGCACTCCGTAATCTCCTCAAATTTTTCACCTCGCTTCTTTTGGAGTGATTTCACCTAGATTTTTGGTGCATCATTTCCTTAATCATCATCTAGGAGGGGGTGATCATCATACCTTATATGATATCTACCCTTCTTATATGGCTTCATCTCATAGTATAATTTGAAAATTCTTCCATTGATTATTACCCTTTAGAGGGGATGGATGTTAGGCCTGTTGCTATCATCCTTCTCATCCCTAGTTGCCTTGGTTTTAGGATGTAAAAATTGGCACCTCATCATATTTCTATCATAATATATGACCTTGGCTTGGATATCAATTTTTTCCATGTTTAGTATCCTATTTAGTGTTGCCATGAAGTATTTGGTTGAGAATACATAAGGGAATTAGAGCCAACCTGATAGGTTTCCATCTATGAGTGATAGATGAACCACGAAAAAGTGTTACATCATGGTGAAGGTATTCATTCCCATTATTTACTAAGGGATTTATTATGAGATGCACCACTCCCTTTCAAATTCCTCCACATACCTATTAAACCACCCTTACATTCTAGTTGTGTACTTCTGTGAGAAGCTATGGGGGCAAATGAAGTCTTGGTACTTAATCATTATAAACTCATGATTTGTTGGAAACACCCATAGGTGGTTTCCATTTACATCTAGCATAACTATCTCTTCCATCATCATCAATATAATCATGTATCTCCATTGGAAGGTCTCACTCCCTCGATATCATTCTTGTGAATTCTTTATGAGCTCCTTTATGATGAATTTGGAGATGTTGAAAATTTCTCCCTACACCATGTGGTGGGAAATACAAAGGAAGGTTTTACTTATATCTAACCATCAACCAATAGGGTAAATTTTGGTGCTCATCATGTGTTTTACTACCCTTGTGATAGAATCTTAGATGTCTCTGATAGGGAATGCAAATCTTGACTTATAATAACCCATGAGCTTTGTGACCCTCTCTACCTCTACATCATCCTCCATCATCTACCATATATATTCTCCTATGTTAGGTAGCCTTGTGATTCTACTTATGTGGCTTGTATAAATTCTCATGTGCCATCCAAAAAAGTAGAACCAATCACCATGCACCTATGAGATAAGTAAATATACCAAGTCTTCTATATTTTTGAAGCTTGGAAGCTCAAAAATTTGTGTTACACTTGTGATTTGTAACTTGTCTTTAATGGAGATATCAAAAAATATAGTGCCTACCTTGGTATTCTTGCCTATGTCCACCATCCAGTCTTTTTTCAACTCTTACACATTATTTATTGTCCTATGGCTATAGTCTTTCAACTTGCATACATGGGTGAAGGATACCCACTTTTAATCCACCACAACTTTTGGTTGGCATTCCATCTCTAAGTAGGCAAGATTTGTGCTCATGGTTAGATCAATCTCTATGATTCTAACTCTCTCTACCATTTATGCCTCTAGTTTTGTAGCAACTACTTCTCTCACCACTTTTGTTTTCTTTACATATCTATGTGCTTGTGGTGGTCTTATGCTTAGTATTTTATTCCCCATCCTAAACCTACTACTATTGAAGTGTGATTGATTGATCCAGATAAAGCCCAAAATTATGTTTGGTCTAGTTTATAGCTATAAAAAATGCAATTGTACATTTAGCTATTAAGCTTCCTACCTTGTTAATGGTAGACTAGTTATCCTACCAAAATCTTTGCTTTCCTATTTTTCCTTCAAATTCCATCCATTTGACTCCTCTTCTCCTTAGGGAAAAACACAATCTCCTACTTTCTCTTTCATTCACACTTGGGGAGGCTTTGGGGAACTTGTTTCCTCTATGATATCATTTTCTCTTTTTGTGTATCTTTGTTTTATTTTGATCTCTTAAAAATGACAAGTAAACCTCCTACCTCTACCATCTGATCATCAATGTGGATATTTTTTTTATGCCACCGTAGCATTAACTCTGCTAATGGTTTCTTCGGGTAAGTGATAGGAAATTCAAATACTCACTTCCCACTAACTATTGGGTGGGTACCAGCTATCAAAATGGTCACTTTATTGTGATTTGTTCATCTTGATGTGACCTTTTCCATCCTTCTAGTTACCTGGGTGCAGTGTTTCACATGCACATGATTCAACCTCCCAGGTTCCATCTCCCATCTAGTGCTACACTTATTTTCAAGTGTTCCTCACTTTCTTGGTCAATTTCTATGTGCTTTATTATCTATTACTTCAGCCTTCCCTACCCCATATAAATCCTTGTGCTGGTCCTCCATCGCCTCATTATTTCCTCTTGGTTTCTTATGCATGAACACTTTGTGAAATTTACTCATCAATTTGTACTTATAGGTCAATTAGCCTAGGATACTTCACATGCACATAAAAACTTAGGTGTTTGGCCACAAGTGCTATAAAAATCATCTAGACTCAACTCACTTGAATGGATTTATGTGAGTAAAAGCACCAAGAACATTTTCCTATAGGCTTGAAAGTGCCATGCTTATTAAAACAACACAAAAGAAATAAAACATAAGGAAAATATTTGGCTCATGCCAATTTTATTATGGTCACAAGACAAAGCAACAAAATTTTGAGTCGAATCTAGTGTTAGATGGTGCAAGCACCATCCTAGTGATGGTATAATTTCAATCTATTATTGTTGAAATGCCCAAGGATGATTTCACCAATCAACATGTGCATCTTGCATGCATCAGTCTCCAAGATCCTATGGATGATATAAGGTCCCATCCATCTGATCTATAATTTTCCTAAGTACTTTAGGTACTTAGAATCATATAATTGGACTAATTCACCTTCTATAAATACCTTGCCTTTGATGTCTTTATCATGCCATGTCTTTTGGTGGGCCTTGCCTATCTATTAGCTCCATCATGCTTGGGCGCATGTCTCATTAAATCTCTCCAAATATTCCAGGTATACACTTAAATAATCTTGGCCATTCAATAAAATAATATTCATGATGTGTAATGAGGTCACTAATAACACCATAGGTAAAATGGCCTCTATGCCAAACACTAGTTGGAATGGTGTAGCCTTGTTTATGCACTTGTATATTATGTGATAGGCCCATAACACCACTGGCACATAGTCATCCCAATCCTTGTAACCAACATCATATATTTTTGTGAGGCATGTCCCTAGTATTTTATTAAATTATTCTATGGTTCTATTAGCTTTGGGTTAGTAGGGTGTTGTTTTATAGTGTACCACCATTTACTTGAACAATAGGATTTAAACTATTTCATTAATGAAATGTGTGTCATGGTCATTAATCAAGCTAAGTGAACACCTATACCTACTGATAATGTTTTCCCAAATGAATCTTAGTAATTTGGTGGCTATAAAGTCTTTGGTTGGCATCATTTTAGCCCACTTAGTGAAGTAATCTGTAGCACCCAAAATGTACCTTATGCATGTTCACCTCACAACATGAGTAATAGGCCCAACAAAATCCATGGCCCATTTTTCAAATGGAACTTGGGTAAGGATGGGGATGAGGGGCATCTCATCCTGATGGTTTGGATTTCTAGTAAACTAGCAGATGTCACACATTTTGGCATATTATTTTCCATTATGAAACATAGTTAGCCACCACAATCTTGATTGTAGCACTTTTCACGCTATGGTGTCTCTAGCACAATGGCCTCTAGCAATCTCCTCATGTGCCTTTTGTAGTATCAAGTCTAGTTTGTGTTTTAGGACACATCAACACATGATATCATTATGACTCAATTTGTATAGTTCCCTACCAATGAGTTGAAAAGGGTGATGTGAACCATGAGTTACTTCTTTTCTTTAGTTTTCATGGCTTGAGGCACAGATCTAGAGGTTAGAAATATGATGATCTCTACTAAGTCTTCTAGGATGCATTGGATATTATAGATATACATGTCGAGCATATCATCTTCAATTAGCATTACTGCATCTCCAAAGTTGATGTAGGATAGATGGTTTTGGCTTGAATTTTACTTTTTAGGCTTCACTAAAATAGAAAATTAGAATTCTTGAAACAAAATTATGCATCAACAAATTATCCTATACAAAATGGTTTTGTTCGCTAGGTACTTAAGTTCCTCATGATTATCAAAAAAGATAAAGGGGGTTACCAACAAATACTATTGAAATTTCTACATGGTTTAGACTATGGCAAGTGCCTTGCTTGTAGTTTTGGTGTAATTTTATTCTACCTTAGTTAGTTTCCCACTTGTCAAAGAACCATTTTATCTTTTCCTAGTTGTGAGAGAATGGCACAAATTATAGTACCAAAGGCCTTGACATGGACATGGAAGGGATTTGCCCAGTTTGGAAATTCTAGTAGTGTCACACTTACCAAATTTAGATTCATGGTCTCAAAATCATCTTCCTGCACTGCACCCCAATAGAATGGGCCAACCTTCTGCAAGAGTTCCTCTAGTGGTACCAAAATCTTGGAATAATTCCTTATGAACTTCCTATAATATCTATAATGTCCAAGAAAGGCATGGATGTATTTCTACATTGATGGTGTTTGAAGCTGAAGGATTATTGTAAGCTTGGCTAGATCAATGAGCAAACCATATTTGTAGATGATGTGTCTAAGGAATGTGCCAAACAACATCATGAAAATACATTTATTGACATTAAAAGAGATTTTTAAATATTGGCACCTTTCAAACATTAGGAAAAAATTGTCATAGTGATATTTTACCAATCCATACATTTTCTAATCATATAAATATACTTAGAGGAACTTGTGAATGAAGTCTTTGAATGCACTGATCACCACTTGAGAGAAAAGGCTAGTGTATTATTTAGCCCAAAGGGCATCACATTATATGAAAAAAATCCCCACTCAATTGAAAAAGTGGTTTTGGGATGTCCTCCTCCTTGTTCTAGACTTGATGGTATCCTAAAAATCTATTAGTAAATGTGTCTATTTCATAACCTGCAATGCCATCGAATATTTCATCAGTAAATAGATTTGGGAAGGGGTTAATCATATAGGTAGATTTCAACATTATATAGTCAACAAAAATTTGAATGAACCCATCCTTTTTAATTCTCATGATGATGGGGATGATGCAGTCAAACTATTACACTGGGTAGATAACTCCTATGGCTAGCATGCCATTGATCTAAGTCTTGACCTTGGCCCAAAGATTTGGGTTTATTCTATAAGGTTGCTTATTAATGAGTCTTATGTCATCAAATAGCTTTGATGCTCATATTCTTGAGGGATGGGTGGAAATATTTCATATCTTTATAGTTTCATGGGAATCGATCTTGGAATTCTTTTAGGAGATCAACAATATGTGCTAGTTCTGTGTTAGACCAATAGGTACCCAAAGTGGTAATTTTTGGTTGCCCATATAAACTAATATCCTTGGTAGATTTTAATTATTGATAATAGGGTTCATGATTCTCTTGGTGTGAATATTCAAATTATCTACTACCCTTAGTTGTATCTACCTAAATATGGGTAGGGTCTTCTTCTATTGGGGTGTTATCCTTAACATGGCATGTTAACTTCTTTTTCCCTACCAAATTCTTCTAGTTACATGTTTTCCATGTGTAATCATCTTCATTACTAGAGTCACTATTTCAAATTTAATATTTAAATAAGGTTAGGAGTGCTAACCCTTTTTAAGCAAACATGTCCCTTAGGTACTCTTCCAATAAGGTGGTGTCCTCAAACATTAAAATTTGAACTATTTATAATAGCTCAATTAGTTCAAGATTTTGCAAATAAAATGAGAAGGTATGAACAAAACACTCCTTAAGGGTATACTAGTCTATTATTTTGTGGAACATCTCATTTATTACATATCATACCCATGCCCAAATCTTTAAGGTACTATAGAAGGCGTGCACTCATAGATTTCTTGGGGTATTTTCACCATAAATAGTTCACATTTATTTACAAAGATAAACATGTGCTATGGGGTCAGAGTTACTAGAGTATGCTAAAATGTCTAAGTCCTCATTTTTTTTTCCAAATCTAGTGCAAATGGTTGCCTTTACATTCTACCAAGTTGTCAATCTAGGTCTCCCACCAATGAGTGGCAATGCTCTTCAATGTGTACACTAGTGTGCCCATTCTATCCACCTCCTTTGTGATGCATGACTCAATGTCATAGAAATAGTCTTCCCCATGATCACTTTCTTCATATCTTGAGAGTGCAACAAGTTTTACCTTATTGAGGAAAAATTCTCGTTTTCCCCTTTTATTGACATAATGGACCCATCTTTTAAGAGTGTGATCAATGTATATCCAACCTATCTTTACTAGTTTTAGTGACTTTACTTTTAACCAAGCAGTACCATCAGCCAGTGGTCTTGTATTCTTCCTCAACCCATCAGTCACAAGAAACATCTATGGTGTATTGGGCTAATTATAAATCTTCCCAAGAGAGGATTCCTTGAATGTTTGTCTTTAGAGCCTCAATGCCTTGCACTATGATGTTATAGATATGGTTGATTTCATCTTCAATGTCTATAATCTTGACATAGGGGGTCTTTGGTCACTTGAAAGAGGTATAAATACCCTCTCCTTTCCATTATTAAAGGTTATTTATCACCTTTGAATCACATTTATACATTATTCACATAACACCATGGTCTTCTTAAAAGTGTTAGGTAATTGTCCTACTCTGCTAACTCTATTACTTCAAATTCAACCTAGAATTTGATGCCCATGATATGTACAATTATGTTCTTTAAAATTATGATAAGTTGTGCCTAATTCTTATTACCCATGAAGAGTACATGAGGGGAAGGTCACAAAGCTAGGCTACTCATTTTCTCCCAAGCAATCTTGGTCAAGATGTTGACCTCAATGCCTATGTCTACAAGAACCTCATAAATAGACCATCCATCAATAGTGGAATCCACTAAGATTTCCTATTCATATTCAAAATTATGAGTGTGTTTGACTTCTTTCACCCTCTCCATGCATGGCACGATGACCTCGACTTGATTTTACCCTACATAATCAAGGAGTAAATTCTTCAATATGGGAAGCATACCCTTGGTCTATAGGAGGTGTAGGATCTTAGTCAATTCTTGTACTTTATCCTCTTGGCTATCCTACTTATTTTGAGAGGCAATACCCTATGCTTCTAGGTCCCATTCTAATTGGATCTCCCCTTACAAGTTCTAGATTATGTTCATAGCCTATTGTAGTACATCCTTTTAACATGTTTATTTTAGGTACGATGTAGATTTTGGTTTAGTCCATGTTATGCATTCATTTGACCCTTATCCCCATAATTAAGGTGTAACTCAGGTACTAGTATAGCTGGTAGCTAAATGGTGAATCCACTATGAGTAGTTGCTTGCACCTTGACTTCCACTATGTGTGTAGGTTATGCTTTTGGGGTCCATTTTTCCATCTTCTACTTATCCCTAATCATCCTTGTGCCCTTATATGTACCAGGCCTACCTTGGGTCAAATTTTTTGAAAGGTTAGGTAATTATTCAACCTTATGGATCCCTTAACAATACCCACACATGGGATGCATATGGTAGTCATGTTGATAATGCTCTATTGAGCCATACTTATAACATGAGTGTAGTCAGAACCTTATACCAACATATCTTCTATCTTGCCCTCTATCACCTTATTACATCCCAAAACCTATATTATATTAGCTATATGCATCATTCCCTTGGTTTGATTTCCTTATAGCTACTATTATAGCCTATTTCATGCCTCTTTCTATGTTTTTGTACATTTCACCAATCACCCAAAAATCATAAATGGTATGGGTGTAGGCATCAAATTAATGATTATTGATGGTTATGTTGACTTGGATGGCATATTGGAACAAAGGATAGTTTCACATGTCATGCACTTCTTGACAGACTTCATAGCTTAAAAGTAGTGCATGCACATTCCTCCATGGATAGTTAGTTCTATTATGGCCCTCTAATTCATAGTTAGTACACCATAGTCTACTTTGAGCATCATGAACAAAGTTAGTGATAAAATTTTGGAGTTAGGATGCCTTAAATATCATCTATGCCTCCATAAATATGTTGATCCTAGTGTTTACACTTTTGATTACCTTGTCTCTGAGCATAGCTTCAAGTGCTTCTTGAGGGTCTATAAAAGTCTTCATGTAAATCACTCTTCAAAATGGCATGAGAAACCCCAAATGAACCAATAATAATGTTAGGAAGGGAGAATATCATACAATATATTTTATAGGAGAGTTTAAACCATGCATCATATAAGTGCACACTCTTTGAGAGTCCTTGGGTAATTTCTTTCAGCATGGTAATGCTTTGTTATTAGAACTCTGGGATTTTGAACTCTTCAAGAATACATCCTTCAAGGTATCATAGTCAACCATGTCCTAATTGGGACCAAACTTTCTATACCAGGTGTGGGCTTGATTAAGTAAAGTGGTTACAAAATGAGTAGCCTTTCACTTTGACTAGGTTATGCCTCACATGCACCACTACAATTTTCACTTCAACACATGTTTTACAACATTTTCCACATTGTGATACTCTAAGAGGTGCATATACATTTCATAGTAGATTCTTTGTAGGGGGTGATTGGTATTTGTGGCACTTTTCCCCCTAGTGCTTGTCCTAGTGGCAGTCCTTTAATGCCTCTAACCCTAGAAGTAAGCATTGGTCCCATTGTTCCTATTAGCATAGTTGATGCTATTAGTGTTGCATTTCTTATTTATGGCACCAAACCACTTCTTATGGGCTATTTACCACCTATGTTATCAACATTGGCTATGTTGGTACACTTGAATTCAAGTTATGTTGTGGTGAGATAGTACTCAATGGTCTAGAGTTAGTTATACTCACCTATTTATATGGAAGAATTTGTTCAATAGCAAAGTTAAAATCTAAATCTAAAAAATGTCTAAGATCTAATGCATTTTCAGGGTCAAAAATCACTAATTTATTGTCTTCAAGTGGGGGCTCTATCATGTGAGCATGCATCATAGGTTCAAAGGGGGTAGGCACATCAAGCATATATGTAGTCACCAAATTCTGTAAGAACTCAATGAATTTTACACTTGTCAAGAGTCGAAGTTGGTCCATCACTTCATTATACCTCTCATCTTCATGCTACTATTTTTTAAGAGATCCTTCCCCATGCCTTTTCCATTCATTATAGGTCTTATCAGCACTTCTAAGTTCTATATCCTCCATCTATCTATGTCATCTCTTATTATAGTCTTGTCTTCTAAGCTCTTAGGTGTCAATTTGCTCATCCCCTTCCATTATGCCTTACCTATACATCCCCCTCTTCCTCTTTACATAGCTCATATGCAAAAGGATTTTAGCCTCCCATTTCCAAATTTTCAAAACCATAATCAACCATTAACTTCTTTATCTTTTTGCCTAACTCCTTCATGAACGTACCTCTAGGGTCATGAAAAAACTAGTACTCTACTTCCTTAGGGCATGAATAAGTTGATGCTATGAACTCAAGTACATAGTTATTAAAAGATCCTTACCACCATTTATCCACCACTCTATTAAAAGTAATATCTAGGGTCACAAACCTCTTTTTGAGATCCTTTGTCCACTCATACCACTATCCATAGATTCTTCTCTTATGGGTTGATTATGCATTCAACCACTTATAAACATGTTCAAGTAACTCAAAAAAAAAGACTTTGTATAAATAATCATATAGTTTGTCCTAAACCTATTTTCTTGGCTTTTATCTTTTACAAGTTGGATGCTTCTATGCAAAACTATTTTCCACCTATTGCAACTAGTGTTTGATGTTTTTGAGATAAAGTTAGTACATCATTTTGTCACGCCATTATAACATTAAAATTCAACATGAGTCCCAATAATAGAACTAAAATTTTGTGAAAGTCTAAGGATGGTTTACTATAACCAAGTAGAAGCATGGGATAACCCCCTTTGTGCTCAACATTTAAACACTCAATTATGCCAACATCAATCTACATAAGGCACATGCCTTATGCGCTCACCCAAAGCATAGTTGAGAATGATCCAAGGCCCATGTTGAACTAGTTGTGCCATGGCATGAGGTTTCACTTAGGGGACTTAAGTAATACACCAAAAACTTAACTCTAGGGTAGATCTATAGGTACAAGACTTTATCAAGTTAATCTTAGGGTCATATAGGCACTTAGTGGGTTATAAGACTACTTTGATTTAACTTACTCTCCATACTAAATAGATGCAATTAAATAGGGGTTGGGTTTACTGGTATAAACATATACTCATCTTCCATGTAAAATGATGATGATGATGTCATGAAAATTACAGAGGATCCATTAAAATAGTGAAACCAACAAAACACATGAAATTCAATTCAAATAATTAACCAAAAGTGTGACATCACACAAACACTTTCATCCCATTAGCAATACTAGAAGACATGAAAACCAAACAAACTTAAGTAAATTTTAAGGAAACATCATTTATTGTTGTTCAAATTCCATAACAATATTTTATATTCAAAATCATAATACTAACAACATAGAGGCTCAAAAATGAGATTGGGTACATACAATTGGATCTAGATTGGTATCCATTCTATATCTAAACCTTAATAGCCACTAGAGTAAGGTTTACAAAGCATGGCTTCAAAGTCATTTTTATAGAGCTTTTTTATAGTTCTCTATCTCTCTTCATCCTCTAATTTGATTTATTTATATAATACTTTTAAGAGATTTTTTTCTAAGGTGAAAGTTGTATATTGAGTACTAAGCTAGAGTTCTATCATCATAACCACAGGCTCTATGACCCCATGATTCTTATGTTTCACTTGCCATCTATCTTTAGATATTTGTTAATGCCTTGAGTATCTAGGAAATGATTAGCCATTGACTAGTTGATGCATGATTTTCACTACATCCTTTAGTTGGATACCAAAAAAAATTAGGCTAATCACTTATTAAAATATATAGACATGCTGAAGTGGATGTCAATTTGGTGTGAAAGTTCCATTTAATAGGTTAGGGGTCTAACACCACCAGGGGATCTTGATGGTCATGCAAACATCCCCAATGGATTTTGAGGGCCATGAAACCATCTTAGGTAGAATATAACATCCCTTCTTACAACATAGGTAGACTTGAACCTCCCTATACATAACCTAAGAAAAATTTGACCCCTGTCTGAGCATATTTTAATTTCTACCACCTTTTTTGCACTCAATGATAGTTATAGGGACATCAAATTTAATTGAGTTAAAAGTGAAACTATTCATTTTAAAAGTGAAACCATTTTTGGGTTTACATCATTTGCACATCAATCTAATTAATCAAAGGGGGGACACTCATCCTAACCTTTAACCCCTAGTTACATGAGAGTTTATCCCTTGGTTAAAAAAACCCCAAGGGGGCTTAAATTTTCCTTACCAACATTGACCAAAATTTTAGAACCCCCAAAATTTATGTAAAGTGGAGAATTGTTTTTTACAAGCAATAAACATTCAAATTCACATAACTTTTAGCCTATATCTCCTTTTCAAGTTCCCCCTTTTTTTGAAAGTACAATTTTTTTAGCTCTACACATTGGTAATATTCTCATGCCTTTTAGAATTATAACTCAATTTATCTCATACTTCCTTTCTACACCATGGATTAGAGTCATGTTCCACTTTTTACACCATTCAAACATCACGAGTGGAAAACCCAAGTTCAAATATTCTTGAAGAGGAAAGGTTTACATTAGATCACTATGGGTAAAAAAAAAGATCTGACACTTGAGATAAAAAAGGTGAAGTGGTTTAAAAATGTTGTCAAATATTATGGTCTTCTATACATGTCTATGTCTCCTGACCTTCTCTTTCATATTGAATCTACAACTAATCTTAATGAAGTTTGGACCACATTTAAAAAATCTTTAATAATCAACACATAATAAGAGGTCATTAGTTAGATATAGAGATCATAAATTTGAGCCTAGGAAATTTTGATACTATACATGACTTCAAAAAATTTAAATCACTCAAGTTGTAGTGCAACATTGATAGAAAGGATAATCAATTGATTCTTTCCATCCTTGCCCAATTAGGATCTGACTATTTTATTTCATTTCTACCTTCTATATCACCAAGCATGCCCTTAGATCTACATGGACCATGTCATCCATAGATGAATTTTATACTAACTTGAATCAAGAGCAAGATAAAATTATTCAAATAGTTACACTGAAGTCATCTAAATCACATGCCTTAATTGTGAGTCATGATAAATAAAAGGATTATAGTAGCAAGGAGAATAAATAAAATAAGAAGTACCTAGAGTAAATAAAGGCTAAAAAATATGATGCTAAGTTCAAAACATCAAAAGAGTCATCCTCTTCATATGAGAAACCTAAGAAAGAAAGACTCACATGTGCCTATTTCAAGAGATTTGGGAATGTTTCAAGAGATTTGGGTATGATGAATCCATATGCATGAAGAAGAAGATTAACCAACTAATTAAGATGATCAAGAAGCATAATACCAGTGTCACTAATTCAATAAACATGAGTATTCTAAGGCCAAAGATAGAAAAAATGGTAAATATAAAGGCAAAACACTTGTTTTAGTTACATCCTAACCTTGAATATAGGTAATTGATTTTGGTGCATCACACATGGTTTCATGATAGGATATGTTTTTGTCTTTGGTGCCTTGTTTTATGCCTTACATATTATTGGGTGATGATACTTTTGTACAAGTTAGAGGGAGAGGGTTTGTTGAAGTTAATGATGGGACATTTCAAGATGTTCTATGTGTTCCCTCTTATCTACCAATCTCTTATCTATTTATCAAATCACCTACATCAGTTTAGGTAAGAGAGTTGAATTCATACCTAATTTAGTGCTTTGTAGGGAAGTGCGTAGTGATTCCATAGTTGCATTTGGGAAAGTAGATTACCAACAATGATTGTATACTTTCTCACATTTTGTTTTTTATCAACCCTCTACTGCACTGCTCACTCATTTAGATGGGGTGAGTAAATTATGGCATGAGCAATTTGGCCATCTCAACTATCTCTATCTAGAGAAACTCAATCATCATGACATGGATTTAAAGTTTCCATGTATTTTCTTTTCTGATAGTGTTTTTGAAGGTTGCATAATTGGTAAGTATCTTTAGAAGAAGTATGACAAAGGCAAATCATGGAGAGCTACATATATATTGGAGCTAGTTCACAGTGATATTTTGTTAAGGTGTGGAGCTAAAAGCTTCAACTATTTGTAGACACAAGGAAGGATGCTAAAGGGCCAGAGCCACTGGCGTCAGCAGTATGACCAACGTCAGTTATATGTAGTGGAGAAGGAAACCAGTGATGGCAGGGAATCGGCCGACATCGGTAGCACCAGACTAGTAGGGACCGGCGTCAGTCGCTTGTGTATTTTCAGAACTGCTGTTGATGAACAGTCAGTTAAGTGAAGCGAGTGTTTGCATGTCAAGTGACTAATTATAGTCACGAGCTGTGTGTCTAATTATTGTAACTAGAGTTCTATTTTTGTAAGCATGGGATCCTATTTAAAGACCCATAAGGCATGTATTGTAATTATCCATGAAGGCAAGTAAAAGCATTGAAGCTAGCAAGGTCAAGGAGATCAGCTGAAGCATTCAAGGAGGGATAATAACTCAGGCTTTAGAGTTGTTGTGTTGAGCAAGAGAGAGAGGGAAGAAGGTCTTGAGGTGTGGCAAGCCTTTGAGGTGGAGGAAGAAGTGGCATCTTCCTTATTGTATTTTCCTCTAGTAATATTTAATACAAGAGTGTGTATTATCTCTCAAATTCTTTGATGTCTCAAGTTTCTAGCTACTTTATCATTCTGGTATAATTCCATGTTTAATTGTTTATAAGAAAGTAATCAATTGTGCTCTAATTGGTAGAGCTAGATCCCCTGACAAGTGGTATCAGAGCTACGGTTTGTAGGAAGCAGGGTATTGTTTTTTATTACAGGTCATTCACAGGGTTTTTTGATTGAGTTGGAGTTTAGCAATGGCAGAAGAAAGTAGGCTACGAATGGAAAAGTTTAACGGCAAGAATTATCAACATTAGAGGATGCAGATTGAGGACTATCTGTATCAGAAGGATTTGTACTTACCGTTGGGTGGGGTTGCATGCAAGCCCACAGATATGAAGGATGAAGAATGGAACATTCTTGATCAAAAGGCTCTCGGTTCCATAAGGTTGAGCCTTGCATCATCTGTGATTTCCAGTTTATCACAGTGTAAGACAATGGAAGAGTTGATAAAGTCCTTGGTGAATTTATACGAAAAACCCTCGGCTTTTAATAAGGTATATCTTATGAAGCAGCTATTTACTTTGCAAATGCAAGAAGGTGGATCGGTACATACTCATCTCAGTGATTTCCATGGTTTGGTAAACCAATTGGCTTCAGTCAATATTGTTTTTGATGATGAGGTAAAGGCTCTCTTGATCTTATGTTCTTTGCCTGAAAGTTGGGATGGTATGGTTATGGCAGTAAGTAATTCTGCATCTGCTTCTAAAATCTTAAAAGTTAATGATGTTGTGAGTGTGATCTTGAATGAAGAAATATGCAGGAGAAGCATAGGTGAATCATTAGGGAATGCTCTAAGTGCATAAAGTAGGGGAAGGCAAAGGGAGAAGGTTGAGCAAGGGAAATCAAGGTCGGGAAGGAGACCCGAGTCCAAAGGTATTACCTGCTGGTTTTGTGGAAAGAAAGGACATACGAAGGAGTGTTGGTTGAGAGATAAAGAGAATCAACATGCAGGTATGGAAGAAGCAAAGGATGAAAATATTGTGATGCAAGATGCTCTCATACTTTCTTCAGATAGTCAAGTAGGATCATGGATTTTAGATTCTGGTTCATCTTTTCATGCATCCCCAAACAGAGATTTGTTCTATGAGTATGAACAGGGAGATTTTGGAGTGCTCTATTTAGGGGATGGTACGCCTTGTCAGATAGTTAGCAAAGGGAAAGTGCAACTGAGATTGCAAATTGAAAACACATGGGTGTTGAAAGAGGTCATGCATGTTCCAATTCTGAAGCAGAGTCTGATTTCTGTAGGAAGGTTGGGAGATGAGGGATGCACAATAACTCTCATAGCAAATTCTTGGAAGGTTACCAAGGGAGCACTTATTCTAGCAAGAGGTAAGAAAGTAGATACTCTTTATCTGTCTACTTGTATTACTGATTCTACTTCTGGTGTAGATTCGAAGACGTGGCCTAATAGACTTGGTCACAAGAATAGGAAGGGAATGGAAGTTCTTGATTCAAAAGGTATGTGGTCAAATTTGGAAAGCATTGATACAGTTCATTGTAGAAAGAGGAAATTTGATGCTTTTGATAGGAACAAAGAAGCCTTGGTGTTTATGGAGGAGATGAAGGACATAGATCAGTCACAAGGGCTGAATAAATCTGAGCAGGGCAGCATGGACAGAGGTTTGATCCAAGAAGAGCTCGCAGATGAAAATTTCATCACTTACAGGAACACACAGACACTGATGTCAGTTGTTTGGCACCGACGTCAGTCATCTAGATACCGACATCAGTCATGTGCAGACCAGCAGGTTTGGTAGGTCAGACAGGAGAAGTCTGACGTTGGTCATAAGGATTGATGTCGGCAGGAGGGACATCGATGTCGACTAGGGAAATGACGTCGACAGTCAGGGTCAGTGCAGAGAACCGACATCGGTCGGGAGCAGACTGGGAGATGGCCTAGATTGGTCACTGGAACGGATGTTGGGTGAATTAATAAGTCTCAAACACCCATGTGGAGGTTAGGAAAGGTATGTGAACCTCATATTCATTGTTCACCTTCTTTATATTGCTTACTGATAGTCATGAACTAGGAAGATGGAAGAAGCAGTGTAGGTAGAATCCAGAAACAGTGGGAGCTTGGCATGGATGAGGAGTGTGAGTTCTTGGAGAACCAAATAGGTATTTGTTGGTAGTGTTGTCAGTTGGAAGAAAGCACTGGATAGAGGGATGGATTCCCATTTTAGAGAAGAGAGTGGATGGACACATGAGACAGAAGGCTATGGTATATGGTCTTGATTATGTTGTAGAACAATGGAGGTTTGACCATTGTATTTTATCTTTACCAGGTTGGATAATATTAGCTACATTATCCTATTACAGTATTGTGTTACTTGTTGGAGGGTTTCATATACAGGGAGTTTTTTGAGCTAAGGGTAAAGTTGGTTCAAAAGTATGCCATAGAGAGTTTGGGAGCAGCAAAATTCTTGTGGCATAAGATACAGGTATTGCATCACAGGTTTGCATGGTGGGTGGTCTTCAAGAGTGACGTTGAAGAGGGATACAGAGCCTAAGGAACAAAATAGATGGTGTACAGGTATAGGTACAAGCTGAAGCTGTTTATCTCCAAGTGGGAGATTGTTAAGGTGTGGAGCTAAAAGCTTCAACTGTTTGCAGACACAAGGAAGGATGCTGAAGGGCCAGAGCCACCGGCGTCGGCAGTATGACCGACGTCAGTTATATGTAGTGGAGAAGGAAACTAGCGACGACAGGGAGCCAGCCGACGTCGGTAGCACCAGACTAGTAGGGACCGGCGTCGGTCGCCTGTGTATTTTTAGAACTGTTGTTGACGAACAGTCAGTTAAGTGAAGCAAGTGTTTGCATGTCAAGCGACTAATTATAGTCACGAGCTGTGTGTCTAATTATTGTAACTAGAGTTCTATTTTTGTAAGCATGGGATCCTATTTAAAGACTCATAAGGCATGTATTGTAATTATCCATGAAGGCAAGTAAAAGCATTGAAGCTAGCAAGGTCAAGGAGATCAGCTGAAGCATTCAAGGAGGGATAATAACTCAAGCTTTAGAGTTGTTGTGTTGAGCAAGAGAGAGAGGGAAGAAGGTCTTGAGGTGTGGCAAACCTTTGAGGTGGAGGAAGAAGTGGCATCTTCTTTATTGTATTTTCCTCTAGTAATAATTAATACAAGAGTGTGTATTGTCTCTCAAATTCTTTGCTGTCTCAAGTGTCTAGCTACTTTATCATTCTGGTATAATTTCGTGTTTAATTGCTTATAAGAAAGTAATCAATTGTGCTCTAATTGGTAGAGCTAGATCCCCTGACATATTTTTAGACCATTTCTAGCTCCTTCAATTAATATGAATAAATACATATTTAATTCTATCAATAATTTTTTGAGGTATACTTTATTAAACATAAATATGAGGTGTTTGATCATTTTCAAGACTTCAAAGTGCTTGTAAAAAAATAGTCATGTAAAGCTATCAATAATTTGTGCACCGATAATGGTAGTGAGTCTATTAGTAACCATTTTAAATAGTTAAACACTTTATAGGGGATTGAACTAAAAAGTACAATTCCATATAGTCCTCAATAAAATTGTGTTGTAGAGTGTAAGAATAGGTCCTTGAAATAAGTGGCCAACTATATGCTATACTCCAAGTCTCTTGCACCTAAATATTAGGCCAAGGCTATCAAATATGCTTGTTATATCTATAACTAAGTTCTTGATAAATAATTTAAGGGTGTCTCTCTTTTTTAATATTAAAGTGATCATAAACCCATATTGAAGCACTTATGAGTGTTTATATCTCCTACTATGGCTTGCATTTCAAAGAAGAAACATAAATTAATGCAACCTCAAAGTTAACCTTACATCTTTGTTGGATATCTTGAGGGTGTGAAGGGATAAAATATTATCTATCCAACCACTTATAATTTATTCATTAAGAGGAGTGTTTTATTTTAGGATGTTCCTCTATAATCGACACATGAAACTTCCCCTCTTCCTTTGATGCACTAGGATTTGATGATAATTATGATGATTCAAGTTTGCTTGAATAATTTCATGATGATCTAAATTCTTCTTCTAGTTATGATGATGATAGTAGTAATGAGGTATCACCTCCTTATCCCAAAATATATTAAGAGGATGAGTATTCTCCTCATGAATCTCTAAGCATTAGTCTTATTTGGGCTAGATAGACACTACAAAGTATTAGCCATTGGGTTGGAGATCCATCAAACACCAGGTGAACTCATTCACAATTATAGAATTCCTAACATGCATTCATTACATTTGATTCTATTCCAGCTTTGTTTTGAGGCATTATACACTCCTAAGTGGGATACTATTCTGGAAGACGAGTATGGAGTTCTTCATCCACCATCACAGTAGTGAAAATTACTTTATTTGATAGGTTCTCAATAACTAGTTTGGCTTGTTGCATTACTTACTTAGGATTGAAATTTCTTAGTATGACTCTAGGATCACTATTACACAATCCAAGTATGCACTTGATTTACTTGAAAGGTTTAATATGATTGACTGTAATCCAACTCTAACTCCCTTTATATATGGTGTGAATCTTGAGGTTGATTATCCATCTCTTTTAGTTGATGTTACCTCATATTGATAACTTGTTAGTAGTTTCATCTACCTTACACATATTAGACCTGATATTTCATATGTAGTGGGTATGGTCTCTATATTTATGAAGGTTCCACATGAGCTGCATTATAAATAAGTTAAGTAGATTATCCACTACAATCAAGGTACTCATAGTTGTAGGATTCACTATGGAATAGGCATCGATATCAACTTGATTAGATCTATAGACTCATATTAGGCTAGCCATATTTATAATTGATAGTCTAATTTAGGTTGAAATTTCTCCCTTGGTTTGGGTCTAATTAGTTGGTCAATAAATAATCAAAATGCCAGTGCTTTATATTCTAAAGAGGTAGAATATAGAGGAGTTGTTAATGCTGCCATAGAGGATATTTAAATTTAGGGGATTCTCATTGAGTTTTCCATCTATTTTAGATGACCAATAGTCATATTCTATGATAAACAAATCATAATCTATATATATAGGAATTTGGTCCTCCATCAATGGACCAAACATATCAAGATTCACAATCATTTAATTTAGGGGCTCATCCATGAGCAAGTCATTCACATGTGATACATCTATACAATGGAGTAAATGGATGATATATTCACTAAACCCTTCACTTAGAATAAGTATCTTTATTGGAATGATCTTATTGGGGTTCAGGTAGTTATAACATCCTCCTCTAAGGGGGTTTATGTGTATTTGGGTACCTCACCAGGCCTTTGTGCTAGGACCCAAATTTTCTACCCACCTAAGTTATTCTTAAATGGGGTGTTAGTATATGATTTTTACTAATATGTGGTTTCAACTACATGATCTAATTAACTTGATTGGTTTAATAATAATTCATTAGGGTAAATGTACCTTAAGTCATTTTCTTATTATAAGTTGAGTTAATTACCCTTTTGGGTGATCTAATTCCTTATTATATAATATACCTTCCTATGTATTTTATGTCCAATGCTCATTAATGAAAATTTTGGTTGTGAAGACAAAATTATTCCATTTGATTTGTTATTTTGATTTTACTACTCCATACAGGTTTAAATTTATGCATTCAATCCTATCTATACCAATCTTTGATTGTGGCCCACTTTGACAGTCACTAAGAATGTAATAATTATCTTGGTAATTAGTTATAGTAGCTACTTTATAATCTTGAAAATAATTAATTTTTTTGTATTGTATGGTTTATACCTTCATTATTTAACATGAACATAAATGAGATATTTTGATAAGACTATCTTAAGATGTGGATGATTAGGTACTATAACTCTAAATGTATTCACTTGAGATTGTATGTTTTTTTTAGGTAATTCCACTTTTTTTATTGTATAGGTGAGTCATAACACATGCCTAAAATAGTTAAAAATATGTTATCATGATTAGAATTAATATTTTGGTGTAATGTGGATGGAATAACTCTTTTTTAATTAAGCCATGGATGTTCAAGTAATAAATCATCTATCATATTATCTAAAAAAAGATAAAACAAAAATTAAAAGGTCTTAAGACCTATGGTGATAGGTAATTTGATACCCTCAATAGGTGTTCATGTGAGACCATCATAATCTATAATAACAATGGTTATACTAAGTCTTATTAAGTATACTCTCTACTAGTAAGAAATGACATTGTACATATGTTTAAACTTAAACTATTTTCAACCATAATTCCATTTATAATCTCAAGATTTGAATTGATAAAATATTATATAAATAATAAACCATTTTTATAATTATATATTGGATTGTCATGGTCATAAAAACCAATATAAAGAGCCTCTTTTCTCTCAATAGTAACCACACCTATCAAATCATATAGGATATGAACATTTTGATCCACTGGTTGTGTAAGTGATTTAATGTGAACATTATCTTTATTTAGTATCATGATTTGGTAGTTGATTGGTGAATACTTTTAAATTATGGTTTGTTGTAACAACTGATTCATTCAATATTTTGATGTGTCCTTTAACTTGAATAACATTACTATCAATTAGATCTTAAATATTGTGTCTCAATGTAAAATTTATATTGGTCGTATGACTGAATACCTATGATATTCTCATTATTCATTCATATCATAATTTTTAGGTAAAGGAAAAGAAGTGTCCAAGTCATATTAGGGAGGTAAAGAAATCATATTACATTCAATAAAATATTTAAGTACTTGGTGAGGATCATTAGCTAGCCATTTAATTTTTATACTCTTGAGAAGGAAAGACAAGCTTGTCAAGTGGTTATGATACCATGTTTAATACATTTATGACCTCAATCTTATATTTAAAAGTAGGTGCATTAGTAGCCTTAGCCTTGAATGTTGATTTACCTAGATATTTGAAATATTTAAGCATATTTGCATTTAAAATTTTAATCTCATAGCTAAGAACCATATGAAAAAGCTCATCAAAATATGAATAAATGTTTGATAGTAATTTGTCTTTGATATTTTTAATTAAGCTATTAGAGAAAATAATTTATAAATCTCTATCAAGTAGTTGGTGAGACATATTTTTAAGCACAATTTTTATTTTAATCATATACTCAATAATAGGCTCATTATATCCTTTTTTATGTTGCAAAAGTTATGAAAAGGTGAAATTTTGGCTAATATTGATATAAAAAAATAAGCTAAGGAACTATTAACCAAATCATTAAAATAATCCATGGAACCTAATGATATGGCATATAACCAATCTAAGGCATAGTCCTTGAGAATTCTAGGAAATATCTTAGTCAAAAACTGATCATTTTGCATAAATTCAAAACATGAAGCATACAAAGATTGAATATGATGTGAAGGCCTTTCTATTGAATACTTGAAATTTAGGCACAATGAAACTGGTAGGTAGAAGGTAGATATAGACTTCATGAAATAAACCATGTGACTAGGCCTTTGAGATCCTTGATCAATTTATTAAATTTATAGTTACATATATTCAAGAGTTTATTGAGTTAATTCATCATGAGTAGTAATACATGTAAGAACCAAAGTAGAATTAAAATGTATAAGAATAAACACTCTATTTTTTTGACTAAGACCATGACCAAAAGACGTAGCTTAAGAAGTAGGCCAAGATGGTATAAAAATAAGTAGGAGTCACAAATTAAGTAATATGTCATGGATTAATAATCATATTAAACTAATAACAAGTAATAAGTGAAGGCCAAACATTATGAAAAATAGGAGCACCAGTTTCCCATAATAATATAACTGAACCTATAGTAGTTATAGTAAAAACATTCAAAGCTCCATTTATAATATGTTCATTCTCAAGTGTAGATCACTTAGATAAATTTAACTTATTTATTCATCTCCAAAAACATAAATCATAACATTATTTTATTTATGAACTAATGAAAGATAATTATCAAATAAAGATAAGTCATATTTATCCATAGTAGTAAGTTTGGAAACATAATCACCATTATAAGTGTTGGTATCAAAAGAATTATCATTTTTAACATATGCATTTTCATCATTCACACATGTACCATTTGCATTACCTTGTGTATAAATAGAAGGAACATGAAATTCATTAACGATTTCTATTTTATTTTTCAAACTAGCATGAGTACCAAGAAAAGGAATTTGACCCAAATCAATATATAAATCACTCAATGTAGTGCTCTATCTAATAGGTGTTATGGATATATTTATTAATTGAAATAAGGATTAAATTTAGATATTATACAATAATATGGCTAATGATATTAAAATAATAAATAAAAAACCAATAGAAATCAAATATTAAATAACCACAACAATGAACCCTAAAGCAAGAGATAAAATAAAAACCAAAGGTAGGATATCTAAAAAGAAGTGGTTCATCAAAAGGTATTACCAAAAGGACAAAAAAGTGTTTAAAAAAATATTCAAATTATGTAAAATAATGGAAAAATGAAAATCTAAGATAAATATGGTAAATATAGTAATAAATATTTGACTATGTGTGAGAGGAATGGAGGAAGATTGAACGATTAGTAAATTGAAAAAAAAAGGAAATAAATGGATATAGATGCATATTTATTTTTTATTTACCTAAGTTTTGAAAATGAGTAAGAATTTAGGAAATAAGTTTTGAAATAGTGTAGTATAACTCTCATAAAGATTGTAGTGATCTATGATGATGACCAATTTTAGAATGCTAAAAAAGGATATTGACTAGATTCAAAATCTAAAATGATTTTCTAGATAAATATGATTGATCAGGTCATAAAGTAGCTTTATAGATCCCTGGGGTCTAAAAATGTTTGAAAATATTCATCAATTGTAAATGTCTAAAGTAATTTCTTTGGTAGGTAGAACAAATGTGCACAGTTATTTGAATCTCTTCTCCTCTTGATATAACCCTATTTCAGCCTTGACAAAAAATAACACATGCAACACAAAGGAATATGTGCAAAGTAAATTTTACTAGGCCTCTTTGAGGGTTGATGTTACATATTAGTTATGAGAATCAGGGCTCAATGTAATTCTAGTGCATGTGAGTGACCCAATCCAAGTGAGAGAACAATATATCTTCTCTCCATATGGTAATTAATAATGTGTTATTCTCCTTAATGCAACCTTATTTTGGTTCAAGTATGAAACCACAAGTCCAAACAAAGAATGGAATAACAAATAAATTTAAGTATCTTTGATAAATGTGTGATAGATAGAATCAATGTGAGGATAAATAACTTGATTTTTTAGTGATAAATGGAGTATAATACACATGTATGTATATAATAATTTAAATTCAGATTAGAATGTATTTATACACAAGTTGACCATGGAAAAGTGTGAAATTATAAAATCAAGGCATGTGAAATAGGTCATGGTGGCACAGTTTAACCACAAACAACTTGACCACTTTTGTATTGGCTTGAAAAATGTCAGACCACTTTTAGGATGACTCTAAAAATAATCAACTTAGAAAAAATAATGAAATATAGATCAAGATGAGTTGCAAGATAACTTGGGAAATCCTAAGGTATTAAACTATTATATATAAATGTTTTCATTATTTTAGACCCTCATATATTTTATTAGACCCTTGATAACATAAATTTTGACCAAGATTTGGTATATATGATTTATGCACACATAATCGAATCTTGCTCACACTCTCTCCTAAAATTTATATTATCTATGGACATAACCTTTAAAAATTTATAACTCATGATACATAATATTTAAATAGTATTTTATTAAAAAATTGTTATCTTACTTAGACTATTTCTTGATCTTAGATCACCATTTCCTTATTTTTGGAGGTTTCCAGCCACAATTAGATGGGTGTAATTATCATAGCCATTTGTTTAGTCTAGACTCACTCATGTTCACTTTAATGGATATTTTACCATATTTAAATCCTTTATGTGGGCTGGATTATACATTTTTAATGTTGGTTAAGAGGGAAACTACCCAAATATTCAATTATTTATACAAAGTTAGCCTAAGCCTATTCCTATCTCGTAACAATTTAGAGCATATATATTATCCCTCTACACATTGAGAGGAACTTTCATAAAGATTAAAAATATGAAACCCCTCAAAAGATAAGGCCAAGTCTAAATACCATTTAAATTTCAAAATCATAGGTTGTAAATTGTTGAAAGCCATACATAGGATTGCACAAAATGATAGTATTACACTAATTGCACACACTCAACTAGGCGGGTTGGTGCTTAGAACATGTACTTTGATCCCTCTTCAGAGTATTAGAATATAGTTGGTGCTTAACCAATAATTGAGGGGTGGTTTAGGTCAATTTAAACCATCATTATAACCCTTTTTTCTAGCTCACATTGTTCTCAAGTGTGAGAACTATGATTTTAAGGCAAAGATAAGGAAAACAAAGTTGTTTGCATAAGTCCAGATATTTTTTATATACATGACCTATTTAAAAATGTAAAAAAAATGATACAAACTATTATATATTTGTGTAGGTATACTAGATGAATTTTGTACACAATAAATGATTATGCCTATCATAGGTTTCCATCCAACATTGACTTATTTTAGCATATTTCACAATATGTTTCCTGATTTGAGTCAACACAAAACCCCTACAAAGACTTTTTGACAAATGTACATTGCTACAAACATTCAAGAGCCTAAATAAGTTATGTATCCTATTATTTTGGGTAATTTACATAAATATTAAATTACAATAAATTAACTATAATATACTATTTTAATCATGTTTACTTAATTTAGATATAAATTATACAATCTAATTAGACTTAATGGTTTGGATTATTTAGAATACCAAATCCAAAATTGGTTCAAACATACTGGTGTATCCAATCCTTGTCTTGAACATAAAAATCCCTAGTTTATTTCTTTCCTTTAGGTTTAGATTCCTACATTTAAATATGATTCTCATACCCATTTTATGATTTCCCTTCATATGTGATAATTTTCTCTTAGGGTTTCAATTATTCAAACCTTAGTTTTCTTTGTTAAACATATGTAAACCCTAGGTTTCCTTTATGGTTTTCATTTTACCTTGTCAAGGTTTTAAATTTGTGTATTAAATTTTAAAATATGATTTTATATTTCTAATTTCCCCATATATTTCATAATTAATACATCATTATAATGAAAGAAACGGTCAATGTGGAGGGTAGATTTGATTACGTAAATAGACAAAAATTAACTCAATATCTTCATATGAATCCATATTTACATGATGCACTATTACATGTAGCTAGAGATGAAAATAAATATAATGTTAAAGTTAACACATTTTATGAACAAAAATAAAATAACTTCATTGATACTAATATATATTTTAGAGGTACTGATTATATAATATGTGTTAAGAATAGTACTATCACTACTAATCCTATGTTTACACCTATGGTTACACATGTGACGCCCACCCATAATGTGGCAAAAAAATAAGGATTTCAATAGATTAATATGAATCTTCATAAATATCACATGTTCATACCTTCTAGGGTTTTAACTCATGTAACACCATCCATTACTACATGGTTTACTATTTCTACTGCTCATATCCTTATGTAAATAGTTCTTGATCTTCAAAAAAAGGTTTTACAATTAGAACAAATTAATTTTAGAGTGGGCCATGCCACTAATTTTATTCATTACTACATAATCCATTAGAATTTTAAATCTTATATTTTCCATTGCCTATGGGATTTGTATCACCTAAGATTACATTCTATGATGGTAAGGGTGATTCTAAGAAACACCTTCGAGCATTTCATGCAACATGTATTGACTATGCATCCAATGATAAATTATTGACTAATTTATTCCCACAAAGTCTCAAAGACTACACCTTGTGTTGGTTATATGGATTTCATTTCCAATTGGTCCATGCCTTCAATATTTTTTCCAATAATTTTTTATCAAAATTTTTAATCAAGATCAATGAGAAGATGTCCAATGCTTATATTGAAAAACTTAAGTAAGGAACCGATAAGCTTATCAAAAAATATGTGATATATTACAAGCTTATCCTCTCTAAGATGACAAATGCAAAATATGATAACAATTTATAAGATATATTCAATCAATGCTTTCTTTCCCCACTCCATGGGTCCATTACATTTAAATAATTCCAATCCTTTGATAACTTGTTCCATAAAGTCAATAACCACAAAGTTAAACTCATTGCTTTGAATAAGTTAAATTATTGGTCTAACCCCCCAGCCACCTCTACTATAAAATTTTAAAATAAACCAATGCAGTTTCACAACCTCTTATATATTTTGTTTTATCAACTCCTCAAAGGATATTATTTTTATAGCTACATGAACCTCCTCATAAGATAATACATAAATTACTCAAGTGTAATATTATATCTCTCCCAACCTGAAATTTATTTTATATAAGGGATTTGATAGTAATGCATATTACAATTATCATAAAGCACATGAATTTCAAATAATAAATGCAATAGTTTGCAACATAAGATACAAGATTTGATAGATGGAAACATTCTTGAGCTTTATGCACTTATGAATGATTCAAGGACATAGTCTAATGGGAATGAAAAATAAAAAATATTTTCCAACCCCTTTCCTAATAGTGTAACATAACAGGTTAGCAATAAGCTAGAGGTGCATACAACTTATAATGCACATCATTGTCAAACATATTATGCTTATAGGAATGAAGAGGTACATCCATTGGAAGATATTATTCATACACTTTAGAGTATATGCATACATAAACTACTATCATATTTAGGATAAAAATATTTTTGATGATGATTCCATTTATACATCATTATTTGTATATGCATACATTAATTTTCAACCTATACATAGTCATGGTAGATAACTATTCAAGTAAAAATGTATGTACCATGCCACTCCATACTAGTATTAGATATACATAATGATTTTATGGATATAATGAATATATTGAAAAGATTTGATAGAAAGAGACAACCCTTTTAGGAGCATTGTACTACCACTTAAGGTAGGCCTTGTGTTAACTACTACCATATTATTATTTCTATATAATATAATGGAATTCAACATGTTATTAGAGAGTCTTTAGATACACACGCTCAAATCAATACAATCAATAATACACATATGTATGAAGTATATACACATCAATAAGGTGGTTATAATTCTAGGTATTCCATAAGAGTATCTTATTTATCCCAAGACATTTCCTCCTCCACCCCACCCCCACCATAGCCAATTATACAATTTTTATAGGTTTATTATACATAGTTAATTCAAACAAAAATAATTAATTTCCCTTGAATACTAATACTTCAAATTTTACTACATCAAAGTCTATATCAGTTCAATATGCATTACCTATTACATAGCATCATAATCTAGTTATACATGTTTCTTCACATATTCAATAACAAACACAAATTCATGTTATATAGTACAATCCATAACATAATATGGCTTCTAGAGTTACATAGAATACACAATATCATAAGCATACACAAGATCATAAGATCTATGATGACCATGATGGATGTGTTATAACATTAGGTCATTTATATGATTTTGATGTGTGTGTGTGTGTGTGTGTGTGTGTGTGTGTGTGTGTGTGTGTTACTAGTTGCCCATGATAGGTAAAATTTGGAATGATTGACCCAAGACCTACATCTGGGCATACCATTAATGGGATCATTTTTTATAATAATTCATAACTCAAAATAAAATATTTCAAAACTAAAAAAACAATCAAGTATTTCAAAACACAAAAAAGTAAAACTATTTAAAAAATAAAAAAAAACTAGGATGTATGCATGACATGTGTTGATAAATTACATTATTTTATTATGATTTATCACATATGGTAGATTATTTATCTAGTTTCTCTATACACATGTGTTTCATAGTACACATGAGTGAGATACAAGACATATAGGTTTTACATGACATGGAAATACATATGTAGGACTCTCTTACATCCTAGATAACTTTACTACATTGGGTGCATTCTCTCACTAAGGACATCTTGGTATATATTTTCAAAGGTTAGATGTTTCTATGCCCTTTAAATTTATCATATTGAGCTAATTTACATTTATTATACATGGATTTCTCTTACCCATACTAATTAAAGTGTTATTTATTTAGATATCATATTTGTTTATATGCAATGATTACATACATTGATTGTCTATATTATCCCTACTTCTTTTATGTATTATTAGTGCTTCTATTTATTACATGTTATGATCTTGGATTGTGAATTAAATTATGACTCTTTCTCCATATGAATCTAAATTTGTGTGACATTGGGTGCTAACTATGTGACTTATTTTATGTTTTTCTCTTTATCTACATGACTCTACATGTTCATTATGTGACTTTGTTTATGCATGAATTTTATTCTATGTCACATTGAGTGTTTATTGTATGTATATTTAATCTGATTGAATCTATGTGTTTCTATTATTATTTGTGTGTATGTCATGGCCATGACATCTTGTGTGATTTTTTTTGATATATATGGATACATCTAGAATTTTTTTGTTGAGTTTGTGATGTCATGATCCATATCACACATTAGTATTCTTGTGTGTGATGAAATGATACATATCATACATATTTTCCAAAGTTATTATTCATTATTTCTATACTTTTTTTAATGTTAACTCTATTATGTGTGCCTCATTACTATATTTATATTGACATGGCGCTTCTACGCCTTATGATACATGTTTCATATATGCTCAGATGATCTAATATTAATATGATGACATAATATAATCATGTTAGCACACACTTTTAATGATTACATATTTATATATAAAATTATATGTATAACTCTTTTCTTTTGAGATGATTAATTCATAAGATACATACATCAGCTCAAAAAGGGGCATACATAATGGTCTTGTCTTAGAGACCAAGTCATTTTCACAAAAATATTCAGAGTTTGGGCATAGAATAATTATATTTTGGGAATATATTATTTAGTTTATTAAATTATTACATAGATTATTATAGTTTTAAATAGGTTATTATAGATTTTACATATATTATGATATGTTTGACACAGATTGGAGGCATATACAATGTACATGTTAAATATTATATAGGATTAATAGTGACATTTCATATATTATATGATATTATTACACAAATTATAGGAATAAATTTACATAGGTTATCAAGTTAGAGGTATATGCATGGAATATACAAATACTTTTAAGATATTATGATATTTTAGCACATGTTATATTACTTAGATTACATAATTTATTAGACCAGGGGCATATGTAAGGCATAACTAAGGTATTATAAAATATATATTTACTTAGGTTATACTCAATTGTATTCATATTCTTATATTGAATCATATAATCATCTATAATGGATGATTCATAACAAATTACTTAGATTTGTAGATTCTTAGATTTATTGGAACACATAGTGGGTCCCATTTTTTAGAAGAAAGTACAATAATTAGTGTGGTTGAGGTTCTACGTGACTAAAATTCTAATAATTTATCCATATCCAATAGGGTTGTAACTATTAAGTTCAATTCATGGTTTTATAACTTTAATATCCAAAGGGTATAATCAACCCATTTATCTATTGTCTTTAAAAGACAACTTGGCTCACACACATACAAGTGTATTCATTCCTAGTTATTTAAATTTTGAATATATGTAATGTTTTTACTTTATATTTTAAATCATAAGTGAAAAATAATTTATATATGTTTAATTATAAGTTTTTGCATAGATCAAGTACAACACTCAAACCTACTTGAACACACATACCATGGTTAAACTCAAGTATTTATTTTTATCATTTTATTATAGCACTTTGATTAATAGAATAAATGGGTAGGAAATATATATATGCATACTTGGTATTAAATAATTTAAAATGTCAATTTTGACCAATATTTGGTATATATTACTTGTACGCACATAACTAAATCTTGCTCACACACTCTCCTAGCCATTCTCTTATCTATAGACCCAACCTTATAAAATTGTCATTGTTGATACACATGAATCACCTAGTCTCTACCTAAATAAATTATTATCTTTCTCATACTATGTCATGATTATAGATCATTATTTCATGCTTTTTTTATGGTTCTAACCACAATCAGAAGGATCTAGTATGAGTTGCCTAAGTTGGACTTATCTATGTACCCTTTAATGACTATTTTATAAAATTTAAATCTTTCATATGGGTTAGACCATACATTTTTCATTTCATTTAAAATTTAAATTACCCAAAGAGTTAGCTATTCATACAAAGCTAGCCTAAGCCAAATTATTTTTAGCACCTATCAATAGTACATCTATTATACATCTGCACATTGAGATGAACTTCCCTAAAGATTCCAAATATAAAACCCCTTAAAGGAATAGGTCTTGAACCAAGTATAAATACAATTTAAAGGTCAAAATCATAGTTTTTTTGTGTTTAATTCCATACACATGATTTCACAACATTATATTATTACACCAATTTCACATAATCATCTAGGTGGGAAAACTATACGTAGTTTGAGCCTTCTTCAGAGTAATTAAATGTAGGAAAATTTTTAATAATTAGTGTGGGTTGGTTGAGGTCAGATCAAACCTTCCTTCTAACCCATTTTTACAAGTCACATTAATCTAAAGCTTTCAATTTTTGAGGCAAAGAGAAGGAAATATAGGTGTTCACATAGGTATGAATAAATATACATATACACAAGTTGTTTACAAGAGAAAGCATAGTAATCCAAACTATCAAAAATATTCATAGATATCATTGAATAATTAAAAATAAAATAGATAAATATTTCCACTAAAAACATCCATCCAACATTGGACTCATCCGAGGAGGTTCATAATCTATTTCCTTATTTGAGTCAAGACAAATCCCCTACAGAGCCTTTTTGATGATTATACACTACCATAAATGTATATAGAGACAAAAAAGATAAGTAACCTATTTTTATAGGTCATTTACATAAATATTAAATGAAAATAACTTAGTTATATTTTTATATTACAATTAGATTTGATTGAGTTGGACATAGATTATTCAATTTGATTAAACTCAATGTTTTGGCTTATTTAAACTACCAAATACAAAATAAGTTCAAACAATGAGGAATGTATATGTAATAATACTATAAAGGGTCCAATGTGAAAGGAAAGTGCACCAATAAGTAATAAATTTAACTAAATGTACTAAGGTATGATAAAGACACCACAATAATGATTTAAACTAAAATTAAATGTCTACATAATGACTGACTTTGATGTGTGTGCATGTATGCCTATCAAAGTAAAAAAAAAGTTCATACATGATAATTAATTGAGAGGGTTTAAGTAAAATTATGTAATTCTTAGGAATAAATCATACATATGATAATGTCAACATCTCAAATGTACCTATAAGAAAACATTAATGCACCCAAGTAGGTCAATATCTAAATAAATTGATACTAATGCAACCAAATGAAATAATTAAAACTAAAAAATGAGAAAAGGAATGAATACACATGGTAGTATGTGTATCATATTTTCATTTCTAAAACTTGAAACTAAAATTGAGCCTTAATTTCCATAATCTAATGAAAAGAAGCTTATACTGAAAATCAGAGCTCCATTTCTCCAATATGGTGACAAAGAAGATAAAAATTGAAACTAAAACTGAAAATTAGATGCTAAACCATGGGGTAGAATCTAATTATTAGCCAAATAAGTAAACATATGTCTCTTTTAACATGTAACCTATAAATTTTAACATATTTTAACCTTGTTACTACTTATGATATGTAACTAGAAATAGAATAATCTATATAAATGCTTCCATTTTGAGATGAGTGATTTTCATGCATATAACTCTTATTAAAATAAAATATTAAATTTACCATGTGTAATATAAATAAAATATAATTTTTTTATAATGGTCATGAAATCTCACATATAACATAGGCAAACATAGAAACATATAAAGTTATGATCATGTAATCTCAATATGTAAATTGTAGCCCAATATTAATATGCCAAAACTTAAGAATTGAGAGTAAAGGTGTAAAATGAAAAGGGAGGGACAAGTGATATGTGCTAATGGTACCCAAAAAAATAGGGATAATTGATATTTCACACTGGAATAACATTTAATAATATAGATAAGATATAGTAATAAATGTACTTAATATAATAGCTACAATGTGATTAAGATGTATGAAGGGTGTCAAGTAAAAACCCCTCTAGATATAATAAATTTAAGATCAATTGAAAAATGGGTGCTTTTTTCCCCAGAAGAAAGATATAAGTGATAAGAAAAATAATATTAAAAAATGGAGGGACAAGTGATATTCCCCAATAAATGCATGATAATAACCATATCAATGTAGGAAATAAGTGAAAACCCTTCTGGATATAATAAATGTAATATTAATTGAAAAATGGGTGCATTTTTTCCCCAATAGAAAGATATAAGTGATAAGAAAAATAATATTAAAAAATGGAGGGACAAGTGATATTCCCCAATAAATGCATGATAATAATGTTATCAATGTAGGAAATAAGTGAAAACCCCTCTAGATATAATAAATTTAAGATCAATTGAAAAATGGGTGTATTTTTTCCCCAATAGAAAGATATAAGTGATAAGAAAAATAATATTAAAAAATAGAGGGACAAGTGATATTCCCCAATAAATGCATGATAATAACCATATAAATGTAAGAAATAAGTATAATATATCACAAGTAGTAACATGCATGATATATCTCATAACACCAAGCATATGATATCACATATTATAGTCCATCAATGTAACCTCATACAAACATGTAATGATTTATAGGAAATAAAACCATCAAATGATAAAAAGTAAAAAACAGTTGATCATACGAAGATGACACATGATGACTAGAGGATCCTCTATAGACAACACATGATAAAACATGAAAATAAACACACAAAAGCACACACAAGCACATAGAAGCACAATAACACACATGAAAATAATTAATAACTCATAAGGAAAATAAGAGAATACACAATGTATTTTATGAAGCAACATAATGTATCCATATATCTAATCACACAAAAGCTAATCTAATATGATATATGTATAAGTAATTGTATAAATTTGTATATCAAAATGTAAATTAGGAAGGACATTATTATAAAACCACTACAAATATTCCCTAGTATAGGCATGCCTCCAATGGAAATATTCCTTGGTGTTAGTACTTCAAGAAATTGTAAAGTCATGATATTATGTAACTTGTATATCCTACATATAACTTGAATAATACCATCATAATAACATGTGTAAAATTTTTGGGATTATTGGACATAGAGCTACAGAACCAAAATTTTACTTGGACCAATAGAAGAAGAGGAGATCAAATGATTCAAGTTAAATTAGATAGATTTTTTATATCAAGAAACTGGAATGATTATCAGAATATGCAGGCACAGGCTCTACCTAGAACCATGTCTGACCACTACCTGATTATCCTTAATTGGAGAGATCAGGGACATCACGGACCTCCTCCATTCTATTTTGAAGCTATGTGGATTAAACATAAAGGTTTTAGACAAATGGTGGCTCAATGGTGGAATATTCCCATTCAAGGTACTCCCATGTTTAGAATAGTCAAGAAACTCTAGCACATTAAACAAGAAGTTTATGGCTGGAATAGATATAGTTTTTGGGTAGGTTTTCCATCAAAAGAAAAATATAATGGGAAAACTCAAGGCTATTCAACAACTGATTGATCAAGGGGATGACTCTGAGGGCACCTTATAAAAAGAGAGCAGTCTATCTTTAGAATGGAAGAATCTGATGGAAAGGGAAGAGGTTTTCTGGAAACAAAAATCCCATGTTCAATGGCTTAAAGAGGGTGATAGGAACACTACTTTTTTTCATCTCTCAGCTATGAAACATAGAAAAGCCAACTCAATAACTAGTCTTGTCTTGGATAATGGAGACATTATTACTGAGGATAACAAAATAGGGGAGTAAGCCAGGGTGTTCTTTTAGAATCTGCTTACGAAAGAAAACAATAATGATAGAATTGATAGATCTATGAGTCAATTTATTGATAAAATCCCCTATTTGATAACAAAAGAAGACAATCTGGAAATGTTAAAGCCTATATCCAATGAAGAAGTACATGTTATTTTATTCTCCATGGGTGCTTTTAAAGCCCTGAGTCCTGATAGCTTTCCTCCTATATTCTTTCAAGAATATTGGGAGATTGTTGGAGTAGACCTCATGGCTGTATTTCGTAATTTTTTTAGATCTGGAAAACTTTTGAAACAAGTCAATAATACCTTCATTGTACTTGTTCCTAAAAAATCTCAACCCTTACACCTTGCTGATTTTAGACCCATTAGCTTATGCAACATTGTGAATAAGATATGTACTAAACTACTAGTTTTGAGAATTCAACCCTTGCTTGACAAAATTATTTCTCCTACTCAAAAAGGTTTCATCCCAGGTAGATAGATTCTTGATGTTGTGATCACCACACATGAGACTATCCACTCCATGGATAAGAGCAGAATCCTTGGGATGGCCCTCAAGCTTGATATATCCAAAGCTTATGATAGAGTCTCATGGACTTTTCTATTCCAAGTGATTTAAAAATTTGGGTTTAATGATAAATTGTCTTGCTTATTATGGAATGCGGTCTCTTCTACTAAATTCTTAGTGTTGGTTAATGGTGTTCCTAGAGGTTTTTTCTCCTCCTCAAGAGGAATTCGTCAGGGAGACCCTCTCTCCCTGTACCTATTCATCATTATGGCTGAGGTACTGGGAAGATACATACAAGCTGATATAATTTCAAAAAAGCTAGTAGGCATCAAACCTACCTCTTCCCTTCATCCTATGGTTATACAGCAGTTTGTGGATGATACCATCTTATTTGGCATCTCATCAGTGATTGAAGCTAGAAGATGGAATAATATACTTAATGACTATGCCAGAGACTCGGGACAAAGAATAAATTTCTAGAAAAGCAATGTGTACTTCTTCAACACTCCCAATGAACTTAGACATATAATAATTAATATCTTAGATTGTTTTGAGGCTGGCCTACTAGCTACGTACCTAGATCTCCCACTCTTAGTCAAAGAGGTATCTTCAAGTTTTTGGAATGGTATTGTGGAACGTACATAGAGGAAACTTCTTGGGTGGAAGGAGAAACTACTCAGTAGTGCGGGTAAGCTGCAACTTCTTCGAGCATCCTTGCAAGGTATTCCTACTTACTTCATGTCTCTTTTTAAAATTCTTACGTATTTTAATGAAAAGCTAGAATAGATCCAAAGGAAATTTTTATGGATGGGAGTGGAAGAAAAATAGAGAATGTCTTTAGTCAGATGGGATAAAGTGTGTCTCCCAAAATCTCATGGTGGACTTAATATAAGATCCATCAGGAAAATGAATAAAGCCCTCCTCTCAAAAGTTAGTTGGAACCTGATTCACAACAACAATGAGTGGGGGGAAATAATGTATGCCAAATACATGCATAGCATTGATGATTCCAACTTTCTTCAATAGGCAAGATTACCCCAGGGGTCTGTGATATGGAATAAAATGCTAAAAAGTTAAAGTCTTCTCAAACAGGGAATTAGGTGGAAGCTTGGAAATGGCCGGTAGATTAAATTCTGGGAGGATAATTGGTTAAGGGACAAGCCTCTCATCTCCCAAGGAAACTATGGAGAAATTATAGACCTGACTACTCAATTCTTTGGTGATAGGGTTAGTGATTATATGGAAAATAACAATGGGATAAGGAGCTAGAAAAACCTTTTGTATTACTGTGTGCACAAGCCTGAGCTTATTCCAAGAATTTGGGAGATCTAACAATGTGTTCAGGAGATCAGAATCCCACTCTTCCCTCGGGAGGATGAAGAATACTGGTGGCTGGATAAGAATGGATCATTCTCTATCAAATCTGCCTATCATCTACTTACACCTGCAGCTCAGAATAAGGAGGTATGGAAAAAGTTTGGAATCATAAACTCATTCCAAAGATTAACTTGTTTTGGTGGGTTGCTGCCCATAAGAAAATCCTTACTCAGGACAACCTTCAAAAGAGGGGGTTTACTTTGGTCAACAGATGTTTTCTATGTGGTTTAGTGAGGAATCAGTTTCACACCTATTCATACACTGTGAGTTTAACCAGGATTTATGGGGCACAATACTTAAAAACTTTGGCATTGAATGGGTTTGCAATTCTGACCTTAAAGAAGTAATTCTTAGCTGGAAATCAACCTTCACACATCCCTGGATTAAGGAATTATGGAAGCAAGCTCTGCCATGCTTGAGTTGGACTTTATGGAAAGAGCAAAATCATAAAATTTTAGGGACACTGCTAGAAATGTTGCTTAGGTGTTTAACTCCTTTACTAGGACCATCTTGGAAAGTGTTACAATAGCTCATATTAGTGTTGTAGAGAAACCCCTATCTGAATTTGAAAGTTAAATTGCTGCCAAATGGAAGATTTTAAACCTTATCCCTGGGCATGATAATTCCAAAATTCTTCAGAGACTTCATACTAAATGGATACCACCTAAACCCAACTGGATGAAACTCAATTTTGATGGGGCATCCAAGTTGAGTGGTAAAGCAAGTGGAGGAGGAATAATAAGAAATGAAAAAGGAGGGATGTCTGCTATCTATGCTGGTGGCATGGGTTGCTAGAGCAATAACTATGCTGAAGCTATGGCCTTAATTTGGGGATTAAAGCTAGCTATATCCCTAGGAATTAGAAATTTGAATATTCAAGTAGATTCTAAGTTGGTCATAGATGTCATTGATAAAGCATCTAACATTGGTATCCATCTAAAAGACATCATTACGGACATCCAGTTTCTTTTACAAAAGTTTTCTAAAGTTGAGATTACCCACACCTATAGAGAAGGTAACAGGGTCACTGATGCTTGTACCAACCTTGGTCAACAATTCTCAAGATGGAGGGTATGGTGATAAGGGGCTCATATACACCCAAACATTAGAGATATCATTCAGAAGGAGATGATGGAGCATGAATGATGCACATTGATGACAAAGATAGCTTTCGAAGGCGGTCCACGTGGAGAAGGCCATTACGGATCATGGAAAATGATAACCTCAGTAATTCCTTGATTGTCATGATTAATTCCTTGTATCATGAGGTGGAGGTGTGAGAGTCACATCATGAAAACCAAGGGGGAATTATTTTCAAGCATGAAAGTAGTCATCACCGTGGCGGGCCATTTTGTAAACTAAGCCTTCACATCTGCATTTAGTGCAAATGGAACCGAAGGCTTGTTACTTGTTTGAAGCTCAAGGTGGTAATTGGGGTATGAAGAGCTGGAAATCCAAGAAATTTCAAAGGTCATTGGTGGGAAATAGGCTTCTCGAGTTTTTGAGGTCACTGAAGAGCAGGGTACTGATTTTAGGGGAACTGCTGATAATAAGCAGAAATGCAAAAGAAGCTAGTGAGGGTTCAGAGAATGAGAATTATTGGAAAATAGATATTGGGTCCTTGAAGGTCCGCATTCAAAAGCTAGAAAAGGTCTTTGCCAAAGGCCTTCGAAATAACATTCTGCTGAATATGACTATGTTGGAAGTGATGGGTAATCCAGGGAATGCTGACAATGTAGACAATGAGAATCTTAAGTATCTTGTTAATTTTATATTTATGTAGTTTCATCCTTTCTAACTCTAGTCTTTCCAATGTTTTGTTTTGCTTCTGACTTTGTTTCTTGGCTGTGCCATTGGTTCGGTGCTGGTATCTTTTGTTTGCCAGCCTTCCTATCTTTTTTGACTGTATAGGGTTCGGCCCCTAGTTTGCCACCTTAATTAATCAAAAACATGTGTAAAATTTATATGTAAATTTATATCAATAAGTAGATAAGAAATATATGTAATCATGTGTAACCATATGTAACCAATAAATATTAAAGGGAAATAAATATTTATTTTTTATGTTTTAGCATGTTTTTGTATCTTATGAATTTTAGAAGAATGAAACAAGTAAGAAACAAGCTAAGAGGCACAAAATAATTAATAAATAAAGGAGAGATAAACCAAGAAATATGCAAATCCAAGAGGTGAAGGTTGATAAAATAATCCAACCACCTTACAAGATGTGAAATCAAGAATAAGTAAATAGAGAAGGATCCCTACTAACCTACTTCCCTCATAATTTAATGCATAATAAGGTGGAAGGCCATGATATAAATGTGTTTTCATCATTTTGAAGTACACACAAACTTTTATAATGGAAAATAAAAATAAAAGGTCAAGGTATAAATAAAAAAATCAAATAACATAAACCAGGGGGATAAAATAATGACATAGTGAACACTGAGCTATGAAAGAAGAAGGTAAATTGACAATTTAAACAAGAATATAAATATATAAAAAAATATGAAACATTAAGCAATTAAAAACTCAAGGGAGGATAGAAATTAAACCTATAAGGAAGCATGAAGAACCAAAAATCCACACATACATTAAATAAAAAGGCACAAGAGTTATACAACAATTAAATAAAGAATAAAAATAATCTATGTACAATAGATTATTTCATTGAAGTTAATGAGATATGATCACTAAGATAACTAATAATCCCATATAAATTATCATCATATGCATAATAGGCTTCTTATTCCTTTCAATTATTGATATTTAAGGGTCTCATGGACTAGGAATGTGAGTTAGATGTGTCACTAAAAATATCTAAAATATAGTCACGAGTTGTATGATAACTTGAATTATCATAATTAGTAGTATTTGAAATGTAATCATGAGTTTTATGGTAACTTGAATAATCATCACTAGTATTATTTGAAATGTAATAATGAGTTGTATATAAATATAAATCATTATCACTAGGAATGTAATCATTATTTTGGTAATGGGATTTAATAGCCACATTATCCTCTTAAAAAGAATCACTTTATTTGGAATGTATAAATGATACCTTACTAGGTGATTTAACATGAACACATAGAATATATTGTGATAATACTACCTTATGATTTGGATTACTAGCCAATGCAATGCTAAATGTTACACTTGAGGTTTTATTATTTATTGTTTAGGCAATACCACATTTTGTTTCTATATATATATGACTCTTAAGATGTGCCTCAAATAGTAAAAAAAATTAATCATGCACAAAATTAATGCATTGGTGTAATGTGGATGGAATAAATATCATTTTAGTAATCCATGGGAATTAAAGTAATATATCTTGTGTATTATTATCTAAAAATATAATAAACCATATTGAAAGGGTCTTAAGATAAATGGTGACACTAATGTGATACCCCAAAGACATGTCCATGTGAGACTATCATAAATTTTAATAACCATGGTTGTATCAATTAAGTATTATTTATTATACCCTATACTAATATGAAATGACATTGTTCATATGTTTAAACTTGAACCATTATCAACCATAATGCCAGTTGAAACATCAAGATGTGAATTAATAAAAACATGAATAATTAATGGACCACTGTTAGAATTATCTATTGGAATCTCATGGTAATAGATAAAAGTAATATAAGGAACATATTTCATGCACTTATAAACACACCTTTTAAACCACATAATATATGATAATTTCAAACTATTGTTTGTTATGTACGTGCTTCTATATGATCATTATCTTGTTGTTAAGTATCATGATTTGGTAATTTATTGGTGAAGACCTTTAAATTCTGATTTTGTGGAGAAAATAATTATTTAAATGTAATATCATTTCCTTCCACATGAATAACATTTATATCAAATATACATTTAATATTATGTCTCAATTTTAAAAATATATTGGTTTTAAGACTCAAATATTTTTGATAATCATGATATGCATTCACATAATAATGTTTAGGTAAAGGAAAACACATGTCAAAATCATGGTAAGGGGTAAATATATCATATTACACACAATCTATCATTTAAGAACTTGGTGAGGATTCTCAGCAAACCATTTAAATTATTTATGCTCTTGAGAAGGAAAACAATGCAATCAGGCAGTTATGATATTAGGTTTAATACATATTTTACCTCATTCTTAGCTTGAAAATTAGGTGTATAATTAGACTTAGCCTTGAATATGATAAGATATTTATTTAAACATATCCATAATATTATCAATATGATAATGATATTCCATAACATGTATTCTAATAATTTCAATTAAGTCATTACTATATGTTTATTAATTTCATTATTAAAAGTGTGGTCAAACTCATTCACCTTTTCATCTTGAGAGACATTAGAATTATTATCATTATAAGTATGAGAATTCAAAGATGGAGTATGAAGACAATAATTTTAAACATTGTAGTTTAAGAAAGAGGAGGAAAAAAATCTCATCAACATTTTCATTAAAAGAAAGAATATGAAGACAATCAATTTCATTCACATTATGTTCTACATAAGAATCAACATTGTATTGCATACATTAAAATTTAAACCCATATTTCTCTATTTTAGTTTAAAAGAGACTAACACAATAAAATTTGAACTTCCATAATAAAAAGACAAAGAATACATAATAAATTTATATCATTTACATTTTTATTTGGTCTGATAGCGTTAAAATTTAGTTGTCTTAATTTTTCATTTATATCATATTCACTATAATAATATTAATATACATCACCATTCCAATCATAATTAATATCCTATAAGTAATAATGAAAAGTAATTACATGCATATAATCATTTTTAACATCTTGAATAAACTGCATCAAAGGGTGAGGCATCATAAGTACACTAGGGATTCCAAGATATGCATATGAAGTTAGATCTAATGATGGATAAAAAATAAATAAACCCTATAAAAATTATATCTATAAAAACAACAATAAGAGATAACCCTATAAGGTAAGGGAGAATTCATGGTAAAATAAGAAAAGGGTAAACTCAATAAGATGGAAAAACCATGTAAAAATATGGAAAATCTTAGGTAAAGTCAAATTTAATAGGTAATATAGACATAGTATAATTGTATGAGGTGAGAGGGTATAAAACCCTAAGTTTGGGTGAAATAAAATATGGGTTTCACCAAAAGGTTTTATTGGTGAAGTTTAATAGTGATGGGGTTAAGTGCACAACAATTCTAAAACATAGACTAAAATTATCGAAAATAAAATTAAATAACAAAAGGGGATTCTAATTCTTCATTATTATTATAAAATAATATGTAGAGTATTTTATTAATGCACCTTTTGTAGATAGATTTGTCATGCACAACTAAAATCATTTTAAAATCTAATCTAATCCTGGAGCTAACTAAAATTATTATTTTTAACAGTTTATAAAACCTACTATTCTTAATAAATTTTGTATGCAAACTCAGATAAGTGTCCCTTATTATATACATATATAAATAAATCTTGGGGTGACTTGCAAATACAAGTTTATGTATAGCTACAAAAAAGAATAAGTATGGAAAATTCTAAACATAGTGAAATGGGAAATTTTAAAATTGGAAAATTGTAAAAAAGTTTCTAAACAACTAACACAAATTATGACTATGTAGATATCTTTGAAATATTCATTTAAAAAAGCCTTAAACAAAGTATAGGGTCAAAATTTATACTGTTTTCAAGATATGCTTCCACATCAAAGATGGGTAAATAATATAACACTAATTTACCAAAACACACACAATGGAAAATCTCATTTAAATACAATAAATAAATACTTACCTATGTGTTTAGGGGAATGAATGAAAGCAACTTGAATGATTAATACTTTAAAAAGGGGTTTTAGAAATGTGTACCTAATTTATGACTCACTTGAAATTTTACATAGACTGTAAAATAATGATAAAAGGGTCCAAAAATAGTGCAAAATAAAATCTATAAAGATGATCAAGCTCTATTTTAATAACCAATATTAAACTACTCCAATAATGATAATCTGGTATCAAACTATTCAAACATAAATTATCCTAAAAGTGATAGGTTTGTTATGATAATGGTTGTACATACATGTACAGTCGAAAAAATTTCAAATATTTTCATCAAAACCTATTTGTAAAGAGATATGGATTTATAAATAGATGTATGAGAGAAGGAGAATTATTTTTCACTAAAGCCTTAATATATTCCATTGGATCTTGAAAGTCCATTAAAATTTGGTTTTATTTTTAGGAGACTACCTCAGCCACTCCCATGTTTAATGATGAAATTGTAATCAACACTCATGCAATTCAATAAACATATCTAGTTTATATGAAGGTCCTAGCCCTTGTCCTTATGTATAAATGCATACAAATAATAGATTCTATATGCTCTTTCACTGGTAAAAATTCAACATTAAAACTTCAATAAAAAGAGAATGTAATAAAGAACAAAGTTAAAGAGAATCATTATAATTGTGTTATAATGTGATGAAATTTCATGAGAGTGTTAGCTTATCAAATTATTTAATTATCCATTTACACACACACACACACACACACACACACACACACACACACACACACACACACACACACACACACACACACACACCTCAAATTTAAATTAGGGACCTATTAACATTCAATCTGACATATATATTAACTACAAGAACCATAAAAATATGGGGACCCAAAAATCATAATGATCAATATTAGAACATTTTGATATAGGTCAAAATAGTCTGAGAATGGTTTTGATACTAGAAAATGAAAAATCTAGAAACAAGAAGAGGGACATGGATCCTAAGACTTAGAAAACACATAAGAGAGATAAAATAAAAATAATAGGAATAACATATGGCCATACAAAAAATAATAGAGAGTCACAAACAAAAGGGAAAGTGTTAATAAGAACCTAATATAAATTAATGATATATATATATTAAAAATCATGCTAATGACATTTCAATTACAAGGCTTGTACAAAACATAGGTGTCTATATGAGAAATAATTTATTTTATCTAGAGAGTGATATCTCTCTAATGTTTCCTTTATAGAGAGAATAGTCTAAAAATTGGTTACATGGATTGAAAATCAATTTAAAATAGGTAGGATTTCAATAAGAATTTTACCTTATTATTTAAGACATAGTTACCCATTGACCCATACAAGTTCTATCCAATTAAGTTAACATCAAACTTATTTACACTATACAAGAGGTATAAGTTCATGAGTCTAAAAATAAACCATTATAATTCATAAATAATCTCTCATGCTTCCACACTTCTTTGATCATAGTCTAACTTTACATGCAAAATAAGATTAATATTATGCATGCTTATACTAATAAACTATCCAACTTCAATGTTTATATTAATGTAAACCAAGAAAGGGGAAAACACACAACCAAAAATCATGTAAAGGTTTAACTTAGCCAAAGATTATCTTCAACTAAACCCAATGCAATCAAGGCATCTAAATAATTAATAATATTTCCATATATAAGAAATAATTTAAGAATGTGTAACAATCACATGATTGTACACATGGTTTCATTCAACAAATTAAGTTTATTTTTTGTATAATATCAATCCAACAAACACATTTGATAGGCTTAACCAAAACCATAGCTCAAAGTCATAATTCTACTACAAAGTGTAAGAGTATGCCAAGTTGGTTTATTTACCTAATGAAGTTTCACATGGTGATCACTCCTACATCACATTATTAATTCAAGTAAAAGAATTTCCCTCAGGAAATGCAAGTAAACAAGGTATTAAACCCTCATAGTTTTCCAATTTTCCCTTAGAACATAAGGTTTATTACATATGTATACTTCATCAATATACCTAAAAAATCATGGAAATGAAATAAGAATAACATAAGTATATGGTATTTACCCAAAAACCCATTATTTTTTATTGATATATACACAGTCACACAATAAATATGACTACCTTTTTGGCTACATTAAGTTATCATTCACCTATGTTTCAACCCAAGCATTGACTATGTGAAAAAATATAATTAACCATATTTCTCAAAATAAGGAAAAAATACACAACTCTACAATGTTAAAGAGTATAGTAACATCTATTTCATAATCAAAAGATGAAGATGTATGGATAGGATATGATGAACAATATAAAAATCATTTTTCTATCTATATGTTAGGATATAAATAAGAGGTCTTATCATAGATCCTGCATATACTTGGGTGATATAATGTTGGCACCTTTAGGGTGGGGACTTTGATATAGTAGAGGGTAATCCAAAATAAATATTAAAGTTATAGGGTTTCAAAACCTATCCTTAGATACAGGGTATGGTTCTAACTAGATCCCAAGATAAATCATATGATATAGAAACAATAATCAAAGGGGTGTCAAATAAGGAAACCAAATAAAAAGAATTGATGAATAAGGGTAACCTAGATCTAAGATATAAAATAAAAATAAACTAAAAATAAGTAAATGATGCAATGGTAACCCATAATTGGTCTATGCAACTTATGGTGGTAATGGAAAACATATGATACATATACTATACCAACTTATTCGGTATAAGGAGAAACTAGGCAAGGGAAACAATATACATGATACTATAATAATTAGAAAATTATATTTATCTATTAAATTAATTAATTAAATAGAATAAGTTTATAGATACTTGCCTTTGAGTTTTCTTGTTGGCACATCAATCTGCCCCTTGACTCAGTGGCACTTTGCAAGAGATGTTATAGGATGAATACCTCAAATATCAAGATGAATACTTAGTGATTAAGACTAATTTAGATTAAGATTTTTTATTTAATTTAATTAAGATATAATCTAAAAATTTAATTTAGATATTAATATATGACACTCAAACATACATTTGAATGTAAAATAATGAGATTAATTTTTTTGATTTAACAAGTGGCATATGCTAAATATAGTAAGTGATAACAGGGGATGAATACTTATATTTTTAGGGTGGTATTCTGACTATGATTATATTTTAAATGTGAAAATTAGGATAAACATGTTTTTGGTTCATTCACTTTTAGAACTAATTATCTATTTGTGTAGAGTTGGTTATAATGATATAGGTCAATATCAATAGTTGATATTGACATTCTAGTTAGTACTAACCTGTGTGGGAGTGAGGAATAATGACTATATGGTCACCTTCACTTTACCATGTTTTATTTGTATTCATTATCTATAATCTTAATGATTCCCATTTCTCCAAAATTATTCTTTTTTGCCTTGAAACCCTAGGTGTGCTTGTGGTCTAGAAACCTTCAAAACCTAGGAAAGTGTAATGGCCTGAGCTGATTCTAATCAACCCTATTTGATGATTAATCAATGGATATGTATCTAATACTCTAAGGACGTAAATGAAGGTAAATTTTAAATGATTTAAATCTCTTGAATATAATTGAATCATGGAGTGGTACTAGCTAGATTTTCTTGAATATATCTTGTAATTCATCATCAACCATAACAATGGTTATCTTAGCTAGCATGGTCTTGTACCAAATTACATAATCTCAAATATGTTCATTAGATCCTTTCTTAATATTATAAATTTATGTTTAAGATATATTCTAAGTTATGTTTATGGAAAAATGTGCTAGGATTTGGCTGATTAAGGGGTTGAATGTTCTCGTGGATTGGATGGGGAGATCATAGAACCATAAAAATGCATAATCCTTAAGACTTATTGGGAATAACTTGGTCAATAATTTATTTTTATATGAATAGTTTAAGAATGCTCCAAGGAATTATATAAGGTGTTACTTGGGATAACCTTTACCTTCATATAATGGAAGTGTAGGAGCTACAAATCTTATTGGTAAAGGATATGTATTTATCTCAAGGGCTAATGGGATATGAGTCAATGTGCATGAATTCATGGAGTGACTAAATCTTGATTCACATTGTTATAATTGTAATGCCTTAACATGTAGATATGTAATGGTATACTCAAGGTAACATTCAATAGGTGAGGTTTGTGATAGAACATTCATAGTCATCATGGGAGAGTTAAAGGTTGCCTACATAATAATAAGTATCTAAATCTCTTGGAGTCTATATTTTTCCCTCAAAATTTGGGTGGATGTCACATAGGTCACTAAATGTGTGGGCATAGGGATATTAATAGTAGTATTAGTCTAAATACACGATGTGGAAGCTTGGGCCAAATTTTCTACTCATCTCTTTCTATGTATAACATTGCATCAATTTGATGTGGATTCATGTTAAGATATTTAGTGACTAATTTATCATCCATGGCATCTAATTGATCTCTAGTATTTGTATCTCTAGTCTCAAAATTTATGATAATTCCATCAATAGGGTGGATAGTTTGTTTTATTTAATCCATAGTATGAAGAAAAAAGGAGATCATACATGTTCTTTACCATCTAATGGTAACAATAGGCATCTCATATTAAATGTTGTAGCAATAGGATTGGAGGAAGACTTGGGATTGTTAATTAGTAATTTAAGCCTTATTTTTTAATTTAAATTTGATATTTGTTACCTATGTTCTTACATAATTGATAAAAATAAGATACACTATCCATATAGAATAATATGAAAAGTGTAACTTCATTTCTTGTGTTAACCAATAATGTTCAATCAACTTGGTCATGACTAATGTGTATTATTAGGGAATAATTAGAAATTAGGTCTAAAAATGAAACCCTAAGTCTAAAATATAAAACCCTATAAGGATGAAACATTAATGAAGATCTAGGGCCATAGATGAAAATATTATTTGTGTATGAAAATAAAAAATCATATCAATGAAACCCTTGGAAAAAAATATGAAAATGGTTTTTTTATTTAAGAAAATCTAAAATGAAATCTGAAACCTTAGGATAATTTTTTTTTTAACTTAGAAGGATGAAACCCTAAGGTAAACCTAGTGTTTTACATTGTTCAATGTGTACATTTTCTCTAATATATTTTACCATAATTTTATTACTATGATTTACTTAATATAGCTAAGATAAAAACTTGAAATGTAATTTAGATATTAATATATGGCATTCAAGCATACATATCAATGTAAAAGACTTAGATTGATTGTATTGATTTGATAAGTCAAATATTATGAATATAATAAGTGCTATTAAGGGATTAATACTTAGCTTTTTTGGGTGACTATCCTATTATGATTGTATTATGGAAATGAAAATTGGGATAAATTAGGCCTATGGTTTTTTTGATTTTATAACTAATTCTATGTCTACGTAGGGTTAGTTCCATGGATTTATATTAATATTATTAGTCCATATGGACCTACTAATATAAATTAACTTGTGCATAAGTGAGGAACATTTATTGTAAAGTCACCTACACCTAATTATGTTTTATCTATATTCATAATCACAAATCTTAATGATGCACATAACTTTAAAAATTAATCTCCTTTTCCCTTAAAACCCTAGGTGTGCTTGTGAGGGATATAAACCTAAAAAAAATAGAAAATTATAATGGGTTAATATGACCCCAATCACTCCTATTTTATGATTGATCACTGCCTATATATTTGATACTTTGAGAATGGAAATTAAGCCACATTTATTTCTCCCACCTAGTGTGATTCAACAATTGTGATCTTTTATTATATGTACACAGCTAATTATTTGGATTTGATAATTGAAAATGCTTGATTTAAATTTAAATTAGTGTGCTTAAAACTTGAAAAGTGACTACTGTTAAAGATATATTCAAAATTTGGGAAGAATAGGGTATATTTTCTTAATGTACAATAATATAGTGCCAAGTCCCTTTTGAATGAGACCTTGATTTATTTATATATGAGTCCAATCAGGTAATTTCTCATGCTACCAATAGACTAAGAAAATAGACTAACCCTAAGGAGATTATTAATTTTTAAAAATAGTTGTAGGTTGGTACTAACCAAATCAGGTCAGTATGACTGGCAATACTAACTGAATTTGGTGAAATTGACCTATGTACAAGTAAATTAAACTAATAGTATGGAGATGTTTGTGAAGGATATTTTATAAATTTTAAAAGTATATAGTGAGGTTATTGTAGGTGTATGATATTATAATGTAATGTTAAACTCATAAGATAGTTTTCAAGTGTGAGATAATGGTAGATAATCAAGTCATGTATGGTAAATGTGTGTCAAGCTTGTCACTGTCAAGTACCGAAGACAAAATTTTAATATTTGAAAATGTATCTATTTTATTATAGTAATTGAATTAATAAATTAAAAGGATAAAATTTATCTAGTGTGTAAAATACACTTTTTATTTATTATGAATCTCTAATTGTGCAGGTCACCTAGTAGAAAAACCTACAATCAAGTGTATTCAATGTCCTTAGATTGAAAATTTTAATCTAAAACTAAAGTTTTGAAGTTTTGAAATAACAAGGGTTAGAATAAGCCTATGTGTTGTTTAAAACCATGTTTGCATTCCAAATTTTTGGAGATGATGCTTCTTTGTTGAATCATTAAAATAACTTGTGCTTCTTTACTAAAGAACATGTAGTGTTGGGGTGATTATGCCCTAAATTTATGTAACTACGTAGGCTCTTGGGTTGGGAAGGCATCATTACCAAACACTCATGAAATTGGGTAGTATGTAATATACTAACCCAAATAACTACACACATAAAGAGATAATCATTACGATAGGTTTGCTCAAAGAAAGTGAATAAACCACTATAAATAGATTATAAACTCAATTTTATTATTTCACTCAAGTTTGCTCCATGTCAACAAAAAATAAGATCAAAAGGTAATAACCAATTTTCATGCCTCCATTATGAACACATGTTTTATATTGTACAGTTTTGCTCAACGTATAATAGAATGTATGATTGAAAGGGAATAGACAATATTCATGCCCCCATCATAATTGTAGATCTGATAAGTGTGAAGTGGAATGACAACCATTTTCCATTCAACCATAAAATGTACTATTATGTATGTGTGCATGGACTTGTATCATGCTTTATGAATCTAAAAATGTGTATATACACATGAATCCATATCATGCCCCCCTAATTTATACCAAGTGACTTAGATAATCTTGTATCTAAATGTTTAATTTGAGAACTTGTATCTCAAAAATATGTTATATAGAAACTTGTAATTCATGTTCTTATAAACTATGCATAAATACCCATGCATATGCACCAAAGTGTGTATGAATCTATGCTAAATTGTATGTAGGGTGAGTTCATATGCATGGAATATACCCCTATAATATTTATCCATGTGCACTATATTTCATGTATCTAAATCATCTGATATCTGAACCATTTTGAATCTCTAAAATTTATACTCTAATATGATTTTATGCTCATGGAGGCTTATGTATCTATGAAAATCCTATTGTAATGCCCCCATTTTTAGATGAGGTATGTATCTTGTAAGTGATTCATCTCAAAATAAAACTAAAATTTATCAAGTCATGTTATAATCACCTAAAAGTGGTATTTGAGTGCTAATAGTGCTACTTGAGACAACATATTTCTAGATTAGCCCTAGACCTATCTGATAACATATTATCATACTATTATAGCCTTTTTTTGGATCACAGGCATCCCTAGTTAGCTTAAACATAGTCTTAGACCCTCATTTTCAGATCCTAGACCTTCGTGCCTAGTAATCTACCAACTCAACATTAACACCACATTAAGGGCACTAGATCCATGTGGAGATAGTGTCTCCAAAATGATTCTAATGTACTTTACCCTATATTTCCTTAACTAATATATTTTCAAAGGTAAAACCCTCTTAAGGTTGGCCTAAGCATCTTTTATTTTTTGTACAAGCTATAAAACATTATAAATACATGAATTTTAGACCCCTATCCACTAGATGGAAATTAGATGCAAAATACCTATTTAAACATGAAATAAGTTGATCAAAATCAATTTTATTAATCCCTATTCTACCCTAATTTTGCTTACTAACATCTAAAACTACCCTAAGCTTAGATTTTCCATATTTCCAATCTTAAGCACACTCAAGGCATTCAAGACCACTATCATTCTATCATCACTTTCACTTATACAATAACTTAGGTAGGGAGAAATACATTGGGCTTGATACCTCCCCAGATTATTAGTATGTAGGCAACTCTCTTCATAGTGGGGTGTTGAGTATGTCTAGCCTATCCTACTAATGGACACACTTTTTAACTCATGTCTTACTTACAAGGAGGATTAGGGTTTGCATCATAGTTATTACAATCATAATACAGAGTTTTAAACTTCATGTGTGAAATAATAGAACCCAAAAACATAGATGTAGGTGCACCCAAAAGTTTAGAGTAGTCTTACACAAAGGACACTAGTGCCATTTTTAGGACATTAGAGCCACATGGTGATACTATCCACTATGAAGCTATTGTCTAGAATGGGTTATAATATATGGATATAGTTGATGAGACTTATACCTATTCATATATTAGTTTCTATCACTCATATCTTCCATATTAGGTGTTTTCTAGATAAGTCTTTATTTACACATATTTATTACTATTTTTTGAAATTCAAAGCTAGGCAAAATCTATAACAAATCAATGTTTATTTTATACATATTATTTCACTAACTTATACTACTCATCCCTTTTATTAAACATTAGATTTACATTTACTAAAACCCTAAAAGGTTAAAACATTTGGTGAACTTGACTTACTTTGAATATTGGTTAAAACCCTAGTTTTACATAGGGTTTACCTTCTCCCAATTTTTGTGCACTAAATTGGGGTTACAAACTTATATTTTCATATTTTTTTGACATAACCTAAGTTATTTAATCAATATCACATTAGGTTTTCATTTATTTTAGGTAATTTAATTTTTTGTAAAATAACCCTAATTTAAAACCCTAACCCTAGATAACCCTAGGGTTTACATTTATAGTACTCCAATTTTAGATCCATATATCTTCTAATTTGTATTGCATATAATAATGATCATAATGATAGAATAAATTAATCACTTTTTGTTACAAAGTTTCATACTTTCATTTTTCATGCTTATTTCCTTTGATTCAAAATGAACTCGTAAATGACATAGATACATGTATACATGATGATTCATATCAATTAAATTTTTTATCATGTTTCATTATGTTTTTTAGCATGCCAATTTTCTCTTATGTGGAATTAAATTAAGACGCTAATATTTAATCACATAGAGAACCTACTACATCAAATAATATCCATACTATCTAAAATCAACAAGTCTCCCTTAGAATCATTTTACTCTTTGGTCCATTTTTATTCTTTCCTTGTCATTCCTAAACATATAAAAACATCATTGGTATCACTTATTCCTCCTCTTTCTCAATCACAAACATATATCCACCATCCCATCTCTAATATTATCTCTATTCTCTTAATATAACCTATGGTCTAGGTTACGATGTCCTCATGTGGTCATGAAGCTTGGCAGTTTTGTAACACCCATGGCTATAACTTTATTGATCAGATCAATACTTCTTCAAATAAAATTTACATTTTATATATTTTACAACATTACAACACATATAAATATATTTTATATTTGGCACTCTATGATACTTAGGTACCACTTATATTTCTCCCATAATTAATACTATTAAATGGACATAAGAGCATATTTATTTCAAGAGGGAATATATCCCACCTCAACACATCATAAATTTACATGTATTTATCTACATTTCCTTATGAATTAATGAGGTAGGATTCAAAAGGGTTTTATTTGAAAATAGATTAGGAACATTTTAAATATCTCTTTTCTACAACTTCTTAATATGTATGCTAAGGATTTGGATCCTTTTGATATGAACATATGAGGGTTTGATAATATTCCATGCAAATTTTTAGGTCAAATCACATTAAACCTTACACTAGGGCCTAGAACACTACCTAAAACATGTTAATTTATACCTAATAATCTTAATTATAATATCTTGCTTGGGAGACCATGGATTCATGTTATACACATAGTTCCATCCACTTTACATTCATGTTTAAAATTCATCTATAGAGGTCGTGTGTGTGTGTGTGTGTGTGTGTGTGTGTGTGTGTGTGTGTGTGTGTGTGTGTGTGTGTGTGTGTGTGTGTGTGTGTGTGTGTGTGTGTGTGTGTGTGTGTTATGGATAAAGAACCATTCAAGTACTATCAACATACATAGCCTTCACACAATTATATTCTTCACATGGAATTTTCTACAACACCATTCTAGTCTACAATGCAAAACATGCATATAATTCCCCTAGTTATTCTTAGCACATAAGATAAGTTCATTTAACCTTTTTCATTGTGATATTTATAGAAGATGGGCTACACAAGATAGGGCCTTGGTAAACATGAGCAGGGAATCCTTAATTATATTGAGGTATATGATCAACAGGGTAGAAAAGGACTTGGATATAGAGATAACACATATAATGTCAAATATTTTCACCATGCTTCTCAACATAGCATGTTTTATCCACCTATTTCATAGGTAGATGATACAATAAACCTTGTTTCTACACTCTTAGTTGTTTAACCTGATCTTATCGATGATATAATTTCTCCAGATATACCCATTATTGATGAGTTCACTAACAATGAGGCTTTCTTAGAATTACAAGATTTATATGAGGATCTCCCTTCTTTCTATCATAAGAATAGGTTTCCTCATTCCACAAGTGCACAAGCATACTTTGGTGAGCATTTAAATGACTCAAATGATATGTTACCTAACATAGATAATACCAATCCTATAACACCATACACTTTGGATCGATCTATGTTACTTAATGAAGAAATAGTCAAATTTAATTATGGCATAAAAATTGATCCTCATATCTATTGAGGTAAACATACCCCCATTTTTTAAAAATTATGTCCCTTGTATTAAAAGTATGAAATTTGTATACTTTAAATTTGAAAATCCATTTGATCAAAACATCATTACAATTTTTGCACATTAGTCATATTTGAAGATCATCCACACCATGTTCTAGTTGCTCTACTTGTTCATGAATCTGGTTTAACCTTGTTTAAAGTTTTCTAACTTTGGATCTCCTTGTTTTAGGTTACAAGTCTAATATATGTCTATTAGAGGTAGACAATATATGGGTTTCATAATTTTAATGATTTTATCTTAATCTAACCTTTACTAGCCTTTGGTTTATTAAAAGTCAAATTGAATCCATGTTCAAGCTTCCTAGAACCCTCATTTAGAAACCCTAGCTTAGACCCCTCATTCAAATTTAAATTTGATGGGAATAAAATTATGTGAAAACTTCTTAATATGCTATGGACTTAGTTAAATTTTTATACTAAGTCTTACTCATGTTTTTCAACACGACCAAACCTTAGTCTAAAAATTATATACTATGTATTTTTTATATCTCAAGCCCTTTGTCCCCTTTTATTTTCATGTGGTCTAAATTTAATGTTTGTAGGGTCCTTTTATTGTGTTCCTAGTTTGGTCTAGCCTTAATATTTACATGATCCCTATCATCATATACTTAGACTAATATCTTAGTCCTAAGGCCTCATTCATGTTTATTAAAATAAATAGGACCTTAGTGCTTAGGCTTTAACCTAAGTCCCTTTATGTGTCTGAGTCATAAATCAAGTCATGTGCTTGTTTACAAGATCAATGACCTACATTTAACTGTGTAATATTGATCAAATGTAGCAAGATGAGCCCAATATGCCTAAGACTTTAGCTCATGGGACCAATCCTGCTTGATCACTCAGATCATGATCAATGACCCATGTTTGAGTAGAAGCCAATGATCTAATGGAGTGAGATCATCATGGATCAAAATGGATCCCTTTTTATTATAACATAGACTTAGCCTAAGTTTTATGCTAAGGTTTTTTATTGTATTTATCAATACAATAAAACCTTGAGATAAAACTTATGTTATGACTTTAATTATTTGAAGGGTTTTAATTTTATTATGTTTTAAGGACTTATGTTATAATTTGGTCTAAAACATAAATGTTCATGATCTCACTTAATCCCTTTATGACTGTAGGAGCCAATGGCAATCTAACTACCCATAGCATAATTGACAACTCACGTTTACTCAGGTAATATTAATCGAATGACAAGTATCAATTCAAAGTTCCTTTGGGACCTATTGTACTTCATGAGCTTAAATTTGATTTTCTCATGATCATTAATTGACATATTTGAGGCCATCATTGACATCCATGATACCATCAAATTTAATCCCCTATGGATAATTGAGAGAGATTAAATTTGATGTTCTTGCAACCATCAATCGATAGACACATAATTGTCATTGACGTCCACAAGACCATCAAATTTTAACTGAAAAACCAATCATGCTTGTATGAATAAACATGTTTATTCTCCATGTTGTAGGATCAATGGAGTCTCATTTGAAAAACAAACATTCTTAGGATTCTTATCTTCAGTGTTAAAATAGATCTTTTATTTAGCTTTTGAACTATCATAGATTAATTGGATCTATTTGAATCCATGTTTTGGCCTGAGACCATTCTAACTAAGTTTAAATTTGCATGGGAGAAATTTTGAACACCATAGACTTAGCTTAAATATGATTTAGTCATGTTTTTTTAACATTTGACCAAACCTTAGTCTAAAATCTTATATCTAGCCCCTATATATCCTATGATCTTTTAGTCTATTTTATTGGCTTGATATAAATAATGCATGGTCATATTATTATAAGACTTAGCCTAGATATTTTACCTTAAATTTTTGTCATGTTTATTAATATTATAAAATATTAGGTTAAAAAACCTTACATTAAGTCCTTTTTATTATTTACGGTCCCCTTTTTACTATGATCCAAACCTAGCCTAAATATTTTATCCTAAGGTTCATTTTGTGTCTATTAACATGAAATAAAACCATAGTCTAAAGTTTAAGCTAAGTTCTTTATATGTACCAATACTAACTCAAACATTGTGTACCTTTACAGGATCTATGGCTCACATTCACACAAATGATATTGATCCAATAGAGTGAGGATGAGTCAAGATTTCAACATAACATCTGAGATGGTGAGAAGGTGACAAGTGTGATGATCACAATCAAAGAATAACAAGTATCTAATGGTATGTAATTCTTAGGATCGATATCAATGATCTATGTTGATTTGTGTAGAATGATCCAATGAACCGAGACAAATATATTTTTTTCAAATGGAAATGGCCATGTTTTCAAACATTAAGAAATAATCTATCATGAAAAGTGCCATGTATATGCCACAATGATGCCACATGAGAAAAAAGTGATAAAACTAGAGATTTTGTAAGCTCAAAAAATCGAAGGTATAAATATCAAGGTATAAATCAAATATAAGGCACAAACTCACTCAAGTGAAAAATACATGACCATTAAAGCTCAAAAAATCCCTAACATCTCCAAAAGCCTAATTTGATCCCACAGTGACCAATATCAAGCTTGAGAGAGTTAAATTGTCATCCGAGCAAGTGTAAATTAATCTAGAGGTGAGATATAGACCACTAGTAAGTAATTTTTTGAACTCATAGTCATCATGGCTCAAAAAAACATAGTGAGGACATAGAACTCTATCTGACCATGGATTAAAAAAGGAGAGTCTTCAAAGATACCGAGTTTGACACTATAGCCTTGAACATAGGAGATAACAACTAGTCCAGGCTTTTCTATACCATTGAGGAGATGACAACCATTATAAGAGAGGATGAAAATATTGCATTAGTTAGCTAAAGATATTATGACCTTGTCACCATTAAAATGATAAGCCTTCACTATGTTGAATTGAAACCAGAGGTACTACATTGCATTGATGTTATTGCTCCTATTTTTAAGGACTATAAAATTGATCAAGATATGATAGTACATGAATGAAGTTTTAAAAGAGTTGTTTATATCTCCCTTATTTCCTTTGATAATTAATACAAGCTATCCAAGCCTTAGGTGGATTTACCCACAATTAGAGAATGGTCTAATAAGAATGACTTGAAAACCATCCTTAGCCCATGGTTATATTCAGGAACCCAAGTAATCTTTGACCTCAGTGGAAGGATCCCAATCACCTAATTTAAGGTTGGTATTAGGATGATTATGACATTACTAAACATATTGTATATAAGCCCCTCCACTAGCTATTTCAAAAAGATCCAGGTCCCTTTTATGTATTTCATGGTTGACAAAGGATTTACTCCCCCTCTTGGAGAGATAATCAACATCTACTTAAAACAATAATTCTCTACAATCAAGAAGAAGACCAAAAACCATTTTTACATGATGTCTTACCTTTTGGATGCCTTGCTAGCCATAACCAAAATCCCTAACATTAAATAATGGTCACCTAAAGGGAAATAAATAGTTTTCCAATATTATTCCAAATTTCATATATTCAAGTACAGGGACCATATTGAGTTCATATGTGACTGTGTATACCCAACCTCGATTGAATCCATTATAGGAATCCCTATGATGAGGATCAACCCTTTGATCAAGAAGTATGTTGAGCTCATTTCAAACATTTAGCTATATCTAGATTGCACTATAATCTAGATAGAGGGAACTCTGAGTTAACCTTTTAGGTTTTCGGTTCATATACCCACCAAATTGGTAGAGTAAGAAGTGGCATACCAACTATTCCATGGCATAGATGGTGTATGTAAAATCAAAAGGAAGGGATTGCTCTATTCTTTCTCTTAACCATCAATAGGACTATGTTTCATAATTGGGACCATGTATATATTTTCTCCAAGAACATGACCTCATTCAATATACAAATTGATGAATTGAGACAATGGGACCATAATGAAAAGTTACAAAACATTTAAAGGCCAAGTAGATTAACATGACTTATAACCATCACTCTAGGGTCTATGACCACTTGTACACTAAGGATTCTTCATTAGAGAGATGTTATCAAGATTGAAGAAACTCAACATTAAGCCCTAGGCTAGGTTATTAAGAGAGAAGAAACCAAATGAATATATATGAAAAATGGGGCCTAAGAAATATCATTTACTATTAGGACCATCTTTTAGACATCCTCTCATGTAGCCATAGGCAGAGACACAATAACCTAAAGCATAAGTTGCATAAAAACCTAAAGAAAAGAGACCTAAGGAGAGAAGACTTGGTGAGGTGGCATCTTCTTCAGCTCAACCTAAATAACCAAAGTCACTTATTGAAGAAATTGACATAATTACATTGGATCCTGAGGAGACAATAGAGATTGCCTTAAATACACTAGCTAGTGCTTATGAATCAGATGAAGAAAAAGTATAAATAGAGGAACCTCAATCCCAAACTAAAGAGGAAGAAAAGGAATAAAAGGGGAAGGAAGTAGCTTTGGACTTAGTTCTTATTGCAACCCAACCCAAAGGAAAGCTGAGCTAGCTTTGGTTCAAGTAGGAAGCAAGAAACCCAAGATGACTTTCACTCATCCTTGGGTTAAAATAAACTTTTTTAGTAAATATAATCAAATTTATGGCACTTCTATTATGGAATACTTTATATATGACAAGTTTTAAAATATTCTAACTATGCACCACCATTTTGTTATTATAAAGTCAGTTAACATCCATGTGCATGATGAACTCAAGCCTTGGATTATGGAATTGTAACAATAGGAAAAATAGATGCATGGTTACTCTTGGATGGTTAATTGGGATGCATATGGATGCTCTCAAAACTTCAAGTGGAGCACAAGTTGAGATCCCTAATCCTCAAGTGACAAAAACATTAGTGGGATTTTGGTTTAATCTAGAGATGGCTAGCATGGAGAGATTAATTGAGAAGAAGGCCATGGTTAAAGGTGAATATCTCACCTTTCAAAAGATTGAACCTTTTTTTGGTCTATCTCCAGTGGTAGGGTAAAAGCCAAGATAAGACAATATGTTTGAGGAAAATATACTTGAAGTGGCCTAGGCTCAAAGTGATCAGTTGTAAACAATGACCAAGGGCATATTACAAGAAAACAAGAATTTGAAAGAGTTTACTATCTTGTTAATTCATGAGGATAGATTCAAGAAGTTTGAGGACATCATAGCTAACCTATTCATCACTTTAAAGGTAGTCAAGACTAGATAAAAAGAAATAAAGAAGCAAATCTCTAAATCAATAGGCCAATTTGGTTAATGGTAAGTTACAAGTCTTCAGGTGAAAGACTTGATTAAAGTTGTGTCGAACAATCTAGTCCCAAATTTTAGAACTATCAACAAGGCACATTTGAATATGTCCATGGCCATATTGGTTGACAAGATTGAGGCTTTGGAGAGTTGGTCCAAAAGAATGAAAGACCTTGCCAAAGACTTCAAGTAGCTAGAAGATGGAACTTCTCATATCTTAGATAGCTTGATAAAGGAACCCATAGGATTTAGATCACTGGGTCTCATGACTTATGAAGAGTTTAAACATAGGACCTTTTAGTTCATTCAAGAAGAAACTAGGGGCAAACTAGATAGTAGATGGAAAAAAAAGTCATGGGATTACTCCTATCATCTGAGGAAAAAATGGGAGATGTTAGAGTTATCAAACAAGCTATTGAGAAGGATAAGAAAAATATTAAGGACCTAGCTTATCAAGAATATGATTGGTTCCTAGATCTTATGGTTAATTTTAAGCTTTAGTGAACAACATCAGAAGGTAGTAGGACTTATTCAATAGAAGAAGGGGAATTCATCAACACAGGGCCCATAAAGTAGTTAAGAATATTCTTTTTGTAGAGCTTTATAAAATTTTGAAAATAGAATATTCTTTTATAAAGGCATGTGCAAATTGTGAGCATATGGCCTATAGATCAGTTCATTTTGTAAATTCTAGTGTATTCTAGAACTTTTATAGAAAAGGACAACTATCCTTTACACTTGTACACTTGTAATTTGATATAACTGACCAACATACTTCTTTGTATTTTTAAAAGGAGTATTAAATATTACAAAGAGAGGGAGTATTTTGAGCTAAAAAATAGTGTAAAATTTGAGAAACTATTGTAAGTAGAGAATTTTGAAAGGATTGTCTCCTTTTATTTGTGTGAAATATTATATGGATTCTCTCTCAATTGTCTATTCTAAATTTTAGATATGAATTGTTCTTGTGAATTCTTGGTGTGTACCTTTGAATGAAATTTTTTTAACTTATGATAATGTTAGGTTAATTTAAGTTTCCTTAGTTTACTTCATTTTATTTAATCTGCATTCATAGATGTGCATCAGTTATCTTCTTAAAGGAGTAAATCTTTAAAGTAAGCTTATTTCTTATTTGCATTGATTCTTATCTTCCTCAGAAGTTTTCTTGATATATGTTTTGATTCGATCTTAAGATATTTTACTTCATATTTTGGTTTTAAATGCACACCTAGGAAACATTCAAAATTTGTCATGATGTCTAAGATAAATATCAGTCACATCTTCTTCTCTGCCCTACCCTTCCTTTTTTTTCTTTTTAACCAATTTACTTTAGAGTAAAGCTTCATTATATATGTCCATCGTAGTTTATCTTTAGACTTATAATTGAGCATAATTCATATTTAATTAGTATATATCATCTTATTATTTATAAATATTTATGGACCATAGTGGCTCCCAACCACCAACTAATATAAATATTGTGAAACAGTCATCTATTTTGCCTCTATTCCACCATCGATAATAGGATTATCACAAACTATAGCTCATGCTCTAAATTATTTGAATTCTAAAATTATAAGTGTTTATTACACACTCTGAGTACCTTATGGTACACATTTAGGCATCAACAAGGTAGGCTTCATTGGCTCTAGAAGGAGGGCCAACCAAATTCTTTGTAGAATTATAGTATCTTTACTAGTTTTTTGTGAATTATGGTTAAAGATCACTTTAATCTTTGCATATTTATGTCTCTTTTAACATAATCATGTAAATTTTAGTGATGTTCATGGTTTCAAACTAGTATTTGTGCTTATTTAGACAAAGATTGACATTCTTTGAAAACATATGCTAGATTGTGGTTAATATAGCTTTATAATTGTAAACCTGATAGATTTGAGGTTAGTAATAGTTGTTTTGATCAAAGATTCTTAGATCCATTACTCAATTGGATTTATCTAAGCTTAAAACATGTAAATTTTGGTCTTAATTATGTATTTGGATACATCTTTGAGTTTAATTGATCAAAGATCACCATCCTTCATCGTCCTTTATATGAATATTTGCAAATTTTACTTAATGTTCATTATTGATCTTTTTTTTTTACAAAGATAGGATTGAAGCATATTATTTCAAACATGATTCAAAATTCTCAAGCTAAAATTACCAAGAATCAAAATAAGGTCATGCTCAGAGACCAGATAACCTCTACTTAAATTACAAGTCCACTAGAAGAACTAGGTGGGATAAAGGTAAGCATAGACTCTCAAAGTCTTTATCAATTTTTCCAATCCAAGGTGCTCACATATTTAACCCCAATCAAGGTATAGCTTGTTTGGGTGGCTCTTCTATCAATATGCTAGGTGTGGTACATGACCTTTCCTATAATCTTGATAAACATTTGCCAATATTTAGTCCTAATAACATTGTAACTACAAAAGAACATATTAAGTCATTCAAAGTTATATTAAGATTGCTAAATGTGGTCCATGAGGATGTAGTGTGTAGACTATTTCCTTTTACATTTAAAGATGTTACCTATGAATGGTTTCTTAATCTTCCTAAAAATTACATTAATAGTTGGGAGGACTTTAACAATGTCTTCATCAACTAGTTTGGAAAAAATATTAGTCCTTATATCTTATACCAAAAATTCATCACAATCAAGAGGGATACAAATGAAACTATAAAATCATTTAATGCTAGGTTCCAAAAAATGTATAGTCAGACCATAGAACCTTATAAACTTGATGACGACTTAGATTTAGAAACCTATAAAGATGCTTTGGATACCATGACCTATGTTTTCATAAAAAGAGTTATTAGACCAATGAATACCCTGGCCTTAGCCTATTCTAAATCAGTGATCATCAATGATCAAATGTAACCCCAAGGTCATATGGATTACTCTATTCTGACATCAACCCATATTTTCCTACCTTAAATGTCTTCCAAAATAACAATCAGAATATAGCCTTGAATCAAATCCCAACATTGAACTAATTACCTTTAAGTCATGCTCATCCTGCTCAAAACTAAGGATTCTTAAACACTGCTACAAATGGATTTAATCTAATTGATAAAAAGGATTTAATACCAACCATTGGTACTAATATAAATCAAGTTCATAACTCTGAGGTTCCCAAAAATGAAAATAACTTTATCTTAAAGATGGTCCAAATTTTAAGCACTGATTTTCTTTAGTTGAAAAATTAAGTTGGTAATACTAGAGAGAGCTCAGGTAGTAAATTTTCTTTCCAAAGGTTTAATATGCCCAATAATAGATTCCATAATGATAGTTACAAAAACAATAAAAATAATGAGTCGTCTACTAACAAGAAAACAATGGATATAAATCTTATTGATATTACTTTACATGATTATTATAGAGTACATTGCACTTCTAAACATGGTGAGATAGACTGCATTCAATTATATAAATCTTTTGAGGCCTTTCAAGAAGAATCTAATATATTTAAATTAGTTTCTAATAAATATAATGGTGTAGGTACATCAGGATCCAAATATACTGACCAAGCTTTCATGGTAGAGACATTTGACTTCCCTTTCCAAGAAGATAATGAACTTGATGATATTCTTGAAGAAGTCCATGTATTTTATTAGTTCCTAAAGAAGACCTACCCTCTAAGGAACAAAGATAAAAATCATCCATTGACTACTTCAACACATCCAAATAACGTCGGCACTCCTTTGGACACTACTTCAGATAATAACCCAAAACCTCTAAAGGGAAGTACTTCTAAACATAATACTGATACATTTAATTCTTCCAATGAAATTGGTATAATATTTTGTAAGACATGAATAAAATCAAGGATAACATTACATTACATCATGAGTTAACATAAATTATTGAGCAAAGAGATCTATTGTTGGATTCCGTGTCTAAAAATCCTAGTAGGTCACCCAAAATTGATAACACCAATGTTTCTATGTATAAAGCTAAGACATAATCCCCACCTTTCCTACTTACTATCAAGATGTTTGGTAAGAATTTACATAGCTATTTATTATATTTTGGTGCATCTATAAACATCATACCATCAGGTATTTATAAACAACTTGGCTTGAATCCTATTAAATTTGACAAAGTTTTCACTTAGTTAGATAAGTCTAGAGTCAAGGTAATTAGGGAATTATTAAATGTTCATATGTAGCTTGCCTCTAAGCCTAAATTATAACAATTTATTGACATCCAAGTGGTGGACATTCCTAATGCTTATGGGATACTATTAATTGGACTATGGACAAAGGCCCTAAATGGATATATGTCCATTGATTATTCTCATTTGTGGTTGTCATGAGGAGTCCTAAATCAAACCAGAGTGGAAAGAGAACCTAAAATGAAGCACATGATCATATAATATAATGTTGTGAATGAAAGGGTTAACAAGTTAGACTCTGATGAGATCAACATGATGGATTCTAAATTAGGAGTGTATACTCTCAAGACTTCTAAGGTACATAGTCCTAAGAGTTCTCATGCTTTGCCTAGAATTTGGAGATTAAATTTTAATGATGTTAGGTGTAAGTCTAAATCTAGGGTAAGAATTATTCTAGCCAATCCTATGTTAGGTTGTTGAGCTAAAAGCTTCAACTATTGCAGACATGGAGAGCTTGCTGAAGTTTTAGAAGTACCGGCGTCGGCAGTGTAACCGACATCAGTCACATACAGTGCAGAAGGCAACCGGTGTCGGTAGGGAGTCAGCCAACGTTGGTCAGCACTAGATAGATAGGGACTAACATCAGTTGCCTATGGCGGTTCCAGAACTGCTGTTGATGAATAGTCAGTTAAGTGAAGCGAGTGTTTGCATGTTAAAGGGCTAATTATAGTCTTGAGTTGCATGTCTAATTATTGTAATTAGAGGTCTATTTTTGTATGCATGGGATCCTATTTGAAGACCCATGAGGCATGTATTGTAAATCAAGCAGGCAAGTAAAAGCATTGAAGCATTAAAGCAAGGTCAAGCAGATCTACAAGGTGTAAGGTCAAGGAGATCAGTTGAAGCATTCAAGGAGGGGATAACAACTTAGGTTGTTGAGTTGGTTGTGGTTGAGAAAGAGAGAGAGGGAAGAAGGTCTTGAGGTGTGGCAAGCCTTTGAGGTGGAAGAAGAAGTGGCATCTTCCTTATTGTATTTTCTTCTAAGAGTATTTAATACAAGATTGTGTATTGTCTCTCAAATTCTTTGTTGTTTCAAGTTTCTAGTTACTTAATCATTCTGGTATAATTCCGTGTTTAATTGCTTATAAGAAAAGTAATCAATTATGCTTCCTTGGAGGGGTTTCTAACAGTTGGTATCAGAGCTACGGTTGCAGGGAGTAGGTAATTGTTTGATTACAGGTCATTCATAGGGGTTTCTATTTGAGTGGGAGTATAGCAATGGCAGAAGAAAGTAAGCTATGAATGGAGAAGTTTAATGGCAAGAATTATCAACATTGGAGGATACAGATAGAGGATTATCTGTATCAGAAGGATTTGTACTTACCATTGGGTGGGGTTGCATGCAAGCCCACAGATATGAAGGATGAAGAATGGAATGTTCTTGATCGAAAGGCTCTGGGATCCATAAGGTTGAGCCTTGCATCTTCTGTGATTTCCAACTTATCACAGCACAAGACAACAGAAGAGTTGATAAAATCTTTGGCAAATTTATATGAAAAGCCCTCGGCTTCAAATAAGGTATTTCTTATGAAGCAGTTATTTACTTTGCAAATGCAGGAAGGTGGATCGGTACATACTCATCTTAGTGATTTCCATGGTTTGGTAAACTAGTTAGCTTCAGTCAATATTATTTTTGATGATGAAGTAAAGGCTCTCTTAATTTTATGCTCTTTACCTGAAAGTTGGGATAGTTTGGTTATGGCAGTAAGTAATTTTGCATTTGCTTCTAAAATCTTAAAAGTTGATGATGTTGTGAGTGTGATCTTGAATGAAGAAATACGTAGGAAAAGCACAGGTGAATCATCAGGGAATGCTCTAAGTGCAGAAAGCAGGGGAAGGCAAAGAGAGAAGATCGAGCAAGGGAAATCAAGGTTGAAGGTGGGAAGGAGATCTGAATCTAGAGGTGTTGCCTGCTAGTTTTGTGGAAAGAGAGGACACACAAAGAAAGAGTGTTGGTTGAGGGATAAATAAAATCAACATGAAGGTAATAAAGAAGCAAAAGATGCAAATATTGTGGTACAAGATGCTCTCATACTTTCTTTGGATAGTTAGGTAGGGTTTTAGATTTTGGTTCTTCTTTTCATGCATCCCCAAACAAAGATTTGTTCCATGAGTATGTCTAGGGAGACTTTGGAGTGCTTTATTTAGGGGATGGTATGCCTTGTCAAATAGTTGGCAAGGGGAAAGTGCAGCTGAGATTGCAGATGGACAACACATGGGTGTTGAAGGAGGTTATGCATGTCCCAGTTCTAAAGCAGAGTTTGGTTTCTGTAGGAAGGTTGGGTGATGAGAGATACACAATAACCCTCACAATGGATTCTTGGAAGGTTACCAAGGGTGCACTTGTTTTAGCAAGAGGTAATAAAGTAGGTACTCTTTATCTATCTACTTGTATTACTGATTCTACTTCTGGTTTATCTACTTTAGCTGTAGATTCAAAGATGTGGCTTAATAGGCTTGGTCACATGAATAAGAAGGGAATGGACATTCTTGATTCAAAAGGTATGAGTTCAAATTCAGAAGGCATAGATCAAGTTCATTACAGGAAAAGGAAATTTGATGCTTTTGACAAGAACAGGGAAGCCTTGGTGTTTATGGAGGAGATGATGGACAGAGATTAGTCACATGGGCTGAATAATTATGAGCAGGGCAATATGGATAGGGGTTTGATCCAAGATGAGCTCATGGATGAAGAATTCATCACTTATAGGAACACATAGTCACCGACATCAGTCACTTGGAACCGACGTCGGTCAGGTAGATATCGACATCGGTCATGTGCAGACTAGCAGGGTTGGTAGAGTCGGGCAGAGAAGACCAACATCAGTCAAACAAGAATTGACATCAGCATAAGGGACACTAGTATCGGCTAGGGAAATGATGTTGGCAGTCAGGGTCAGTGGAGGGAACCGACATCAGTTGGGAGTAGACTAGGAGATGGCCGAGATCAATCACTAGAATGGATGTTGGGCAGACAACAAGCTATCAAGGAGTCTCAAATGCTCATATGGAGGTCAGAAAGGGTAAGTGAACCTCATATTCATTGTTCACCTTCTTTATAATGCTTACTGATGGTCAAAAACTAGGAAGATGTGAAGAGGCAATGCAGGTAGAATCCAGAAATAGTGGGAGCTTGGCATGGATGAGAAGTGTGAGTCCTTGGAGAAGAAGCAAACAAGTGCTTGTTGGTGGAGTTGTCAGCTAAAAGAAAGCACTGGATGAGGGATGGATTCCCAAGTTAAAGAAGAGAGTGGATGGACACGTGAGACAGAAGGCTAGGGTATAAGGTCTTGATTATGCTGCAGGATAATGGAGGTTTGACCATTGTATTTTTTCTTTACGAGGCTGGATAATATTAGTTACATTACCCTGTTACTGTATTGTTTTGCTTGTTGCAGGGTTACATATACAGGGAGTTTCTGAGCTAAGGATAAAGTTAGTTCAAAGGTATGTCATGAAGAATTTGGGAGCAGCAAAATTCTTTTGGCATAAGTGACAGGTATAGCATCACAAGTTTTGTGGTGGTTGGTCTTCAAAAGTGATCTTGAAGAGGGATACAGAGCCAAGGGAACAAACTAGATGGTGTACAGGTATAGGTACAATTGTAGCTATTTATCTCCAAGTGGGAGATTGTTAGGTTGTGGAGCTAAAAGCTTCAACTATTGTAGACATGGAGAGGTTTCTGAAGTTTTAGAAGTACCAGCGTCAGCAGTGTAACCGACGTCAGTCACATACAGTGTAGAAGGCAATCGGCATTGGCAGGGAGTCAGCTGACATCAGTCAGCACTAGACAGACAGGGACGGACGTCGGTCACCTGTGGTAGTTCCAAAATTGTTGTTGATGAATAGTCAGTTAAATGAAGTGAGTGTTTGCATGTTAAAGGGCTAATTATAGTCTCGAGCTATGTGTCTAATTATTGTAATTAGAGGTTTATTTTTGTATGCATGGGATCTTATTTAAAGACCCATGAGGCATGTATTGTAAATCAAGCAGGCAAGTAAAAGCATTGAAGCAAGGTCAAGGAGATCTACAAGGTGTAAGGTCAAGGAGATTAGCTAAAGCATTCAAGGAGGGGATAACAACTCAGGTTGGTGAGTTGGTTGTGGTTGAGTAAGAGAGAGAGGGAAGAAGGTCTTGAGGTGTGGCAAGCCTTTAAGGTGGAAGAAGTGGCATCTTCCTTATTATATTTTCTTCTAAGAGTATTTAATACAAGATTGTGTATTGTCTCTCAAATTCTTTGTTGTTTCAAGTTTCTAGTTACTTAATCATTCTGGTATAATTCTGTGTTTAATTGCTTATAAGAAAAGTAATCAATTGTGCTTCCTTGGAGGGGTTCCTAATAGTTGGTATCAGAGCTATGACTGTAGGGAGTAGGTTATTATTTGATTATAGGTCATTCACGGGGGTTTCTATTTGAGTGGGAGTATAGCAATGGCAGAAGAAAGTAAGCTATGAATGGAGAAGTTTAACGGCAAGAATTATCAACATTGGAGGATGCAGATAGAGGATTATTTATATCAGAAGGATTTGTACTTACCATTGGGTGGGGTTGCATGCAAGCCCACAGATATGAAGGATGAAGAATGGAATGTTCTTGATCGGAAGGCTCTGGGATCCATAAGGTTGAGCCTTGCATCGTCTGTGATTTCCAACTTATCACAATGTAAGACAATGGAAGAGTTGATAAAATCTTTGGCAAATTTATATGAAAAGCCCTCGGCTTCAAATAAGGTTTTTCTTATGAAGCAGTTATTTACTTTGAAAATGTAGGAAGGTGGATTATTACATACTCATCTTAGTGATTTCCATGGTTTGGTAAACCAGTTAGCTTCAGTCAATATTGTTTTTGATGATGAAGTAAAGGCTCTCTTAATTTTATGCTCTTTACCTAAAAGTTGGGATAGTTTGGTTATGGCAGTAAGTAATTTTGCGTCTGCTTCTAAAATCTTAAAAGTTGATGATGTTGTGAGTGTGATCTTGAATGAAGAAATACGTAGGAAAAGCATAGGTGAATCATCAGGGAATGCTCTAAGTGTAGAAAGCAGGGGAAGGCAAAGAGAGAAGATCGAGCAAGGGAAATCAAGGTCAAAGGTGGGAAGGAGATCCGAATCTAGAGGTGTCAACTGTTGGTTTTGTGGAAAGAGAGGACACACAAAGAAAGAGTGTTGGTTAAGGGATAAAGAAAATCAACATGAAGGTAATGAAGAAGCAAAGGATGCAAATATTGTGGTACAAGATGCTCTCATACTTTCTTTGGATAGTCAGGTAGGATCATGGGTTTTAGATTCTAGTTCTTCTTTTCATGCATCCCCAAATAGAGATTTGTTCCATGAGTATGTCTAGGGAGACTTTGGAGTGATTTATTTAGGGGATGGTATGCCTTGTCAAATAGTTGGCAAAGGGAAAGTGCAGCTGAGATTGTAGATGGACAACACATGGGTGTTGAAAGAGGTTATGCATGTCCCAGTTCTGAAGTAGAGTTTGGTTTCTATAGGAAGGTTGGGTGATGAGGGATGCACTATAACCCTCACAATGGATTCTTGGAAGGTTACCAAGGGTGCACTTGTTTTATCAAGAGGTAAGAAAGTAGGTACTCTTTATCTATCTACTTGTATTACTGATTCTACTCTAGTTTATCTACTTCAGCTGTAGATTCAAAGATGTGGCTTAATAGGCTTGGTCACATGAATAAGAAGGGAATGGACATTCTTGATTCAAAAGGTATGAGTTCAAATTCAGAAGGCATAGATCAAGTTCATTACAGGAAAAGGAAATTTGATGCTTTTGACAAGAATAGAGAAGCCTTAGTGTTTATGGAGGAGATGATGGACAGAGATTAGTCACATGGGCTGAATAATTCTGAGCAGGGAAGTATGGATAGGGGTTTGATCCAAGATGAGCTCACGGATGAAGAATTCATCACTTACAAGAACACACAGTCACCGATGTCAGTCACTTGGAACCAATGTCGGTCAGGCAGATACTGACATCGATCATGTGCAGACCAGCAGGGTCGATAGAGTCAAGCAGTGAAGACCGATGTCAGTCAGATAAGAACTGATGTCGACACAGGGGACACCAGTGTCAGCCAGGGAAATGACGTCGACAGTCAGGGTTAGTGCAGGGAACTGACATCGGTCAGGAGCAGACTGAGAGATGGCCAAGATCAGTCACTAGAACGGATGTTGGGTAGACAACAAGCTGTCAAGGAGTCTCAAATGCCCATATGGAGGTCAGAAAGGGTAAGTGAACCTCATATTCATTGTTCACCTTCTTTATATTGCTTACTGATGGTCAAGAACTAGGAAGATGTGAAGAGGCAATGCAGGTAGAATCTAAAAATAGTGGGAGCTTGGCATGGATGAGGAGTGTGAGTCCTTGGAGAAGAACCAAATAGGTACTTGTTGGTGGAGTTGTCAGCTGGAAGAAAGCACTGGATGAGGGATGGATTCCCAAGTTAGAGAAGAGAGTGGATGGACACGTGAGATAGAAGGCTAGGGTATATGGTATTGATTTGGCTATAGGACAATGGAGGTTTGACCATTGTATTTTTTCTTTACCAGGCTGGATAATATTAGCTACATTACCCTGTTACTGTATTGTGTTGCTTGTTGCAGGGTTACATATACAGGGAGTTTCTGAGCTAAGGGTAAAGTTAGTTAATAGGTATGTAATGAAGAATTTGGGAGCAGCAAAATTCTTTTGGCATAAGTGACAGGTATAGCATCATAGGTTTTTTGGTGGTTGGTCTTCAACAGTGATCTTGAAGAGGGATACAGAGCCAAGGGAACAAACTAGACAGTGTACAGGTACAGGTACAGTTACAGCTATTTATCTTCAAGTGGGAGATTGTTAGGTTGTGGAGCTAAAAGCTTTAACTATTACAGACATGGAGAGGTTGCTGAAGTTCCAGAAGTACTAGCATCGACAGTGTAACCGATGTCGGTCACATACAATGTAGAAGGCAATCAACATCGACAGGGAGTCGACCGACGTCGGTCAACACCAGATAGACAGAGATTGACGTCAATCGCCTATGGCAGTTCCAAAATTGCTGTTGACAAATAGTCAGTTAAGTGAAGTGAGTGTTTACATGTTAAAGGGCTAATTATAGTCTCGAGCTACGTGTCTAATTATTGTAATTAGAGGTCTATTTTTGTATGCATGGGATCCTATTTAAAGACCCATGAGGCATGTATTGTAAATCAAGCAAGCAAGTAAAAGCATTGAAGCATTGAAGCAAGGTTAAGGAGATCTACAAGGTGTAAGGTCAAGGAGATCAGCTAAAGCATGCAAGAAGGGGATAACAACTCACGTTGTTGAGTTGGTTGTGGTTGAGCAAGAGAGAGAGGGAAGAAGGTCTTGAGGTGTGGCAAGCCTTTGAGGTGGAAGAAGAAGTGGCATCTTCCTTATTGTATTTTATTCTAAGAGTATTTAATACAAGATTGTGTATTGTCTCTCAAATTCTTTGTTGTTTCAAGATTCTATTTACTTAATCATTCTGGTATAATTCCATATTTAATTGTTTATAAGAAAAGTAATCAATTGTGCTTCCTTGGAGGGGTTCCTAACATCCTATTGGAAAGAACTAAAAGCTGATTATATACTTTAGTTTCCTTACACAAATAATCTTATAGAGTATAAAGACTTGATTCTAGAATTACAATTTTCCATTAGGCATAAGGTTAAAGATCTATTTGTTTATGGTGATTTGAGATTTATAGTCAATTAGGTGAGGAGTAAATATCAGTGTAAATTATCATATATCAAGAGATATAAGTTCAAAGTCTAGGATTTCTTAGAATCTTTTGATGTTTTCATCATTGTTTCTATCCTTGGGGAGGAGAACAAGGTTGTTGATGAGATTGTCTTAATTGTAGCCAATATTATGCCAAATTATGAATCTCAAAACTTTAGCATTGAACTGGTTCTATGCCCTTTGATCCCAACTAACATAAACCATCTTCAAGTTTTTAATAATGAACAATAGATCCTAGATTTCATGACCAACTTAGAAGTATTTGAGGCCCATGTCATAGATGAGGCTAATGACAATACTCTTAAAGAGGATGACATATTTGATAACAAATTTAGTCAACTAAATGACAAAAAATCCTAAAAGGCATGATTGCCTTGGAAAGGTTATTTGATCAGGATAAGCTAGCTGAGAACATTAGGGGTTCCAAGAAAAGTGGGAAGGATTACAAGGTAGTTGATCCTGGACCTCAAGATCAACCTTAGCTAGTTAATATTGGAATAACATGTATGAGTATTGAGGATAAAAAATCCAAGGACTTGTTAACAAACTATAAGGACATAATAGCATGGTCTTGTGATGACTTGAAGATTTTTGATCCAAGAGTCATCACCCATACCATACCATTAAAGAAAACTACAAACCTTTTAGACAGAAGTAGAGTCCTATCAACCTTATTTTAAAACCTATGATTTTCAAAGAAGTCAAAAATTTGTTAGATGCCAAGATTATATTTCCCAATAGGCACTCTACTTGGGTCACCAATTTGGTCCCAGTCAAAAAAAAGAATGGTAAAATAAGACTGTGCATTGATTTTAAGAATCTAAATAAATCATCTGAAAAGGACAACTATCCTTTACCTTCTTTAGACCAAGTTATACCAATAATTTTTGGTTCTATTATGATGTCCTTTCTTGATGTATTTTCAAGATATAACCAAGTATTGGTGAATCAAGAAGATAGGATGAAGACTAATTTTATTACCAAGTGGGGCACATTTGCATACAAGAGGATGCCATTTAGACTAATCAATGTAGGAGAAACATTTCAAAGGGACATAGATCATGATTTCCAAGGTTTGGTAGGTAAATTCATTATTATATACATGGATGATATGACTATTTTTTGTAAAAATAAGGATGATTATGTCATGCATTTATAGCATGTATTTGAAAGGTATAGAAGGTATGGGATTTCCCTCAACCCAAAGAAGTGTATTTTCTATGTTATTTAGGGAAATTTGTTAGGCCATATCATTACTAAGGAGTGAATCTCTATAGATCTAGATAGAGTATATGCCATATCAAAAATAGAGCCTCCTAATAGTAGGAAAGAACTGAAACCATTTTTTGGCAAAATTAACTTTGTAAGAAAGTTTATTTTTGGTTTTGCATAAATTCTCAAACCATTAAATGATATGATAAAAAAAGATTCCAAAATAACTTGGAATGAGGAAACCAAGAAGGCCTTTAAGGACATCAAGGAGGCAATTGGACAAGCTCCATTCCTGATAAGTCTATATTTCTCCCAGGATTTTTACCTTTACTCTTTTGCTTCTGATCATATTATTGTTGTAGTATTAACTCAAAAAATTGATGGATGTGACCAGGTAATTACTTTCATGATCACAAAATTTTAAAATGTTGAGTTAAATTATTCTTTGATCGATAAGCAAACATGTGCATTAGTTAAGGCAATGAAGAAATTTAGGCACTACATTCTTAGGAATAAGGTGCATGTTATCTTACTAGACCCTACCACCAAGATCATGTTGAGTCAAAATGAACTAGGGGAAAGGAGATGTAAGTTGATGTCTATTATTCAAAAATATGACATTAAGATGAAGACTACAAAATTGGTAAGATGCCAAGGTTTGATTCAAATGATTGCCAATGCTAACCCCAAGTTAAATGTCATATAGATTGAGTAAGAAAGTTTTTAGTCTAATGATTGGTATGATCCTATTATCCATATAATAATCAATGGTACTTATCCTTTAGGTTTAACTAGGGAGAAAAGAAGAGCCCTGAGACTTAAGGTAGCCCACAACCTGATTAAAGATGAAGTGTTATACAAAAAGGACTTTGAAGGCATCTACTTAAGGTGTGTATCTAAATAAGAAGTAAATGATATCATGAGCACTTTTAATGAGGATATGGGAAGTGGACATCCATCTATAAGGACAAAAACTCATAAAATCCTTAGAGCTAGTTATTACTAGCCCATAATCTTCAAGGATTCCCAAAAGCATGTAAGGCAGTGTCATTCATGCCAAGTCTTCAACATAAAGGAACCCAAGGCAACCATGCCACTACAACCTATTATGATAGATAAACCTTTTACTCAGTGGGAACTATATTCCATGGGGTTAATCAGCCCTAATTCATCAAAAGGTCATAAATACATTTTAACTACTACTGAATACTACACCAGATGGACTGAGGTAGTGGCCACTAAATAGTGTAGAATTGAAGAAGTGATCAGTTTTTTAGAGGAAAACATATGCCCTAGATTTAGAACAATGGTATCTCTAGTATTTGATAATGGATCAAAGTTTATATCCATTGAGATGATTGAATGGACATATGTTAATAGTATCACTCTCAAGTTCTCATCTAACCATTATCCTCAAGGTAATGTCATATCTAAATCAACCAATAAGAACTTGATGAAAGCAATAAATAATTATTTAACAAACAAGCCTATAAATTGGTATAAGCTACTAAAATATTCCCTATGGGTAGATAAAATAAGGGTCAAGTAGGATCTTAAGGAATCACCCTTCCTACTAGTATATGGCTAAAATCTTGTATTCCCCATTATACTCAAGCTACCAATATACCATTTCATGTAAGAATACATGGAAGAGGATCAAGACATGGAAAATTTAAGACTATTGGACATTGTCTAGATGGAGGATGCACAAGAAGAGGCCTTTGCCAATTTTAGTAGGCACCAAACCATGGTGAAAATGTGGTTTGATAAATGATAAAAGATAAAGGTGTTCAGGCAAGGAATCTAAGCCTAAGGGTAAACGTGATAAATTCACTCTTTTGTGGATAGGTCCCTATTAGATTGTTAATACACTTGGAAATAACACCTTCAAATCAAAAGACCTATAAAGAGCAGAGTTCACATTACCCACCAATGGGTAGTACCTCAAGCATTACTTTTTTGTTGCTCCCTTGGGCTCTTCATGGAGTAAACTGTAAGAATAGTTAGAGTTAGTGTAGGTAGGCTACTTTAATTTCTTTGTTATTCTTTCCTTCCTATCCCTTTTTAATTAAAAAAATTGTATATATTTTTCTATTTCTTTGCTTTCTACTTCCTTTGCTTTCTATTGTATGTGTTTTCTTGCTTTGCTTTGTTGCTTAATTCTAATAAGTCCTTTTGGATAGCCCTAAATTCAGAGTTCATTCTAATTTCTTAAGAACTCCACATTTTAGGAATGCAAGTATGAATCTTAAGCAAATGTTGATTATGGATCTAAAATATGAGCTTGATGGTTATAATTAAAAGAAACTAGTAAGGACTAGTGGATAGGTCAACTATTCTATAAGAACTTAAACATTCTTTTGATCTAAACTTGGTTTTAATAAGAATTACACATGTGGAATGAAAGCTTGAACTATTAAGGCATAGTCATGTTTGTACTTAATAAATATCCTTGTCTAAGATGAAGGTTATAACCATAAGTGATTGATTGAATATTAGACACTTGACCAAATCCCTAAACATGACTGACCTAGTTCCCAACCTTTGCTAGAAAGCCAAAATGAACTAAAAATATATAAAAAAATAAAGTGCTCAGTGCAAAATTAAAAGATTTACAAGCAAAGGTGATTTTGGTAATCCCCACCAGAGATATGGATGCCTAGCTATAGTAGGGCAAAGCCATGAGTGGAGCCAAAGGTATATTTCTGAGGGATATGTATGTTTGGCTAGAAGTAGAGCAATGCCCAAGCCCTCCCTGAGCTAAAGCATGGTTCTTAATGAATATCCAAGCATGTTATAAGTCAATGCTAATGATTGAAGACATGAAACCTAGAAGTTATCTACAAAATCCCATGAAAAATATTAAGTGGAATAAAAACACACATGCAACATGGCTAGGTTTTGATGTTTGATCCTAATTTTGTAGATGAAAGGTTTGTTTTAACCATGAGCTGATCTTGATAATGGTACTAATCAAGTGGAATAATTAATCTAGTTATTTGTTTAAACTAGAGACTCAGAATTATAATATGTAGTTATGTTTCCTCAGAAGTCACTATTTGTTGAGGTCAACATACCCCCATTTTTGAAAAATGAGGACCCTTGTGTTAAAATTATGCAAATTTATACTTTAAAATTGAAAATCCATTTGATAAAAACATTATTACCATGTTTGCACAATAATAATATTTGAATATCATCCACACCATGTTCTAGTTGGTCTACTTGTTCATGGCTCTGTGTTAACCTTATTTAAAGTTTGCTAACTTTGGATCTCCTTGTTTCAGGTTATAGGTCTAACAAATGTCCATTGGAGGCAGATAATGTTTGGGTTTCATAATTTTAATGATTTTATATTAATCTAATTTTTTACTAGCCTTTGGTTTGTTAAAATTCAAATTGAATCCATGTTCAAGATTCTTGAAACCCTCATTTAGAAAGCCTAACTTAGACCCCTCATTTGAATTCAAATTTGGCATGAATAAAATTATGTGGGAACTTCTTAATATGCTATGGACTTAGTTATATTTTTATACTAAGGTTTAGTCATGTTTTTTAACATGACCAAACCTTAGTCTAAAAATTATATATTAAGCCTCTTTTATATCCTTAGCCTTTTGTCCCCTTTTATTTTAATGTGTTCTAACTTTAATATTTGTAGGGTCCTTTTATTATGTTCCTAGCTTGGTCCAATCTTAATGTTTTCATACTCCCTCTCATCATAAACTTAGACTAATATCTTAGTCCTTAGGCCCCATTCATGTTTATTAACATAAATGGGATCTTAGTCCTAAGACTTTAACCTAAGTCCCTTTATGTTTCTGAGTCCTAACTTAAGTCATGTGCTTGTTTTTAGGATCAACAACCTACATTTAATTGGGAAAGTTGATTGGATAGAGTTAAATGATCCTAATATACCTAAGACTTTAGCTCATGAGACCAATCCCACTCGATCACTCAGATCATGATCAATATCTTACATTTGAGTGGAAGCCAATGATCCAACAGAGAGGGATCATCATGGATTGAAATGGTTCCCTTTTTATTATAATTTAGACTTAGCTTAATTTTTACCCTAAGGTTTTTTACTGTATTTATCAATATAATAAAACCTTGGGATAAAACTTATGTTATGACTTTAATTATTCAAAGGGTCTTCATTTTATTATGTTTTAAGGACTTATGTTAATGACTTATGTTATAATTTGGTCTAAAACTTAAAGGGTCTCAATTTCACTTAATCCCTTTATAACTGTAGGAGCCAATGATAGTATAACTACCTAGATCATAATCGATGACCCACGTTTACTCAAGTGAAATTAATCGAATGACGAGTATCGATTCAAAGTTACTTTGAGACCTACTATATTTTATGAGCTTAAATTTGATGTTCTCATGAATGTTAATTGACATTTATGAGGCCATTATTGGCATCTATGAGACCATCAAATTTTAGCCGCTATGGTTAATTAAGCAAGATTAAATTTGACATTCTCGTTGCCATCAATTGACATCTACAAGGCCATCATTAACATCTATGAGACTGTAAAATTTTAACTTAGAAACCAGTACCTCTTGTATGAATGAACATGTTTATTCTCCATGTTGTAGGATCGGTGGAGTCTCATTTGAAAAATAAACATGCTTAGGATTTTGTACTTCAGTGTTAAAATAGATATTTTATTTAGATTTTGATCTGTCATAGATTAATTAGATCTATTTAAAGGCACGTTTCAACCCAAGACCCTTCTAACTAAGTTTAAATATGGGTGGGAGAAATTGTGAACACCATAGACCTAGCTTAAATAGGATTTAGTCATGTTTTTTAACATTTGACCAAACCTTAGTGAAAAATCTTATGCTTGGCCCCTATATATCCCATGATCTTTTGGTCTATTTTATTGGCTCGATATAACTAATGTAGGGTCCTATTATTATAAGACTTATCCTAGAGCTTTTACCCTAAATTTTTATCATGTTTATTAATATGATTAAACCATAGGTTAAAAAACCTTACATTAAGTTATTTTTATTGTTTGGGGTTCCTTTTTTACTAAGATCCAAACCTAGCTTAAATATTTTATCCTAAGGTTCATTTTGTGTCTATTAATATGTAATAAAACCATAGTCTAAAGTATTTAGGCTAATTTCTTTGTATGTCCTGATACTAACTTACCCCTGGTGCACCTTTACAGGATCTATGACTCAGGTTCATGCGGATGAGATTGATCTAATGGAGTGAGGCCAAGTCAATATTTCAATAGAAATTTTGAGATGGCAATAAGGTGAAAAGTGTCATGATCACAACCAAAGAATAATGAGCAGCTAATGACATGTAACTCTCAAGATCAAGATTAATGATCTATGTTGATTTGTGCATAATAATCTAATAGAGTGAGATAAAGCTATTTTTTTCAAAAGACAGAGGTCATGTTTTTTAACATTAATGAATAGTCTACCATGAAAATGCCATGTAAATGCCATGACAATGCCACATGGATATAAAGTGACAAAATTGGATATTTTGTAAGCTTAAAAAATCAAAGGTATAAATGTTGAGGTCCAAATCAAATCTAAGGCACAAACTCACTCAAGTGAAAAATCCATCACCATTAAAGCTCAAAAAAGACTTGTGGAAAATCCATAGCATCACCAAAATCCATAATTTGATCCCATAGTGACCAAAATAAAGCCTAAAAGAGTTAAATTACCATTGAATAAGTGTAAATTGATAAAGAGGATAACTCTAGACCACTAGTGAGTAATTATGTGAACTCACAGTCATGACAGCTCAAAAATAACATAGAGAGGACACAAAACTATATCTGACCATGAATTCAAAAAGTAGTCTTCAAAGATATTGATTTTGACATTTTAGCCTTGAACACAGGAGATAAAAACTGGTCCAAACTTTTCTAGACCATTAAGGAGATCCCAGCCATTACAAGAGAGGATGAAAATATTGCATCAGTCAGCTGGAGATACTATGACTTAGTTGCCATTCAAATGACAAGCCTTCACTATGTTGTAGTGAAACTAGAGGTACTACATTGCATCGATGTTATTGCTCCTACTTTTAAGGAGTATAGAATTGATTAGGATATGATATTACATGAACAAAGTTTTAAAATATTTGTTTATATCTCCCCTATTGCCTTTGAGAATTACTATAATCTACCCAAGCCTCAAGTGGATTTACCCACAATCAGAGAATGGTCTAATAAGAATGACCTAAAAATAATCCTTACCATATGATTATATTCAATAAACTAAGTAATCTCTGACCTTAGTGAAAGGATCCCAATCACCCAATTTGGGGTTGGTATTAGGATGATTATGACATTGCTAAACAGAATGTTTAGAAGCCCTCCACCACCAATGTCAATAAGATTTGGGTCCTTTTGTGTATTTTATGGTTGAGAAAGGACTTACTCCCCCTCTTGGAGAGATGATCAACATCTGATTGAAACAAAAATCCTATATAACCAATAAGAAGACCAAAAACCATTTCTACATGATGCCTTACCTTTTGGACACCCTACTAGCCACAACCAAAATCCTGGTTGAGGTCAACATACCCCCTATTTCTAAAAATTAGGGAATCATGTGTTAAATTATGAAATTTGTACCTTAAAAATTGAAAATTCACTTGATTAGAGTGTTACTAACATATTTTTACATTATTTGAAAATCATCCATCCTATGTTATACTTTGGTCTATTTGTTCAAGGTTTAGCCTTAACTTTGCCTAATGTTACTAACTTTTGATCTGTGTATTTCAAGTTACAGGTTTCATGGAACCCTCATTGAATATATCAATTGGGTTATTCTATCCTTTGGCCTATATAAATCCAAGTTAAATTTATGTTCAATATTTAAAAATCCCTCATTCAAAAACCCTAACTTAGACCCTTTGATTTAAATTCAAAATTGGTGGAAGTAAAATTGGTGAGAACACTTTTAAAATACCAAGGACTTAAGATTAAGTTTTGCACTAAGGATTTATCATGTTTTTTAACACAACCAAACCTTAGCTTAAAAATTATAAGCTTAGTCCCCTTTATGTTTTGGGCCCTTCATTCTCCTTTTACCATGGTCTAACTTCATGTTTGTAGGGTCCTTTTGTTATGTTCCTAGCTTGTTCAACTTTATTATTCATGGTCCCCCTTGTCACAAACTTAAAATAATGTCTTAGTCCTAAGGCCATGTTCATGTTTATTAACATGAATGAGGCCTTAATCTTAAGACTTTAGTCTAAGTCTTATACATTTTTTAGCCCTAATTTAAGTCGTATGCTTCTTTACAGGATTGACGGCCCATAGATGCTTGTATAATATTGATTAAATAGAGTGAGGTAGACCTGATGAATCAAAGACTTTGACACATGGATTGAATCTCACTTGATCACATGGATCATAATCAATGATCCATATATGCTCATACAAAATTGATTGAATGATGCATATCAATTTAAATTACTTTGAGACTTACTATTCATGGTACTTAAATTTAAACATTCTTACACCCATCAAATAATGTTTACAAGGCCATCATTGACATCCATGAGGCCATCAAATTCTAATCCATATGGTTAATTATATGATCTTAAAATTGACATTCTCACACCCATCAAATGACATCTAAGAGGATATCATTGACGTCCATGAGGCCATTAAATTTTAGCCCCTATAAATAATTATACGAGCTTAAATTTGACATTCTCACAACCATAAATTAATATTCACAAGGTTTTCAATGGCATACTTGAGGCTATCAATGATCTCCTTAAGACCATCAAATTCAAGCTCAAGAACCAATCTCATTTGGGTGATTGAACATGTTTGTCTTTGTGTTATAGGATCAATGGGATCCCATTTGGACAATAACCATGTTTAGAGTTTTTTGTGCTTCAATGATAAAATTGGAATTTCATTTAACCTTTAACCCATCATAGACCAAGTTCAAATTTACATGAGATTGATTATAAACACCACTAACTTAGCTCAAATTTTATCCTAAAGTATGGTCATGTTTCTAAACATTTGACTAAACTTTGGCCTAAAATATCATGCTTTGTCCCCATATATCCCATGATATTTTGGGGTCTATTTCATAGACTTAACATAAAAAATGCAAGGTCCCATTATTAAAAGTTAGCTTAAAACTTTTTACCCTAAAGTTTTATCATATTTATTAATATAGTAAAACCTTAGGATATAAGAAACATTTTACTTGGTCCTTTTATTATTAAAATTCCCATTTTATTATGATTGAGACTTAGCTTAAATACTTTAGCCTATGGTTTATATAATTTTTATTAACATGAAATAAACTATAGCCTAAAATCTTTAACTTAAGTTCTCATATGTCTTGATGCTAACTTAAACCTTGTGTACCTTTATAGGATCCCCAGCTCATGTGAGATCAAAGCAAGATGATCAAATGGAGTGAGATCTTTGTGGACTATTCCAAAAAAAATATGAGGACCCATAGGACTACCACATGGTGAATGTGCACCAACTAATGGAGCTAACAAAGTGTAAAGCTCAAGAAGCCCCATGGAACTGCCAAGTGGCATAACCTTGGGGCATAGTCCAAACAATGACCAATGATGTGTAACTCATAAGATTGAGATCAATGACTCATGATGATCTATGTGAGATGATCTAATGGAGTGAGATGAGGTATATTTTTTAAAAACCAATGGTTAGATTTTGAATATTAATGGATAACATTCCACAAAAAGTGCCAAATGGATGCCATGATGATGTTAGATGGGCATAAGTGACAAAACTAGAGATTTTATGGGTGAAAAAAAAAAGGTATAAATTCCAAGGTTAAAATCAAATCCAAGACATGAATTCACTCAAGTGAAAAATCCATCACCATTAAATCTTGAAATAACTTTAAAAAAATCCTAAGCATTTACAAAGCCCTAATTCAATCATAAATTGATCATAACCAAGCCTGAGAGAGTCTAATTGCTATCTAAGCAAGTGCATATTAATTCGGAGGCAAAATATAGACCACTAGTGAGAATTTTAATTAAATCATAGTCATGGTAACATGAAAGCAACATAGAGATGACACAAAGCTCTACTAAACCATTGATTGAGAAGGAATGGACTTTAAAGACATAATATTTGATGTTGTGGTATTGAGCATTGGAGATAATAATTGGTTTGAGATATTTTGGATAATTGAAGAATTATAGCCCATAAAAAGGGAGGACAAGAATATTGTATCCTTCAATATAAGATATTATGACTTAGTTGCAGTAGAGATGGTAAGCCTTTACCATGTAGTAGCAAAATGAGAGGTACTTCACTATATAGATGTCCACCCTATTTTTAAAGAATGTAAAATTGAAAAGGGCATATTGGTCAATGAACATACTCAAAAATGCCTTGCCTATTTATCTCCCATTTCTTTTAAAATATATTATAAGTTACCCAAGTCCCATGTATACATACCCACACTTAATGAATGGGCCATGAAAAATGACCTCAAACCCATCTTGGTCCCATGGTTATATTCTAAAAACCATGTGTTTTCTGAACTTAATGGAAACATTCCCATCAACCAATTCTAAACTAGAATTAGGATGATAATGACCTTGATTAACAAGATGTGTGGAAACCCCACTACTACCAATGTTGATAGCATGTGAGTACCCCTAGTATACTTTATGATTAAGAAAGAGCTCACCCCTCCCATTAATGAAGTTATCATCTCATGTCTATTTAGATAGAATTTCATAAGCAAGAAAGGGTCTAGGAAAAGATTTTACATGATGTATTATCTCTTGGATGCCCTATTTTCCATAATTGAGATCCCCAACTTTTGGGGATGGTCACCTAAAATGACATAGATAGTGTCTGAGTTCTATTTAAAATTACATATCTTTAAGTATAGGGACCATATCCAATTTATCTATGAATGCATCTATCTTGACTTAATTGAGGCCATACCAAGATGATCAATGCCAAGAGTCAGCTCATTAGCTAATTGAATCCATTGGGGACATCTAATTTTATCTGGACTATATAATTATTAAGATTGAGGGAACACAATTCACTCTATTGAGACTACCAGTCCATGTTCTAGACAAATCAGTTGAGTAAGAAGTTATATTCCAAGTATGAAATGGTATTGATGGGTTGTGTAGAAGAAAAATGAAAAGATTGCTACATCCTCCACCCTTGGCTATCAGAAGAACCATATTATAGCATTGGGACAAAATTGAAGATGTTGTTATGCATAGAGCATCTTTTAAGTTATAACATGATGAGTTGAGAGAGTGGGACCCTAATGATAAAGTTGGGAAACATTTGAAGGATAAATAGATAAATTTGACCTATGAACATTGGCTAGGAATGTATGACTCAATTTACACCAAGGCTACATCCTTCACAATAGTATTGGATAGGTTGAATAAATGTGGCATCAACCCAAAAGATATGTTGATGAGGGACCAGAAAGGAAGTGATGACATTTGAAAACTTGGTCCAAGGTAGTACCACCTATTAAGAGGTAAATCCTCTCAACCTCCTCCCATGTAGCCATAATAGCAAATGGAAGTCCCAAATATTGAATTAGAGAGTAAAAAATGGCCTAAAAAAGGATACATGGTATTATAGCATCATATTTATCCCAAACTAATGAACTAGAATCTCCAATTGAGTACATTGATGTGGTGGCATTAGAATCAGGTGAGACAGTAGAAGATGTATTGAAAATATTATCCATTACTTATCAATATGATGAAGAATAAATTCAAATGGAATAAACTTAACCCTAATTTGAGGAGGTAGAGATATAAAATGGGAAGGAATCAGCCTTGAGATTGGTTCCAATTTTTCCCCCATAAAAGAGGAAGGCTAAACTTGCATTAGTTTCAGCAAGAAAAAAGAGGCCTAAACTGACCTTCACTCACCCTTTGAGTGAGGTCAATGTCTTTAGTGAATAAAACATGCTATAAGGACCAACCATCCCTAAATGGTTCATCTATGTTAAGTTTTAAAAAATTCCTACTCTACAACACTCTTGGGCCTTGACCAAGTCAGTAAACATCATTTTGAATGATGAGCTCAAACCATGGATAATTACCTTACAGAAGGAGGATAAAAAAATAAATATGGATGCCCTTGGGAAGTTAAGTGGCACTCAGATGGTTGCTCTTGAGACACAAATAGAGACTCTAGAGCCTCTTCAAATAACTCAATCATTAGTGGAGTCTAGTTCAATCCAATAACTATAGGTTTGAAGAGGGTGACTGAAAAGAGATCCATGGTTGTTGGTGAAGAATTCATCTTAAAAAAATGGAACCATTTATTGGTCTAACTCTAGTGAGAGGTTAAAAGATAGGTGAGGACCCCATATTTGAGCAAGATATACTTAGATTATCCCAATCTCAATTATCCCAACTACAAACTGGCATCAAGGGCATGAAACAACAAATAGAGAATCTGAAGAAGCAAAAGCAAAATTTAGAGAGGTAAGTTGTTTCATCTATCCTAGATGCTATGATAGACATGTTTGAGGCATCCATTTATGACATGTTTTATTCTCTAAAGACAAAAAAAGCAATACATGGTGTATTGGGTCAATAAGATGCAGTATCTAGGGGTTTAATTGCTCAAGAATAGAGTTTAAAAGATAAGATGAAAGATTTGATTAACATCTTGATAGGGGATAAAATCCTAGGTTTCAAGACATTCAGCCTTTCCCATCTCAATATAGTCATGGGATTGATTATTGATAAAATTCAAGGATTGAGCATGTGATTGAAGAGCTTGGAAAGACTCCTTAGGGATGATAAAGAGTTACTGGATAGGATTGAGTGGTTCATTAAGACCATAATTGCTAAACCTACAATACTTAACCCTATGGGCATAATTACATATGATGAATTCAAGCATAGGACCACATTGGTCATGTAAGAAGTAAAGAGCAAGAGCCAAGGTAGGTTTGGGGGTGACAACAATAGGATTATGGATATGATCCTAACTACAAAAGAAAAGACAGCCAAGGAAAGGAGCATTAAGGAGGATTTGGAGAGAAATAATAAAGACCTTAAAGACCTAGTTGATCAAGAAGATGAGCTCTTCCTTGAACCTATAGTTAATTTTAGACTTATTAATGAGAAGCATCAAAAGGAAATAAGGCTACAATAGTATAAAAAAGGAACTTTATTAGCACATGGTCCACCAGCTAGTTAAGAATATTCTCCTTTGTTGAAGCATTGTAAATTTTGAAAATGGGATATTATTTTGTAAAGGCATGTGCATTTTATTAGCACATTTGCCTATAGGTCAATCTATGTGAAAAAAATTAGTGTATTCTAAAAAATTTTATAGAAAGGACAATTATCATTTACATTTGTACACTTATAACTTAATGCAATTGGCTGACATACTTCCTTGTTTCTATAAAAGGAGTATTGTATATTGTAAAGGGGGAGAGTTTTAAGCCAAAATTTGTATACTTTTGAGCTATTAATGCAAGCAAGGAATCTAAAAATATTATCTAGATTTGTTTATATCATTTTCTATATGGTTTCTCTCAATTATTTATTTTGAATCTTAGATTTGAATAGTTTTTTTGAATTCTTGGCATGTACCTTTGAATGCAAAAGTGTTAACTTATGCATATGCTAGGTTAATTAAAGGTTCTTAAGTTTCCTTCATGTATTTTCTCTACATTTATAGATGTGCATTATCCATTTACTTAAAAGAGTAAAACTTTTAGATAAACATGGTTCTTATTTGTATTATTTCAGATCTTCTTTGGAAGTTTGTCTGATATATGTTGTGATTTGAGCTTAAGCTGCTTTACTTCATATATTGATTTTAAGTGCATGCCTGGGAAAAACTTGAAAATTTTCACGATGTTTGAGATGAATATCAACAACACATTTCTTCTCTACCTTACCCTACCTTTTTACGTTTTTGAACCAGATCACTTTAATTTCAATATCATTATAAATATTCACATAGATTAGTATTTAGACCTAGAATTTGAGCATAATTCACACTAATTAACATAGATCACCTTCTTATTTATAAAGATAAGTCCAATTTGGCTCCCAAACATCAACTAATATAAATATTTTGTAATAGTTTGTTATGTGAATCTAGGAATTTGACTCAAGAGAGGATGGTTAGTATGTTGTTAGTTCCAAAATGAAAACAAAATGAAAGAAACACACTAACTAGCATAACATCTCTAGGCCTAGACACTAGGGAAAGCTTAGTTAATAAACATGAATAAAACACACAACTAAAATGCAAAAGAAATTTTCTTTTACCTTCTTTGGATGCTCCAAAATGCTTGTTGTAGTGGCTTGCTCAGATTGTGCTCATGAAGTCCTTATCAATGGAAGCTTAGCTACCTCTATCTCTCCTTGGCACCTTTGGCTTGTGGCTTGGAATCAATTTGGCATGGTAAAACTAATTTTTTGAAGCTTTTTAATCAATTCTGCATTATAAATTTGCATAATCATGTCTTAAAATTCATGTGGTGAGGCCTCCAATTTATATATTTTTTAGAATGTCTAAAATCAACCTAAACCGTCCATCCTGAGATTAAGATGTATGGTTGAGGATTATTTTCAATTTTTGGAATTAATTTTATAGTTATCCTCATCATGACATTGGAATAAGAGGAAATTAAGAGGCATGGAGGGCATCATGGAAGGCATTGATGAGGCATGGAGGGCATGAATCCTAATATTTATGGCATTTATGGCCTAGGGATGTCTTCCCAAGAAATGAAGTCACCTGATGATGCATATATTCCATATTCATTTCCAAAACAAATTATTCAACAAGTTTCTATGGAATTATTAATTAGGCCTTGATTTGGGTTAATTATCTCTTAAGCATGTTTAAGCACTTTATGCACAAATTACTCAAATTGATCAGAATGTCTTGTTATTAGTCCAAAATTCAACTGGATAAGAATTAAGAGCCAATGCAAGATGTGTTAGATCCATATTCCCAATTAGAATTTTATTGATAATAAATAACAAAGGCATGCATCTTATGTAAGAGATTGATAGGAAAGAACAATCCATAGCACCCAGGTGTAAAATTGGCATTTTGACTCAAAATAATCTGATCAAAGTTAGTTGGCCCATAAATTAAATTTCTCTATTTAATGATACTCTAGCCAAAATCAGCACTTGAATATATCAATTTCAATTCATTTAATATGTTTTAGTGTTTTTAGGCCAAATTATGCATTTTGGGTGGAAATTGGTCAAAAGCTTGATTGGGGGTTATCGGTGTGCAATTTTAGGTGTCTACAATTTTCCCCTATTTGGGAAGATGTTGTAAACTATAAGCAAAGCAGTGTCTTCTCAAATAATGAGAAATGTCATGTATGCCAAAAAGAAGATGATTGTTGAAGAACAAAGCTCTAAATGTTTTTGGGAAGCCTATGATGATGCCCCCTCGAGGGAGTGGCCATCACATTTGTTGATGGATAGTCCCTCAAAAAGAAATAAGTAGAAATGTGGAATTAACCTATGGTTGAGATTAATTCAAATTAGAAAATGCTTACATGCATTGATGTAAAAAGGATATTGATTTGCCCAAAGGTAGTTATAATCAAGAATAAAAGTTAAAATAATGATTTTCCCATAGGCGGTTATAATCATTAAGAGGACCTAGATTGGATAAAAATGATTATGCCCTAGTTAGGGCTGATTAATAAGCATAACTCAAGGATATAACCTAAAATATATATTAAAGATGACTGGGTGAAAAGTGATGAAATATATGAATAGAAGAATAAGATTGATCAGTGTGAATGATTCACTTATACCTATAAATGAGGAGATGATCATCCTTATTAGTAATAATACAACTAGAATGGTAAATGGGTTAATTTGATCTAGGGTGGGATGAAAAGATTTACCAAGGCACCAAGGAGAAACTTTTGTAGCTCCATTGATTTTAGACCTTTTAAAGCTAATTTTTGCTATAGCATGTGATGGTAGGCTTCATGATAGAACACCAAGAAGACTTAGCCAAAATATGCATAAGGACTAACTTTTGATATCCAATAAACACTCAAAAATAATATGCCAATGATAAAAACCATGATGATAATATTAACATATGAATATGGATAGACTCAAGAATAATGTGCTCAAAGAATCACCCAATGAACACATATAGACTGAGTCAAGGCAAAAGTGCTAAAAGCAAACAAAAAGACAAGCGAATAAACAAACAAACAAATATAAAAACAAACAAACAAACAACCTAAAATAAATAAACAAATAGAAAGCCTAAAAATAAAAGCAAAAGAAAGCATCCTAAAAATGACCATGCCCTAGTAAGGTAGATCAAGGATAACTGACTAGGCTTAGATAGGACAAATATTTTTGGATTTTTGAAATTTTATGAATGTTTTTTAGATTTTTGAGATATTTTAACTCATTAGAGAATGACAAGATACCTTCTCACAAAATAGCGAGAGCATTTGGCTTAGGTTACTCACAAAATGGTGAGAATGTATGGAAAGGGGGACTGAGGTGACCTAAACATGAATTGAGCATGACCCACATAGTCCTGAAATGACCTCAAGTCATAGTAATTCCATCCACATAAAAGGTATGGAAAAACCAACTAGGTCCCAATAAGTTCTCAAATCTAGCAAATGGCCAATCAAATGAAAATAGTAATGGCAAGGTGATACGGCAATACATGGTAAATAAGTGTTTCCCCTAGTTTACCCATAGGTAGTTATAACTAGGCTACAATGAAATAGGTCAATAATACTAATTTTCCCATAGTTGGTTACAATTAGTAGCAAAATTGGTGAAACATTGATTTGCCTATAGGTGATTATAATCATACTCACATAAACAAACTTGATAAGATGAAATATGTCTTACCAGATCAACTGTCACACTACTTTTATAGACTATCATTGTAAACATGAATCAGATTGATTAGTGAAACTTTATTGGAATTATCTCATAAAAGGTGTGGGAAGAACCAAATTAACCAAGATTAAAATAGGATTGGGTAGGATGACTAAAAATAGGCTTTGGTCTAGATAGGAATAGAATGATAGGATGGACAAAATGGTAAGAAGATTTGCCCCCAAGTAATGGGGTGAATAGAAGGCATATGCAACAATGGAAAATGGATATGTAACAATATCAATGGCATGACAATGTGAAATGGTATGGTACAAGTTGTTGGCCTAGGTGTGGTCTTTGATTCTATTGTTCATGTTGATGGGGAGATGCACGTCCTAATAAACAAATGATATAAATAGAATACTCAATCATGTTAATTGCTAGCCCACCACACCTCATCTGAATAACTAATCTATCAAAAATGTCCTATAGATTTGGTTGTCAAGAATGCTTTTGTGATCTTTGTTGGTCATTGATTTTGATTCTTTCAAATGTTGAGACAAAGTATCTTTGTAGCCTCTACAAAAGAAAGTGTGGTCATGGTTGGTAAACAAGGAAAAATAATGGATGGTCGGTTTGATTATGAGATGGAGTGGTAGATGATAATGGAATGTATAATGGCAGGGAAAAAAATGAAGATCAAGACTTTTAGTCACATGTAATGTTGATGATGTTAGATTTAATATAACTTTGGTTATGGTGGGGTTGAAGACTTGTTCTTTCGATAAGACCACAAAATTTTTCTATTGTTTGAGCTTGAGAGTAGCTACCATCTAATTAGGCTGTAGATTTGAAGCTATTGTGATTTGACATTTGATTTTATTTTCATCAATTAGTGAAAAAAATTGTGCTCAGATATTGGTGCCTCAAAGAGGTTTTCACTAATGAAGTTGTCTTGATTGTCTCATAGTGCCTCTAAGAAGTTTTCACTAAGGAATGTTAGATTTTAACTTTGATTGTCTTCTAGCACTTCTAAAAAAATTTTACTAGAGATTCTAAGTTTTGAATTTGATTGTCCCCTAGCACCTTTGAAAAAGTTTCACTAGGAGAGTGTTATTTTGTTATATGAATGTTGTCTTGGCCTCCTTGCTCTTCTTCAACCACTATGTCACCATGGATGCAGTTCAACAAAGTATGATTCTATAGATCCCAAGCGACACTTGGGGGAGATGGAATGTCAATGATATGGATATTTTGGTTAATGGTAATGGCTTGTAGAATGGTAATGGAATGAGTTTTGGCATCATAATCATTATAGAATATAATAGGAAAACTTATGTCAAAGCTAAAGTACTCATATTCAAAAAATGTAAAAGGATCACAAATGTATTCAAATTGATTTGCAAGGCATGTGTAACCAATGTTGTAAAAACCACAAACATATTCTTTTTTTGAATCTAAATCAGACTCAAGGGACTCTAAATCCATTATTGAGACTGATGTTGATTATGATTTTGATGCTAAATCTGATGTCGATTCAAGAATAGAGCCTAACTCTAATTCTAATTCTTCATATGATGGGTACTTTGTCATAATGATGTCTTATTAAATTCTTGGTATTGGATAAGTAACAAGTTGTAATGGCATGATGAGCTCCAAAAAGACTATTTTGTCAAAGTGAGACTTCTCTAGGATGGGAAAAAAGTCAAGAGACAACTCCTTAGAGACTAGCTTGTCAATAGGAGGATCTTCAAAAATAGGCACATGGTTGAGGTAATGAGTTCCCAAAGGTAGTTATAATCATTAAGAAGTGACTCAGCAAAGACTAGCTCATCAGAGTGAGACTCCTTGACAACTGGTATAAGATCAATAGGAAATTTATCATAGGTTGACATATCACAATGGTTGGTTCAAAAAAAACATATTGGATTGGTTGGTTCTCTTGGCCTTAGTTTTCAATGAGTTGGAAAATACTAGTTTTAAACATAACTTGGTCTTTGAAGGATTGGATCTATTGAGGTTTGGATGAGATTGGTACTAGATGAGGAATGGATTGTAGTTGGATAATGGTAGGGAATTAGGGAGCATGATTTCTTTCATGATCCAAAAGTTGAAGTCCTAAAATGGTAATGATAGGGCATTATGGAGCATTATTTCTTGCACAATATAAAGGACTAGGTCCTAGAATGATGAAGGGGCATTATGGAGCTTGATTTATCTCACAAGTTAAAGGATGAGGTCCTAGTATGGGAATGATATTAAATTTTAGTCCTAGAATAGAAATGGTATGATTTGGTGGAGCCTGATTACTTGCATAAGTGAAAGCATCCAAGTCTTCCTCATAAACCATATCATCCCAGTCATGAGTTAGCTCATAAGTTGGTTCTTGACTATGTTTCATGTACTAATTATTGTAAAGAGGGTATGGATCCATATCCCAAACAACATTATCTGTAGTTGGGTCTTCAAAGTTCTCCTCACAAGCTTCTTCATGCCAATCAAGGTTTCAATTTGGATTTTGTGGATTTTGACTATGTTTACCATATGGAGTATTGTAGGGAGAATAATAAAACTCCTTATAAAATCTTTCTCTATAGGGGTTCCTAGTGGGATTTTTTGTAGCCATTATATCATAATTTGGATTGTATGTGACCCCACCATAAGTGTAGCTAGACATATCCACGTAAATGATGAAAGCTATGAAAACAAAAGGCTTAGAGTTCTACAAACTCTAAAAAATAATCCAAAGGACAAATGGTTCAAACTTGGTCCAACTTAGTCGAAGGGGTGGAGTTGTATCTCCAATGTGGTTTGAAAGTGGAGTTGTATCTCCAAAATGATTTATGCTAAGACTTGGCATAAAATAGTCTAACATCAAATGTCATATGCATAATAGATCAAGCATCTAAATAAAAACTAGCATGTCAAAAGTCTAGGTCAAAGTGTTCTAAATAAGGTCTAAACTATGAAAAAGAAAAGTTGAGTTACTAGGTATTTTTTGTCCAAATGTAGAGTCAAAATATAGGCTCAAACAAATAGGCATGCTAGGACTTTTGGCCAAATGGTGTCACAATCTAGACTTGAAACAAAGGCTGATGTGATTTTATTTAATCTAACATGTTTGGAAATAACTTTGACATAAACATGACACATGGAATCAAACATAAACATGATTAGTTGGCATAAGGCATAAGACAAAAGGATATTTTAATAAAGGCTATGTTTCTCCCAAATAAAGGCACAAACAATGATGAAGATAGGCATTAAACAAACAAACCATCAATAGTTTTCAAATTTGGGTAATCGATTAACTAAAGTTATACAAGCCAAAAGAGAAATATCTATGTATCAGCCCCATGAATTAAGGATTAAATAGAAATCAATCAATGTTTGAATCCAAACTTGACAAGGCTAATTGAAAAATCAACATTGAAAACTAGGAATTGACCAAATAGGCTAGACAAGATTGGACAACATGATAGTGCCACATAAATGAGGTCTAAATGGATAATGTGACATGATTTGAAAAAAATGGTTTTGATACAATGTTAAACAAGTATTGAAAGAAATTGAGTAGCCTAATGATGTAAGAATACTCAAATAATGTGATCAATGCTATGTTTCAAAAGACTCAAAGGCATAAATGGTTTGACATGATTTGGGCAGCATAACGCTACCCTCTACAACTCAAATGACACACACACAAACAAGTTTAGAAAAAAATTCAATGCACAAGTGTGGTGTAAAATGGCTAACATAATGCCTCTTTAGACAAAAGAGTGACGTATAGACAAATTGGTTTTTACATGGCTTTATAAACAAACAAATAATTTTTAGTCTCAAAACATACCGAATGAGAAAATGATCCAAAAATACACTAAGTATAATCATCCAAATCCTAGCAAGGGTATGGCAAAATGGGGTTGACTAAACTATCAAGCTTCAAACGTCTCTAGGGGAATCAATTTCAGAATGACTTTCACATCAAACAATGCAAAATAAAAGCATGGAAATAAGGTGACCATGACATTGGCTAGTTGTAAAAAGGTCTAGTCCTTTTTACAACCATTACATCCTATTGTTTGCTCAGTGTAGTGTGATGTTTAAATGTATATACGTCCCATGTGTAACTCCAAAGGAGTAAGTACAGTCAATTCTAAGAGATGAAACCCGAGATCAAATCTTCCCTAAAGAACTCATGAGAGGTAATGATGTCCCCCTCACAGGGCAAGTTTGCATAAAAATAAAGAAAGCATGAAATAGAAAGACTTTAGGGTCATTTTCAAGGTCACCCAAATTTTGATGAGTTTTTGGGGAGTGCTTTAGATGACTTTATCTCTAAGCCTTGGACTAGGCTACTTGAAATAGGAATGGCACTTTTGATTCTAAGGGTTCCCTAAAGGGGACAAATGGAAGAGCATACACACAACATCCCTCTTTTTTCCAAACAAAGATTTAACTTAAAAAACTAATTAAATACAAAAACTTTTAACTTTGAAATTTCATTTTTAAGCCCAAATGGAAAATGAGGTGGTGTTCATTTGACCCCATGGTCTTAGTCGTAACTTTGAAAACTAATGCTAAAAACTCACTTGAGTACCTAAATATTAATTTAAGCATCCAAAATAATGTTCCTAATTAATTTTAAGAATGCAAAAGGTGATCTAAACATGTTTTTAACAAATTTCAAGCTTGGTCCTACAACAAAAATGTTATCATGTCCTTTAGCCTTGAAGCTCTTTTAGGTTTGAAACAATGAACTTTAAAAAAAGAGCTCTTGGGTTTATGTTTTAAGAAAAACATAGTGACTGACATCGCTTATATAATTGATGATAATTAAACTGGTTAATCGATGATGGTTATCTATCTGACATCGACTATACTAATAGTGACCGATGATAGCTATCTAATTGATGTCAATTTTACTAACCAATGTCAGTTATTGTGTAAACCTGTGACAAAGAAATTTGGCAAAATAAAGTTAGAAAATCAATTTTAAAGAGTTTTAATGATCTAAATGAAGATTTTAAAGTTGTAAAATGATCTTTTTCATGTGTGGGATACGTCTAGTCCTATTAGGCATGCCATATGTGATCTAAGAATTTGACTCAGTAGAGGATGGTCAGTATGGTGTTAGTTCCATAATGAAAACAAAATGAAAGAAACACACTAACTAGCATAACATATATAGGCCTAGACACTAGGGAGAGCTTAGATAACAAACATGAATAAAACACACAACTAAAATACAAAATAAACTCTCTTTTACCTTCCTTGGATGCTCCAAAATGCTTGTTGTAGTGGCTTGCTCAGCTTATGCTCATGAAGTCCTCATCAATGGAATCTTGGCTACCTCCATCTCTCCTTGACACCTTTGGCTTATGGCTTGGATTGGATTGGAATCAATTTGGCATGGTATCACTAATTTATTGAATCTTTGTAATCAATTTTGCATTATAACTTTGCATAATCATGTCTTAAAATTCATGTGGTGAGGCCTCCTATTTATAGATTTTTGAGAATGTCTAGAATCAACTTGAACTATCCATCCTGAGATTGAGATGTGTGGTTGAGGATTAATTCAATTTTTTTAATTAATTTTATAATTATCCTCATCATGAAATTGGAATAAGGGTAAATTAAGAGGCATGTAGGGCATCGTAGAAGGCATTGATGAGGCATGGAGGGCATGAATCCTGATATTTGTGGCATTTATGGCCTAGGGATGTCTTCCCAAGAAATGAAGTCGCCTGATGATGAATATATTCCATATTAATTTCCAAAACAAATTATTCAACAATTTTCTATGGAATTATTAATTAGGCCTTGATTTGGGTTAATTATCTCTTAAGCATGTTTAAGCACTTTATGCACAAATTACTCAAATTGATCAGAATGTCTTGTTATTGGTCCAAAATTCGATTGGATTGGAATTGGGAGCCAATGTTAGATGTGTTAGATCAATATTCCCATTTAGGATGTTACTAAAAATAAATAATAAAGGCACGTATCTTGTGTAAGATATTTGATAAGAAAGAGCAATCCAGAGCACCCAGGTGTAAAATTGGTATTTTGACTCAAAATGATCTGATCAAAGTTAGCTAACCCATAAATTTACATTGCCCCATTTAATGATACTCTAGCCAAAATTAGAACTTGAATATATAAATTTCAACTCATTTAATGTGTTTTAGTGTTTTTAGGCCAAATTATGCATTTTGTGTAGAAATTGGTCAAAATCCTGATTGGGGGTTATCGGTGGCTAGTTTTAGGTGTCTACAAGTTTGTTTGATCTATCATTATTTCATCATAGGTAACTAGATTACCAAAAATTTCTACTCATGTTCTAAATTATTTGAATTCTAAAATGATAAGTGTTCTTTAAACACTAAGAAAACGTATGATACACTTAGAGGCATCAACAAGCAGAGATTTGTTGGCACTAGAAGGAGGGCCTTATTTGATTTATAGTATCTTTATTGGTTTTTGTAAATTATGTTCAAAGTTCACCTTAATATTTTCATATTTGTGTTTATTTTATCATAATTGTGTAAAAATTGGTGATCTTTGTGGTTTTATACCAGTTTGTGTGCTCATTTAGATAATGATTGATAGTCTTTAAGGACACATGTTAGATTTTGGTAAAGATAGTTTTAGAATTATGAATTCAATAGATTTGAGGTTATTAATAGATATTTTTATCAAATATTCATGAATCCTTTGCAATTCTGAGTTCATTTAGACTTAAACATAAAAATATCATTCATACTTACATATTTGGACACTTTTTTGAGATAATTTAGTTAGATATTATTGTCCTTTGTTGTCCTTTACATGAATCTTTGCAAAAAAAATTAATGTGCATTTATTATCATTATTCTTTACAATGTTATGATTGACACATTGTATTTCAAATAGGATTTGAAATTATCAAGTTGAAACTACAATGAATCAGAACAAGGTCATGCTCAGAGACCAAGGAACCTCTGATTGAGTTAAAAGTCCATAGAAGAGTTAGGTGGGATAAATGTAAGTGTAGGCTTTCAAAGTCTCTACCAACTTCACCAATTTATGGTACTCATGTATTCAAACCCAATCAATGTATGGCTTAGTTGGGTGGCTCTTCCATCAATGTACCAGGTGTGGTACATGACCTTCCTTAAAACCTCAAGAAATATTTGCCAACATTTAGTCCAACTAGTATTATGACTACAGAGGAATATATTAAGTCATTCAAAGCTGCACTAAGATTACTAAATGTATTTCATGAGTTTATAACATGTATTTTTTTTCCTTTTACTTTTAAAGATGTTGTGTATGAATAGTTTTTGAATTTACTTAAAAATTACATTAATAGTTGGGACCACTTTGATAATGTTTTCATTGACTAGTTTGGCAAAATTATTAGTCCTTATATCTTATACCAAAAATTCACCATGGTAAAAAAGGATACAAATGAACCTATTAGAGCATTCAGTGCTAGGTTCTAAAATATGTTTAGTAGGACTATAGCTCTTTATAGACCAGATGAGGCTTTAGCCTTGGAAATCTATAATATGCTTTGGATTCCATGACCTCTATTTTCATAAAGAGAGTTGTTGGACCTATTAATGATCAAATGTAACCACAAGGTCACATGGATTACTCTATTCCTAAGTCAACACACATTTTCCTACTTTGAATATCTTCCCCAATGACAATTAGAATATACCAGCTCTGAATTAGATCTTAGCTTTGAACCAATTACCCTTGAGCCATGTTGTTCCTAATCAAAACTTAGGATTTTTGAACCATAGTGTAACTGGGTTTAATCCAAGTGATCAAAAAGCTTTATTACCATATAATGTTACTAATAACAATTAGGTTCATAACTCTGAGGCTCCCAAAATTGAAAATGACTCCATCTTTAAAATGGTTCAAAATTTAAACACTAATTTTATTTAGCTATAGAAACAAGTTGGTAATACTGGAGAGAATTTAGGTAGGAACTTATCTTTCCAAAAGTTTAATAGGCCCAATAATAGGTTCCATAATAATAGTTACAATAAAAATAAGGACGAGTCCTAGATAAGAAAATAATGGATATAAATCTTATTGATATTTTTTTGCTTGATTATTGTAGGGTGCATTGCACTTCTAGGCATGGTGACATAGACTGTATTGAATTCTGTAAAGATTTTAAAGCCTTTCAAGAGGATTTGGATACATTAAAATTAGTTCCTAACAAAGATAATTGTGAAAGTACATCAAGATCTAAATCTACTAACCAATCATTCATGGTGGAGATGGTTGAATTCCCCTTCTAAGAAGACAATGAACTTGATGATATTATAGAAGAGGTCCATGCTTTTTATAAATTCTTAAAGAAGACCTAACCTTTAAGGAATAGAGAATAGAAGCAACAAATAACTACTTCAACACCTCTAAATAAATTTTTCACTCCTCCAAATACTACTTCAGATAATAACCCATAACCTCCAACGGGAAGTACTTTTAAACATAGTATTAATGCATTTAATTCTTCCAATAAAATTGGGTAAAATATTGTGGAGGACATGAAAAAAATAAAGGCTAACATCACATTACATGAATTGATGCACATTACTGATCAAAGGGACCTATTGCTAAAGTCCTTATCCAAATAACCTAATAAGCCAGCCAAGACTAACAATGCCAATGTTGCTATGTATAAAGTTAAAATAGAGTCCCCGCCTTTTTTATTACTATCAGAATGTTTGGTAAGAGTTTACATAATTGTTTTTTAGATTTTGGTGCATCCATAAACATCATGCCATCATGTATCTGTGAACAACTTGGTTTGAATCCTATCAAATCTGAAAGATTTGTTACTCAATTAGATAGTTATAGAGTGAAATTAGTTGGGTAATTATTAAATTTTCATATGCAACTTGCCTCTGAGCCGAGAGTCCATAAATTTATTGACATCCAGGTGGTAGAAATTTTTTATGATTATGGTTTATTGTTAATCAGGGAATGGACAAAGGCCCTAAATGGATATATGTCCACTCATTGTTCTCATTTGTGACTATCATGAAAATGAGTACCAAATCAAATCCAAGTGGAAAGAGAACCTTAGATGAAGTGCATGATCATAAAATATAATGATGTGAATGAAAAAGTGAACACAATTGACTCTGATTTGGGAGTTTTCACTCTTGAAACTGTCAAGGTATTGAGTCTAAACCTTCTTATATTATTCTTGGATTATGGAAACTACATTTTGATGGGGCTTGATGTAAGTCTAGGTCTGGAGTAGGAGTTATCCTAACCAATCCTATTGGTAAAGAATATCATGCTTCTTATAGACTCCAATTTCCATGCACCAATAATCTTGAAGAATATGAAGCATTAATCTTCAATTTTCCATCAAGTACAAAGTTAAATAACTACTAGTTCATGGTGATTCAAAACTTGTAGTCAATCAGGTGAGGATTAGGTACTAGTGTAAATTGTCATACCTCAAAATATATAAGTTCAAAGTCTAGGATTTTTTGGAATCTATTTATGAATTCAACATTATTTCCATACCTAGACAAGAAAACAAGGTTGCTGATGAACTTGCCTTAGTTGTAACTAATCTTGCGCCAAACCTTGACTCTCAGAACTTTAGCATTGAGCTAGTTATTTGCCCTTATATTCTAGATAATGTAAACCATATGCAAGGCTTTGGTGATGACCAAAAGATCCTATGTTTTATGACTAATTTAGGAGTATTTGAGGCACATGTCATAGATGAGGCTAATGAGAATACTCTTGAAGATGATAATATATTTTAGAACAAAGTCATTCAACTGAATGACAATAAAATTTCAAAAGGCATGATTTCCTTGGAAAGGTTATTTGACTAAGATAAACTAGCTAAGAACACTAGGATTCCCAAAGTGAGTGGGAAAGATTACAAGGCAATTGATCTTGGATCTCAATATCAACCTCAACTAGTTAATATTGGAATAACATGTACGAGCATTGAAGATAAAAAAATACAAAGACCTGATAACAAGCTATAATGAAATAATATTGTGGTGTTATGATGACTTGAAGATTTTTGATCCACAAGTCATCACTCATACCATATCATTGAAGAAAGACTACAAACCTTTTAGACAAAAGCATAGGTCTGTCACCCCTATTTTAGAACCTATGATTTTCAAAGAGGATAAAAAGTTGTTAGATGTTAAGATTGTATTTCCTATTAGGCACTCTACTTGGGTTGCCAATTTGGTACTAGTTAGGAAAAATAATGGTGAAATAAGACTATGTATTGATTTTAAGAATCTAAATAAGTCATCTAAAAAAGACAACTATCCTTTGCCTTCTTTGGACCAAGTTATACAAAGTGTTTTTGGTTCTACTATGATGTCCTTTCTTGATGGATTTTTAAGGTATAACTAGATATTAATGAACCAGGAAGACAAGATGAAGACTACTTTCACTACCAAATGGGAAACGTTTGCATACAAGAGGATTCCATTCAGACTGATCAATACAAGAGAAATGCTCCAAAGGGCCATGGATCATGATTTCTAAGGTTTGGTAGGTAAATGCATAATTATATACATGGATGATCTTACTATTTTTTCCAAAAATAGGGAAGACCACATCATGCTTTTACATTAGGTATTTGAAAGATGCAGAAGGTATGGGATTTCCATCAACCCTAAAAAGAGCATATTTTGTGTTATTGAGGGTAAATTATTATGACATGTCATTAAAAAGGATGGAATCTCTATAGATCTAGACAGAGTAGATTTTATATCAAAGATAGAGCCTCCTAACAATAGGAAGGAACTAAAATCATTCTTTGGCAAAATTAACTTTGTAAGAAAAATTCTTTTTGGATTTGTAGAAATTATTAAACCATTGAATGACATGCTAAAAATGGATGTCAAAATAACTTGGAATGAGGAAACCAAGAAGGCCTTTAATGACATCAAGGATGCAATTGGTTAAGGTCTAGTCCTGATAAGCCTAGATTTGTCTAAGGGTTTTTACCTTTACTCCTTTACTTTTGACCATACTATTGGTGTAGTCTTAACTCAGAAAATTGATGGATGTGACCATTTAATTACTTTCATGAGCAAAAATTTCAAAAATGTTGAGTTAAATTATTATCTAATTGATAAACAAGCATGTACATTAGTAAAGGCAGTAAAGACATTTAGGCACTACATTCTTAGGAATAAGGTGCATGCCATCCTACCTGACCTTGTTATAAAGCTCATGTTAAGAAAAAATAAACTTGGAAAGTGAAGAGGTAAGTGGATGTTTGTTCTACAAGAATATGACATTGAACTCTAGACTACAAAATTGGTAAGGTGTTAAGATCTGATTCAAATGCTTTCCAATGCTAACCCCAAATTAAATGTCATACAAGTTGAAAAATAAAGCTTTCAAACTAATCATTGGTATGATCCTATCATTTAATTTTTAATTAATGGTACTTGTCTTTTAGGAATGACTAGGGAGAAAAAAAGAGTCCTAATACTCAAGGCAACCCACTACCTAATTAAAGATGGAGTGCTATTAAGAAAAAACTTTGAGGGCATTTACTTGAGATGTGTATCCAAAGAAGAAATTGATAACATGATCACTTTTCATGAGAAGTTAGGAACTAGACATCCATTTGGAAGGACAAAAATTTAAAAAAAATCTAAGAGTTGGTTATTATTGGCCCACCATCTTTAAGGACACTCACAAACATATGAGAAAGTGTCATTCAGGTCAAGTCTTTAGCATAAAGGAGCCCAAGGCAACCATGCCACTTTAACCTATTATGGTGGATAAACCTTTTTCTCAATGGGGACTAGACTTTATGGTGATAATCAACCCCAACTCATTAGAAGGTTACAAGTACATTCTAACTGCTACTAATTATTGTACCAAGTGGATTGAGGAAATGGCCACTAAGCAATGTAGAACTAAATAAGGGATCACTTTTTTAGAAGAAAACATACGCACTAGATTTAGAAATCTAGTCCCTAATATATGATAATGGATCTAGTTTCATATCCATTGAAATGATATAATGGGTGTATGATAACAATATTAGTCTCAAGTTCTCATCCAACCATTATCCTTAGGGTAATGGAGTATCTGAATCAACTAATAAGAACTTGATGAAGGTAATAAATAAGTTTTATGTAGACAAACCTAGAACTTGGCATAAGCTTATAAAATATGCCCTATGGGTAGATAAAATAAGGATCAATAACACCCTCAAGTCATCACCCTTCTTACTGGTGTTTGGCCAATAACCCGTATTCCCTATAACACTTAAGCTGTCAACATATTAGTTCATGAAAATTTACATGGAAGATGATCATGAATTGGCAAATTTAAGGCTATTAGACATTATTTAGATGGAATATTCTAGAGAAGAGGCTTTTGCTAATTTTAGTAGGCACCAAACCATAGTAAAAAGGTGGTTTGATAATCAATCAAAGATAAAAGTGTTCAGATAAGGAGACCTAGTTATTCTTTAGTAAAAAGCATCTAAACCAAAGGGTAAACATGGGAAGTTCAAACCTTTGTAGATATGTCCCTATCAGATTGATAAGACACTTGGAAATAACACCTTCAAACTGAAAGACCTACAAGGAGAAGATTTCAAACTACCCACCAATGAGAAGTATCTCAAGCATTACTTTTTTACTTCTCCCCCTAGGATATTCATGAAGTAAACTATAGGAATAGTTAGAGTTAGAGTAGGTAGGCCATTTTAGTTTCTTTCTACTCTTTCCTTCTTGTCCTTTGTTTGTACATATGCTTGTATATATTTGTTTGATTTTCTTTGATTTACTACTTTCTATGCTTTTTGTTCTATGTGTTTGCTTATTTTGCTTCATTCCTTGCTTCTAATAAGTCCTTTAGGATAGCCCTCACCTCGAAGTTCATCTTAAATACTTAAGAACTCCACAGTTTAGAAATGTAGGTATGAATCTCAAGCATTTATTGACCATGGTTTTGAAATGTAGGATTATGTTTTAGTTTAAATAAACTAGTAAGGATTGATAGATAGTTCAGCTGTTCTATGATAATTTAAACATTTTTTTGATCTAAATTTAGAATTGTACATGTAGGAAGAAATATTGAATTATTAAGACAAAATTATGTTTGTACTTAAAAAACATCCTTGCCTAGGAAAAATTTGCAACCATAGGTGATTGTCTAAGGATCAAACATTTGACCAAATCCCTAAACCTGACTAACTTGGTTCCCAACCTTTGTTAAAAATCCTAAAAGATCTAAAAAATAAGATCTTACTGTAAAAATAAAAGTTCTCCAAGCAAAAATGATTCTAGTAATCTTCATCAAGGATATGGACACCTGGATGGTAGTGGAGCAAGGCCTTGAGTGGATCCAAAGGCATATCTTTTAGGGACATAGATATTTGGCTAGCAACAAAGCAACACCCAAGCATTCCCTAAGCTAAAGCATGATTCTTAATGAATATCCAAACATGTTACAAGTCAATGTTAATGGTTAAAGACATGAAACCTAGAAGTTATCTGCTAAATCCCATGATAAATAGTATGTCAAATCAAAGCACACACACAACATGGCTAGGTTTTGATGTTTGATCCTAATTCTATAGATGAAAGGTTTGTTTTAACCATGAATTGATCTTGATAATGGCACTGATCTAGTAGAATAAGTAATCTAGTTATTTGTCTAAACTTGAGTCTCTCAATTCTAAACATATTGCTATGGTTCCCTTCAAATTTTAAATTTTTTGAGGTCAACATACCCCCTATTTATAAAAATTAGGGACCCATGTGTTAAATTGTGTAATTTTTACCTTAAAAACTAAAAATTTACTTGATCAAAGTGTTACTAACATATTTGCACATTATTTTAAAATCATCCACTATGTTATACTTTGGTCTATTTGTTCAAGGTTCTACCTTAAATTTGCCTAATGTTTCTAACCTTTGATCTATATATTTCAAGTTGCAGGTTTCATGGAACCCTCATTGAATAGATCAATTGAGTTTTTCTAGCCTTTGGCCTATAAAACCCAAGTTAAATTTATGTTCAAGATTCCTAAAACCCTCATTAAAAAACCATAGTTTAGACCCTTTGATTTAAATTCAAAATTGGTAGGAGAAAAGTTAGTGGGAACACTTTTAAAATGCTAAGGACTTAAGATTAATTTTTACACTAAGGCTTCATTGTGTTTTTCTACATGACCAAACCTTAGCCTAAAAATTATAATCTTGGTCCCCTTTCTAGGACATTAATTCCCATTTTATCATGGTCTAGCTTCATGTTTGTAGGGTCCTTTTGTTCCTATCTTGTTCAACTTTATTATTCATGGTTCCCCTTGTCACAAATTTAAACTAATGTTTTAGTCTGAAGGCCCTATTTGTGTTTATTAACATGAATGAGACCTTAGTATTAAGACTTTAATCTAATTTGTATATGTTTTTGAACCCTAATTTAAGTCTTATAATTATTTATAGGATCGATGGCTTGTGGTTGCTCATATAATGTTGATTGAATAGAGCAAGGTAGACCCAATGATTCAAAGACTTTGACCCATAGAGCCAATCTCACTCGATCACTAGATCATAATCAATGATTTGTTGTTCCTCATATAAAACTAATAGAAGGATGTGTATCAATTGAAATTTCCTTGGGACTTATTGTTCATGGTACTTAAATTTAGAATTCTCCCACCTATCAAATTAATTTTGTAAGGCCATCATTGATGTTCATAAGGCTGTCAAATTTTAGTCCCTATAGTTAACTATGCGAGCTTAAAATTGATGTTATCTCACCCATAAAATGACATATATGAAGCCATCATTAACATCTATAAGGCTGTCAAATTTTATCCCCTATAAATAATTATATGAGTTTAAATTTGATGTTCTTACGACCATCAATTAACATCCATGAGGCCATCAATGATGTCCTCAAGACCCTCAAATTCAATCTTAGGAACCAATCTCATTTGGGTAACTAAACATGTTTATCTTCATGTTATAAGATCAATGGGACCTCATTTAGACAATAAGCATATTTAGAGTTTTTTTTCTTCAATAATAAAATTGGCCTTTCATTTAGCCTTTATCCCATCATAGACCAAGTTCAAATCTGAATGGGATTGATTATAAACACCACTAACTTAACTCAAATTTTATCCTAAAGTATGGTCATGTTTTTAAACATTTGACTAAACTTTAGTCTAAAATATCATTCTTGGTCCCCATATATCCCATGATCTTTTGGGGTCTATTTCATCAACTTAACCTAACAAATGCAAGGTCTCGTTATTAAAATTTAGCTTAAAACTTTTTACCCTAAAATTTTATCATATTTATTAATATGGTAAAACCTTACGATATAAGAAACATTTTACTTGGTCCTTTTATTATTAAAAATCCCTTTTTATTATGATCATGAATTAGCTTAAATACTTTAGCCTATGGTTTATATTTTGTTTATTAATATGAAATAAATTATAGCTTAAAGTATTTAACCTAAATTCTCATATGTCTTGATGCTAGCTTAAACCTTTTTCACCTTTGCAGGGTCTACAACTCACATGAGATCAAATTAAGATGATTGAATGGAGTAAGATCACTATGGACTATTCTATGGAACCTTCAAGGACTTGTAGGACCACCATGTGGTGAACGTGTACCAACTGATAGAGATAACAAAGTGCAGAGCTTGAGAATCCCTTTAGGATTACCAAGTGGCATAATCTTAAGGACTAGACCAAATAATGACCAATGACATGCAACTCATAGGATTGAGATCAATGGTTCAGATTGATCTATGAAAGATGATTTGACAAAGTGAGATGAGGTAGATTTTTCAAAAAATAATGGTTAGTTTTTTAATATTATTAGACAAAATATCATGAAAAGTGCCAACTAGATGCCATGGTGATACCACATGGGTAAAAAGTGTCAAAACTAGAGATTTTATGGGCATGGAAAAGCAAAGGTATAAATGCCAAGGTTCAAATCAAATCTAAGGCATGAACTCACTCAAAGTGAAAAATCCATCACCATTAAAGCTTCATGTGACTTACAAAAAAAACCCTAAGCATCTAAAAATCCCTAATTCAATCACAAATTGATCATAACTGAGCTCAAGAGAGTCTAATTTCTATTTGATCAATTGTAAAATAATCTAGAGGCAAAATATAGACCACTAGTGAGCATTTTAATAAACTAATAGTCATTGTAGCATGGAAGCAATAGAGAGATGACACAAAGCTCTACTTAAACATTGATTCAAAAGGAAGGGTCTTTAAAGACATAATATTTGATGTTGTGGTATTGAGAACTTGAGACAATAATTGGTCCAAGAGATTTTGGATAATTAAAGAATTATAGCCCATAATAAGGAAGGACAAGAATATTGCATCCTTCAATATAAGATATTACAACTTGGTTGTGGTAAAAATGGTGAGCCTTTACCACACAGTAGAAAAACCAGAGGTATTTCACTATATAGATGTCCTCTTCCCTATTTTTAAAGAATGTGAAATTTAAAAGGGTATGTTGGTCAATTAATGTACTAAAAAATGCCTTGCCTATGTGTCTTCCATTACTTTTAAAATATATTATAAGTTACCTAAGTCTTGAGTAGATATACCCACACTTAATGAATGGGCCATGAAAAATGACCTCAAAGCCATCTTGGTCCCATGGTTGTATTTTGGAAACCATGTGTTTTCTAACCTCAATGGAAACATTCCCATCAACCAATTCTAACCTAGAATTAGGATGATAATGACCTTAATGAATAGGTTGTGTGTAAACCTTACTACCACCTATGTTGATATCATGTGGATATCTATGGTATACTTTATGATTGAAAAAGAGCTCACCCCTCCCATTGGTGAAGTTATTAGCTCATGTCTATGTAGGCAGATCTTCATAGTTAGGAAAAGGTCTAAGAAAATATTCTACATGATGTCTTATCTCCTGAATGCACTACTTTCCACAATTAATATCCCTAACTTTAGGGGATGTTCACTTGAAAGGACAAAGATAGTGTCCTAGTTCTATTAAAAATTTCATATCTTCAAGTATAGGGACCATATCCAATTTATCTATGACAACATCTATCCTACCTTAACTAAGGCCATAATAGGATGCTAAATTCCAAGAGTCAACCCATTATCCAAGAAATCCATTGAGTCCATTGGGGACATCTAGTTTTATCTATACTACATAGTCATTAGGATTAAGGGAACATAGTGAACTCTACTAAGACTACTAGTCCATGTTCTAGATAAATTGGCTGAGTAGGAAGTTGCATTCCAAAAATACAATGGTATAGATGGGTTATGTAAAAGCAAAAGAAAGGTAAATTTTCATCCTCCATCCTTGGATATTGTCAAAACCATCTTCTAGTATTGGGACAACATTGAATATGTTACTAGGCATAGAGCATATTTCAAGTTATAACATGATGAGTTGAGAGAGTGGGACCCCAATGATAAAGTTGGGAAACAATTGAAGGCAAAATAGATAAATTTGACCAATGAAAATTGGCTAAGAATCTATGACTCAATTTACACCAAGGCTACATCCTTCATAGTAGTGGTTGAAGAAACTTGGCATCAACCTAGAAGCTAGGTTGATAAGGGACCAAAAAGGAAGTGATGACATTTGGCAACTTGGTCCAAGGTAGTACCACTTTCTAGGAGTTAAATCCTCTCCACCTCTTCCCATGTAGATAAAATAGAAAGTGAAAGTCTCAAATCATAAAGTAAAGGGTGAAAAAATTCCTAAAGAAAGGAGAACTAGGGAGGGGACATCATCTTCAGCCCAGCCCAATGAACTAGGATCTCTAATTGAGTACATTGATGTGGTGACATTAGACCTAGGTGAGATAGTGGAGGATGCATTACAGATATTATCCATTACTTATCAATATGATGAATAAGAAATTCAAATGGAATAACCTTAACCCCAAGTTGAGGAGGTAGAGATAGAAAAGGGGAAGGAATTAACCTTGAGCTTGGTTTTAGTTTTTCCCCCACAAAAGAGGAAGTCTAAACTTGCATTGGTTCCAGGAGGAACAAAGAGGCCTAAAATAACCTTCATTCACCCTTTGAGTGAGATCAATGTCTTTACTGAAGAAAATGTGATATAAGGACCAACCATCCTTGAATAGTTCATCTATGTCAAGCTACAAAAGATTCCTATTCTACAACACTCTTGGGCCTTGGCCAAGTTTGTAAACTTAACTATGCATGATGAGCTTAAACCATGGATAATTGCCTTGCAGAAGGAGGAGAAATAAATAAATATGGCTGCCCTTATGGATTTAAGTGGCACTCAGATGGCTACTCTTGAGACACAAGTAAAGACTCTAAAGCCTCCTCAAATAACTCAATCATTAGTTGGAGGCTAGTTCAATCCAACAACTATAGGTTTGAGAGGGTGACTGAAAAGAGAGTCATGGTTGCTAGTGAAGAATTCATCTTTCAAAAAGTGGAACCATTTTTTGGTTTAACTCTAGTGAGATGTCAAAATCTATGTGAGGACCCCATATTTGAGGAAGATATACTTAGACTAGCCCAATCTCAATCAACCCAACTACAAATTGGCATCAAGGGCATGAAATAACAAATAGAGCATCTAAAGAAGCAAAAGGAAAATCTAGAGAGGTAGGCTATTTTATCTATCTTAGATGCTATGATAGACAACTTTGAGCCATCCTTTTATGACACGTTTGATTTTCTAGAAGATAACAAAATCAATATAGGGTGTATTGGGTCAGCAAGATGCAATAACTAGGGGTTTAATTACTCAATGGCAAAGTTTAAAATATAAGATGAAGGATTTAATTAGCATCTTGATAGGGGATAAAATTATAGGTTTCAAGACGATTATCCTTTCCCATTTCAACATAGTCATAGGATTGATTATTGATAAAATTAAAGGACTAAGCATGTGGTTCAAGAGCATGGAAATACTTCTTAAGGATGATAAAGAGTTATTATATAGGATTGAGTAGTTCTTTAAGACCATGATTGATAAACCTACAACACTTAGCCCCATGGGCATAATTAGAGATGATGAATTCAAGAATAGGACCACTTTGGTCATGTAATAAGTAAAGATCAAGAGCCAAGGCAGGTCTAGGGGTGACAACAACAGGATCATGGATTTGATCCTAATTGTAGAAGAAAAGATAGTCGAGCCAAGGAACATTAAGGAGGCTTTGGAGAGAAATAACAGAGACCTTAAAGACTTATCAAATCAAGAGGATGAGTTATTCCTTGAACCTATTGTTAATTCAAGACTTATTGATGAGTAACATCAAAAGGAAATAAGGCTACAATAGCAGAACCAATAGACTACATTAGCACATGGTCCACCAATTAGTTAAGAATATTCTCTTTTGTTGAAGCATTGTAAATTTTGAAAATGGGATATTATTTTATAAAGGCATGCACATTTTTTTAGCACATTTTCCTATAGGTCAATCCACATGGAAAAAATTAGTGCATTCTATAAACTTTTGTAGAAAGGATAATTGTCCTTTACATTTGTACACTTATAAGTTAATGCAACTGCCTGACATACTTCCTTGTTTCTATAAAAGGAATATTGTCCATTATAAAGCAGGGGGGGAGTTTTGAGCAATAAATTATATAATTTTGAGCTATTAATGCAAGCAAGGAATTCTAAAAATATTATTTGAATTTGTTTGTATCATTTTCTCTATGGTTTCTCTCTCAATTATTTGTTCTGAATCTTAGATTTGAATAGTTCTTTTGAATTCTTGGCACATACCTTTTGAATGTAGAATTGTTAACTTGTGCATATGCTAGGTTAATTTAAAGTTATTGAGATTACTTCATTTTATTTGATCTTCATTTCTAGATGTGCATTAACTATTTAATTAAAGGAGTAAAACTTTAAAGTAAACATGGTTTTTATTTGCATTGTTTCAGATCTTCCTTAGAATTTTGCCTGATATATGTTGTGATTTGAGATTAAGTTGCTTTAATTCATATATTGGTTTTAATTGCATGCCTAGGAAACAATTGAAATTTGTCATGATGATTGAGATGAAGATCAATAGCACTTTTCTTCTCTACCTTACATTACCTTTTTACTTCTTTTTTAACCATATCACTTTAGTTCAAATATCATTATACATATTCACATAGATTAGCCTTTAGACTTAGAATTTGAGCATAATTCACACTAATTAGCATATATCACCTTATTATTTGAAAATATAAGGTAAATGTGGCTCCCAACCACTAAATACTATAAATATTATGGAATAATTTGCTTGCTCTACCACTATTTCATCACAAGTAACTAGATTACCACAACCTACTACTCATGTTCTGAATTCTTCAAATCCTAAAATGAGAAGTGTTTTTTAAATAATAAGATCACTTGTGATACACTTAGAGGTACCAACAATCCCTAACATTAAATAATGGTCACCTGAAGGGAAATAAATAGTTTCCTAATATTATTCCAAATTGTATATATTCAAGTATAGGGACCATATTCAGTTCATATATGACTATGTATACACATCCTTAGTTGAATCAATATAAGGATCCCTATATTGAGGTTAATCCCTTTGATCAATAAATATTTTGAGATCATTGGAGACATTTGGCTATATCTAGATTGCACTATAATCCAAATAGAGGGAACTCTGAGTCAACCTCTTAGGTTGTAGGTTCATGTACCCACCAAATTGGTAAAACAAGAAGTGGCATACCAACTATTCCATGGCATAGATGGTGTGTGTAAAATAAAAAAGAAGGGACTACTCCATTCCTTTCCCTTAACCATCAATAGGATTGTGTTTCACAATTAGGACTATGTAGAGATTGTCTCCAAGCATAGGACCTCCTTCAATCTACAAATTAATGAATTGAGATAATGGGACCCCAATGAAAAAGTTGAAAAACATTTGAATGCCAAAAATAGGTTATACACTAAGGCTTCTACATTCATAGAGGTGTTATCAAGATTGAAGAAACTCAACATTAAGCTAATGAATAGGTTATTGATAGATCATAAACTAACTAAAGATCTATGATAGATGGGGCTTAGGCAATATCATTTACTACTAGGACCATCTTCTAAACCTCCTCCCATAAACCCACAAGTAAAGACACAACAAACAAAAACACAAGTTGCATAAAGTCCTAAAGAAAAGAGACTTGAGGAGAGAAGACATGGTGAGGTGGCATCTTCTCCAGCTCAACCTAAAGAACTAGAGTCAATTATTGAATAAATTAACATAATTGCATTAGATCTTGAGGAGATGGTAGTGGATGCCTTAAAAGTGTTAGTTAGTTCTTCTGAATTAGATGAATAAGAAGTACTAATGGAGGAACCTTGGTCCCAAACTAAGGAGGAAGCAGAGGAAGAAAAAGAGAAGGGAGTAGCTTTGGACTTAGTTTCTATTGTAACCCAACCCAAAATTAAAGCTAAGCTAGCTTTGGTTCAAGCAAGGAGCAAGAAACCCAAGCTGAATTTCACTCACTCTTCAATTGAAATCAACTTTTTTAGTGAAGAAAATCCAATTTATGGCCCTTCCATTCTAGAATACTTCATATATGGAAAGTTACAAAAGGTTCCAACCATGCACCACTATTGGGTTGTTACAAAGTTTGTTAACATCCATGTGCATGATGAACTCAAGCCTTAGATTGTGTCATTGAAAAAAATAAAAATAAAGATGCATGGCTTACCTTGGAGGGTCAAGTAGGACATAGATGGATGCTCCTAGAACTTAAAGTGGATAACAAGTTGAGATCCCTACTCCTCAAGTGATAGAAACATAAATGGGAGTTTGGTTCAACCTAGATATGGCCAGCATAGAGAGAGTAACTGAGAATAAGGCCATGGTTGAATTTGAATAGTTTATATTTTAGAATATTGAACCTTTTGTTTGTTTGAATCCAGTGGTAGGTTAAAGTAGTGATCAGTTGCAAACAATGACCAAGGGCATATTATAGGAAAACAAGAATTTGAAAGAGTTTGTTATCTTGTCAATTCATGAGGATAGATTCAATAAGTTTGCAGACACCATGGCTGCCCTATTCATCTCTTTAAAGGTATTCAAGAGTAGACAAAAAGAAATAGAGAAGAAAATCTCTAAAGCAACAGGCCAAGTTGGCCAATGGAAATCTACAAGTCTTCAAGTGAAAGACTTGATTAAGGCCTTATCCAATAATCTAATACAAAATTTTAGAACCATCAACAAGGCACATTTGAATATGGCCATGGCCATATTGGTTGATAATATTGAGGCCCTGGATAGCTAGTTCAAAATAATGAAAGAACTTTCCAAAGACTTCAAGCAACTAGAAGATGAAACTTCTCATATCTTAGCCAACTTGATAAAGGATCTCAAAGCCCTCAACTCACTAGGCCTCATAACTGATGAAGAGTTCAGACACAATACCTTTTAGTTTATGTAAGATATAAGAAGCTAGGGGAAAAACTAGATAATAGATGGCAATAGTAAAGTCATGGGCTTACTCCTATTATTTGAAGAGAAAATGGGAGATTTTAGAGGTATAAAATAAGCTATTGAGAAGGCTAAGAAAAATCTCAAGGACCTAGCTGATCAAGAAGATGAATTCTTCCTAAAGCATATGGTTAATTTGAATCTTATTGGTAAACAAAATCAAAAGGTAGTAGGACTTTTTAGTAGAAGAAGGGTATTTCATCAACACAAGGCCCATAAAATAGTTAGGAATATTATTTTTATAGAGCTTTATTAAAATTTGAAAATAGAATATTCTTTTGTAAAGGCATGTGAAACTTGTGAGCATATGGCCTATAGGTTAGTCCATTTTGGAAAGTCTAGTGTATTATATAACTTTTATAGAAAAGGATAGCTATCCTTTACACTTGCAATTTGATATGATTAACCAACATACTTATTTATATTCTATAAAAGGAGTATTTTTTTATTGTAAAGAGAGGGAGTTTTTTGAGCTAAAAACTAATGTAAAAATTGAGCAACTAATGCAAGCAGATAATTTTGAAAGTATTTTCTCATTTTGTTTGTGTGAATTATTATATGTCTTCTCTCTCATTTGTCTATTCTAAATTTTAGATTTAAATTATTCTTGTGAATTCTTGGTATGTACCTTTGAATGTAGAATTGTTAACTTGTGCTAATGTTATGTTAATTAAAGGTTCCTTAATTTGCTTCATTTTATTTTCTTTGCATTCATAGATGTGCATCAACTATCTACTTAAAGGAGTAAATCTTTAAAGTAAGCTTAGTTCTTATTTGCATTGTTTCTTATCTTTCTTAGAATCTCACCTAATATATGTTGTGATTTGAGCTTAAGCTATTTTACTTCATATTTTTGCTTTAAGTGCACACCTAGGAAACATTTAAACTTTATCATGATGTTTGAGAGAAAGATCAATCACATCTTTCTTCTCTGTCCTACCCTTCCTTTTTCTTCTTTTTAACCGATTCACATTAGAGTAAAGATTCATTATATATATATACATGTTAGTTTAGCTCTAGAATTATAATTAAGCATAATTCATCTTTAATTAGAATATATCATCTTCTTATTTGTAAAGATTTATAGACCACAATGGCTCCCAACTACCAACTAATATAAATATTATGAAATAATCATCTGTTTTGCCTCTATTGCACCATCGTTAATAGGATTATCATAAACTATAATTCATGATATGAATTATTTTAATTATAAAATGAGAAATATTTCTTAAACACTTTGAGCACCTTGTGGTACACATTTAGGCATCAACAGTATCATACTTTTAGCTACTACCTTACATAAATCAAAAGATACATATATTCATCATATTTTAAAATATTTTCCTAAAGTATTTTCTTGGGATTATTTAGATATGCCTATCATTTATCCCTTAATCACAATACACATAATTACATTATATCTTGATGCCAAGCCAGTTAAATAAAAGATTTAAAAAATCCATTGCAAAGTTGTTCTTCTAGTTAAGGATGAGATCTAACAATTGTTAGATGTCAGTTTCATTAGACCAATTGCTCATACATAATGGGTTACTAATATTATTCCTATTGTAAATCCTAATGGCCAAATATTATATTGTTGTGATTCTATAGACCTCAACAAATCATGTCTTAAGGATGACTTTCCTTAACCCAACATTGATATGATAGTCAATTCCAAAGTTGGTTATGATATGCTCTCCTTTATGGATAGTTTTTCCATATATAATCAAATTAATATCATTAAATAGGACCAATAAAAGACTTATTTTACCACACCATGGGGCACTTTATACTATATTGTCATTCTATTTGGATTATAAAATGCAGGTGCAATATAACAACAGATAATAACACATACATTTCAAGACCTCATCATAAGATAGCTAAAGAATACATTGATGATTTGTTAAAAAAATCAAAATGGATAACATCATGTAATATATTTTCAACAAATCTTTTAAAGAATCAAAAAATACAATGTGTGACTCAACCCTAATAAATATTTTTTTAGAGTGTCCTCAATAAAATCTTTGGGATTCATTATATCCCAATGTGGCATAGAGGTTGACCCTAATAAAGTCAAATCAATCATGGATATGCCTCCTCCTACCAATTTAAATCAACTTCAATCCTTCCAAGGAAACATTTAGGTAATTTACCATTTTGTAGTACAACTCATAGATAAGACCCAATCACTCACCAAACTACATAAAAAGGATGTGAAAATTGAATGGGACATCACATGTCAATAAATATTTGATACACTTAAGAAATAATTACTCAATCAACCTATCTTGGTCCCACCCATACCTAGCAATCCACTTCTACTTGCCATCTCAAATATAGATCATGCATTCGGTTCACTCCAAGCACATGATGATGATCAACATAAAAAAATAGCCATTTACTACATCAGTCATACACTAGTTGACTATGAGAAAAATTATCCAATAATTAAAATAATTTTATTAGAACTTGCATTTTATACTTAAAATATTTGACACTATATTAATAAAAATAAGACACAGATCATTACAAAAGTTTATCCTTTAAAATTTCTCATGTCAAAACCACATCTATCGAGCCGTATTGAAAAATGGGCTATGTTACTCACAAAATTTGCCCTCAAAATCATTTTTAAAATAATAGTAAAAGGCCATATAATTATAGATCAATTGGCATTAACCCCATTAGTGGATACAAATCCTATCAATGATGATCTCAGAGATGACTTCACAACATATACTACCACTTCATATACATGGATAATGTTCTTTGATGGTTCTAGATGTGCATATAGTTTCAAAGCTATAATTATTTTCATTGATCCACTAGAACACACAATAACTCTCACATCCAACTCAGTTTTTCATGTACTAACAATATCAAAGAATACAAATCTCTTATCTTAGGCCTTCAAGCAGCTCAGGTTCTCAAGATTAAATCAATAAAATTTTATGAGGACTCTAAATTAATTGTTAATCAAGTTATAGATATCTAAACAAAAGAAGAGGGCCTGATTCCTTATAAAAACATGATTCAATATCTACAAGATCAATTTTATAATTTATATATTGAGAACATCCCACACAAAGACAGCTATCATGTTGATGCAATGGCTAATGTTGTATCATTGTTCCCCATTGACATAGATGCATCCCAAGCTATTTTCATTATCAAATGATTATAATCTCTGTTAGTTCCCCATGCATATCTTATGAATCTAATATTTCTAGTTACCACTCATAGTACAACACCATCTAAATGGTTCTCTAAAATATACGACTTTTTAAATTGATCTATTACACCTAATACTTTCACAAGAAATGAAAAGCATAAACTATAGTGAAAATCCATTCGATATGTCATTATTAATAGTGATTTATTTAAGATATATTTTTAGGGACACTTACTTCAATGTTTAACAACTGAGGAAGCTAAATTGACTATTTTAAAAATACATGAGAGTGAATCTGGTGGTAATTTTAGTGATAAAACAATGTCACACAAGTAACTCAAACAAGGTTACTATTAGCTAACCATTTAATAAGATTGTTAAGAATACACCAAATTATGTGACAAATGTCAATGCCATGGTAACCTGCACCATGTAACTTCACAGCAACTTCAAACTATCATATTCCCTTGGCCATTCATGTTATGAGGATTTGATATGATCAGTAAGATAAACCCAAAATCTATAGGAGGTCATAAATTCATTATCATAGGTAAAGAATATTTTACAAAATGGGTAGAAGTCATCCTATTACAATCCACAAAGGGGTAGGATATTTTTCATTTACTAATGACTAATATTATTCCCCACTTTGGTCTCTCAGTGGCCATAATTAAAGATAATGGAGCATTTTTCAAGAATAAAATAGTGAAAAGAAATTGTGCCAAATGTAAAATCTGACACACATTCTCTACTTCATATTACCCATAAGGCAATGGTCAAGTGGAAGAAATAAACAAGACAATCAAAATTATTCTCAATAAAATAGTTACCAAATTTGGTAATGACTAGCATAATTAACTCATCTATGCATTATGGGCTTATCACACTAGCATATGCACACCAACATGATCTACTCTTTATTCATTAGTATATGGCACATAATCCATCATCTCATTAGAGCTAAAATTCCCCTCTTTATGAGTGTCTTTAAAGGGATCATCACATATGATCAGTATGGAGAGAAATGCCTCCATGAATAAGAATATTTGGATCACACACATATTCAAGCTACAAAGCATCTTAGAGCTTATCAAAAATGAATCTATAAAACCTATAATAACTGAGTCCATAAAAAGGAATTCAAAATCAATGATTTGGTTTTAAAAGAAAATCTCAAAAATGTCAATGCCAAGGAAGATATCAAAGGAAATCTTAAACCAAAATTATCTTGGACCATACGTCATCCCAAAAAAACTTAGCCCAAAGGTATATCGTCTAGCTTCACTTTATGTCAAGGTAATCAAAAAGCCATTGAACATCATGTATTTAAGGAGATTTTACATTAAAACAATGCACTATTCATTTTCATATTACCTATATAACTTTTATACAAAAAACCTAAAATAATATAATGTCAATAAACATAAAACACTCAAATAATTACTCAAAAAACATAAAATTTATAGATTATATGGATTGCTATGTTTACATCTCTTATATTTTCTAGACACTATATATGTTAGCTTAGTATAGTCAGTTTTATCATACTACATGCTTCACTTGTTCTTATTGAGTGTTTTTAGATTGCTTAGAGGACTCAGGTCCACTACACTGATCCAGACTTATTATCATCTACCCACTAGGGGCATATACATTGATTCATGGTTATTCACTTGACACAATCACCTACTTGGGGGCATCTTATACACAGTTTATATTACCATGTTCTATCCTTAAATTCTATAAATTCTAGTTATAGCTTTGTTATATCTTGATATTGATCATTTCTACTCATACTCATATTTTTTCTTGACTATCAATACTTTAGACTCAGCATATGTACATCCCATTTCTTACACAAATTTGTACTACATTCATGCATGATTTCATTTATTTTCATAGTTTTGAATTTATTGTATTTTATATGTTTTTTCTATTCGATGTCATTTGAATATGTCATTATTCTTTATCTATATGCCACTTCTATTCATAGTATGTATGCCTTGGGCATGTGCCCATGTCCCTTGTGTGTGCTTTCCTGATTGTGTATGTGGACATTTTAACATGTCCTTCTATGTGGCTTTAATCCAACTTCCTTGTTGCTTACATATGTGGGAAATTGAACATGTCCTTGTATGTCTTATTTTCTTAGATTTAGTGGCATGTTCCCATTAGGTTTAATTTTAGTGGGCCATATTTAAAAATCCTTGGAGGTTCCCAAGCAAATTGGATTCACAATGGTGGTGAATCGGTTTGGAAGGTGATTATTTGTGCAAGAGAATAAAGTGATGGAGTAGGTAAATCAAGAGTTTATAAATATAAAACTTCTCTAAATTTAAATATTATTACATATTTGGATTCCTCTTGAAAAATCATTTAATTTATAAAAAATCATCGCAATCTGATTCTGTATACAAATATTATGGCCTCTAGAAGTTGGCTAGTTGACAATGCACTTATCGATGAACATTTATATGATGTTAATGGCCATAAAAATCATGTGGATGGATATTTTTAGGTGCTTTTAGAGAAATCCAAATATGTAATAATATTTATGTTTTAAGTGTTTTTTATATCATTTTAGGTTGTAAACAATTTACATCAAAACATAGATGGCCATTGACATATGCAGATGATCATCAACATATGCAGATGGACATCAGCATATGTAGATGACCATTTTCATATGCATATATTCAAATAGATGTTATCATATGCAAATAGTCACCAACATATGCAAATAATCATCTACATGTGTGATGTGAGGTGATTATAATGAGATTGAATTTTGAGGTACTAGTGAAAAACATTTATATGAATGAAAATATTTTAAATAAATGGTGATATGACCCTAAAAATTAACTTGCATCCAAAAAATTTAGGTGATTATAGGCTCTTCAATACCCCAAAAAATTGCCAAATGCATATTTATAAAACTAGAATATTCATGAATTAATGAAGATTCACCACTAAAATCTTCCCTGGTGCCCATGTACTTTGTATCATGGCCCCTAAGCCTACTTTTCATGCCTCATGTGTTTTATATGTATGTTTTATTATGTGAATTATGGCCATGAAATTCGTCTTTGCTTGTTACACACACTAGTTCTCGATCCCATGAGGAACCTCATTCATCTACCATTCCTACTTGGTTGTCATGATGGACATCATACCTTATCCCCCTAGGTAACTACTTAGTTATACATATATTTGTTATTATATACATTGATTACATCTATCTTGACACCTTTATGTAATGTTATACATGGTATACATCTTACATTCCATACTTATGCTCAAATTATCTTACATTTTGATGTTATGTTTGCACATTACATTAGATTATTATGCAGTTTTCATATATGCTCCATCTAACACACATTTCATAGATATATTTATTTTGAGGATAGTTATTTTATAGGTTCAAAAAATACCCTCAAAAGAGGGGGAATTCATAGGGTTTTATCATAGATATCATGCTCATATATTAGATTAAAAGAACATTTTTCAGCACATAGGCTCAATTTTAGAAAATCATACATAGGTAAACACAAAAAAAGACAATGACATAGAATTCAAACTAGATAGACATTAGTGCCTAAATAGGGACACTAACACCACATGTAACTACTATCAAAGTTGTGGCACTACTGTCTAGTATCCCAAGTTTCAAGATAGTTTAGATTGGCTAGAGTTGTATACCAAGTACAATACATGTTTACACAAATCTAATTACAAGTTTGACAAGTATGCTCAGATTCACACTATTTTAGATTAAATTCAAATCAATTTCTTAGATTGGGGGCATCATGCATGTCATGATCATTCCCATATTCAATTTAGATTCTCAGATACAATTATTATAACTTAGTCTAGAATCTGTATACTCAAATATCAAATTAGGGTCATGTGCACAACACATTTCCCCCATATGCTTAGTTACACATAAGTTAATTATATGGAATGGAAAACTCCATGTCATTTTCTACACTATATACACTTGACATCATAGTCTATGTTGTCACTAGTTTTATTCCTTACTCCATCTATAATGGTTGGCATTCCCAAGTGGCCTAGAGCTACCTAATATACCCAAGTGGTTGTAGAGTTAATGTACATAGTTAGATATTTAAATAATTTTTTTTAGTTTAATTTCAGATGAATCTACTACACATGGGTGGGAAATAATAGATTCATAGCCTGCTTGAGTTCTTGAGAAACCCACATGAGAGAGTTGGACACACTATTAGTCCATTCCAGACTATTCACATGTCATGATCCACCAAATAGGGGTGGGAAATGATGGAGTCAAAACTAGATTTAGTTTTTGAGCCACCCACATATGAAGATTGATCAAGCTATCATTTTAGTCTAATATATTTAATGATTTGATCACTATATACATGCACACACATAGGTTGTTACTAGGTTAATCCATTGGTTCAAATACCCAATGAGGTGTATTCATTCCTTTCCCTTTTTCCCATCTCTTTACTTAGTTTTACTTAATTATTTATTTACTTAGCATAGTATTTTGCTTTTGATATCTCATAAGTAAGGCCTGATTTATGCACTTTTCACTTGAAGCTCATGATTTGGATCATGCTTCACATATATAGACCCAACTTAACATGCTCATACTCAACTTCATGGGCTTCAATTCCTAGGTAAGTCCATGTACGCTTTTTTCTCCTTTATACTAGTCATTTCACTTTGTTGTATTTCTAGAATAAAGGAGGGGGAAATGCAATCACCTAATAGTGGTATTTGAGTGCTAAGAGTGCTACTTAAGACAAACTATTCCTATATTAGCCCTATACCTATCCTAGATACTATTATCACACTTTTCCATCTTTGGTGTAGATCACAGGCATCCCTAATGAGCTTAAATGTGGTCTTAGACCCTTATTTATTAATCCTAGACCTTCATTCCCAATAGTCTACCAGTTGGAAATTACCACCACATTAAGGACACTAGATCCATGTGGTGTTAGTGTCCCCAAAATGTCTCTAATGTCTTTTACTCTATCTTTATTGAATAAATATATTTTCAAAGGTAAAACCCCGCTAAGGTCAGCCTAAGCATCTTTTATTGTCCACACAAGCTATAAAATACTATGAATACATGACTTTTAGACCTCTATTCACTATATGTAAATTATATGCAAACTACCTATTAAAATATGAAACAAGTTGATCAAAATTAAGGTTATTAATCCCTATTCTACTCTATTTTTATATACTACCATCTATAACTGCTCTAAGTTTAGATTTTCCATATTTCTAATCTGAAGCACACTCAAGGCATTCAAGACCATTATCATTCTATAATCACTTGCACTTTCACTAATACTTAGGTGGGGAAAACTACATTGGTCTTGATCTCTCCTTATAGTATTGGTATGTAGGAAATTCTCTTCACAACAAGGTGTTAAGGATGTCCATCCTATCCTACTAATGAACACACTTTTCAGCTCATGTTTTACTTACAAGGAGTATTAGGTTTTACATCATAAATTAGATATTACAAGCACAATACAAAGTTTCAAACTTCATGTGTGTATGAACAAAACCCAAAAACATAGATGCATGTGTAGCTAGAAGTTTGGAGTAGTCCTGCACAAAGGAAACTAGCACAATTTCAAGATACTAGAGCCACATGGCACTATAGCCAAATGTGGTACTACTATTGATAAGGGGTTATAATATAGGGATCTATTTGATGACACCCATACCTATTCATAGCTTAGTTTACAACACTCATATCTTCCATATCAAGTTTTTTCTAGATAAGTCTTTATTGCACATATTTATTACTATTTTTAAAAAGTCAAAGTTAGACAAAATTTGTAACAAATCAATGGTTATTTTATGCATATTATTTCACTAATTTAGATTACTTAATCCTTTAATAAAACATATGATTTACATTAAGTAAAACCATAAAAGGTTAAAACACATGTGTATAGATAGCATCATGTAATATCATGTCAACATATGGATAATATGTCATCATAGTAATGTATATAATAATCAATGCATGTATGTAACACATGTAATGAAAAACATGTAAGCTTTATGTCTATATAGATGTATCAATGAATCATTTAGTCTTAATATCTCTAAATAATAATACATAGTAAAAGTACTTGAAATAGATCATGACACCATTCAATGTTAACAAGCTCAACAAGTGCAAGTGTTAGTGCACACATAAGGCCAAAGCATACATAAAAGGGACATAAAGATTTGACAATAAATACATATAAGGGCCACATGCAAGGGGACATAAAAATGTTGCAAAAAATTCTAAGGGTAACACTCAAGGGACATTAATATGTCACAAACAAGGCCAAACAACCACACACAATAGATAAGCACAAAGTAGTCTAGCATGTAATAGAGTAATTAAATTAATGGAGCATAGAAAAATTAACTAGTCTACACCATCCATATTTATCAATTTAATATTTTAGGGGTGGATGCATAAATTTTGGGGATAAAAAAGTGGACACAATGAAAAACATAACTTTTTTGGTAAAGGATGTATGCCCTTTTAAAAAAAACCATTGCAACTATGATTCAGGTTGGTCTCGAGCCTAAAGGGTGTATGCCATTTTGAGAAAAGGTGATATGCCCTTTATAAAAAATGGATTATGTCATTTACAAATCATGTACACCTTTTGAGTTACTATATACACCCTTTGAGTTACAATAAGTTGTTGTGTTTGGTTAATTTAAGTTGTGTATATCTAGGTAAGTATTTAGTAAAATATAGTATACATTTAAATTTAATGTTATATCACATTTTATATTCTTATACTTTAAATTTATTTTACTAAATATAACAAATTAGGGCCATTCTACATCTTTTGAAATTGATTGTAGAGATGTTAGAGTTACCATTTAGAAGTTAGTTTTTCAAAATCCATTATGGTCAATACTTAATTTTCATAATTTTAAGATTAGAAGATATAATGATAAATGGAGTTTTGAATAATGTTACATATGTAATAAATCTATACCATTGAGTATTATATGCCTACTTTACCTACTTAGGTATGCCCTACCTACTTTAACTACTTGAGTATGCCTTACCTAATTGAATAACTAAGCCATTTATTGATCTTGACTATTCCCTGCCTACCTTCTTGTACTTAAGTATTCCCTACCTCCTTTAACTACTTGAGTATTCCCTAAATACTTTACCTACTTGATTGCATGCCATACATAATTGAATTCTAGAGATATATCTTGATCTTGAGTATGCCTTTCCTAAATACTTGAGCCATATCTTGATCTTAACCATGCCTTACCTACCTTATTATATTTGAGTATCCCCTACCTACTTTGTCTACTTGAGTATGCCTTACCTACCTATCTCTATTTACCTACCTACTTTAGAATGCCCCACCTACATGAGATTGCCCTACCTAATTGAATAGTTGAGCCATATATTGATCTCGAATACCCATATTTAATCCTTATCATATCCATCTTACATGAGACATATATTAAATACCTGATACTTGATTGAATAGATAATCCATATATTTAAAGGAATGGGGGCATTATCATGATTGAAAACCATTGGAGGGGGAATTATTAGATCAACGAATAAAGGATAGGGGTTATTATCAAGGAATGATTGAATATAGGAGATTGGGGAATTATCACATATATAGAGAAAGGAGAGGGGGTATTTATTGAGCCATATATTGAAAGAAGAGGAGTCATTCTCACCTATATATAAAGGAGTGACTAGGGACAATCATGTAAAAAGCTTGAAGGCAAATTCAAGCTAAATTCCTAAGTAATTTGAGGGTTTTTAATCAATGGGTTTATCTATATGCATAAATTACTATCATATGGTATTCGACATATAACATATATATAGTAATTATACATTCATCCATACATTACATCTACCACATACTTAGTACTGCATCTAGGTATGTAGTCACTCATATATGGAATTGACGTATAGTTATGATATGGTCACTCATACTAGACACAAATGTAGCTAATCACCCTAGTACACTCTATTTGGAATATAAGGAATCAAAACACCATTCATGATTCATCATAAAAAGATACCATTCACTCTGAAACAAATGTTAGATAGATGGGTCAATTCATGCATGATTAAATTCTAATCACATGCATGCATTATCTAACTGATTTATTCTAGACTTACATAAAACAAATTCATGTTATAGCATTTAAAAATAACATGACACTACCACTACTATTTAGGGTGGAGGGTATTTCTTTTGAACCCTATAAATCATCATTATCTTATAAAAATCATCATATTTCTATGTTTCTTCCCTCAAACCATATGTAAAGAGGAGGTCAAACATATAAATTGTCATTCATCATCATAATCACTCCCTCATCATTCATCATCATCCCTCATCCTTCTCTCATAAACCTTCATTGTCCCTCATCATCCCTAATTACATTGTCATTAGTCTTCATCATCCCTCATCATCCCTAATCACTCTCTCATTGGTCCTAATTATCCCTCATTACCCATAATCACTCCCTCATCATCCCTAATCACTTTGTCATCAACCGTCAACATAATTAATTTCCCATATTCACTCTCTTATCATCCCTAATCATTCTTCATAATCCCTCATCACCCCTCTTCATACCTAATCACTCCCTTAATGGCCTTTATTATCCCTAATCACACCATCATCAACCCTCATCATCTCTAATAATCTAAAATCACTCCATAATCATCCCTAATTACCCTTTATCTTCATTAATTACTATTTCATTTACCTTAATCATCCCTAATCATCCCTAATCACTCCCTCATTTACCCTCAACATCCCTCATCATCCCTAGTCACTCCCTCACTATCCCTCATTGTCCCTCATCATCCCTAATCACTCCCTCATTGACCCTCATCATCCTTCATCATCCCCAATCACTCCCTCATTAATACTCATCATCCATAATTGTCTCTATTCACTCCCTCATCATCCCTCATCATCCTTAATCACTCTCTCATTTTCCCTCATTGTGCCTGATCACACCCTAATTAATCCTCACCATCCCTTATCACTCCCTCATCATCTCTCATTGTCCTTCATCATCCCTCATTGTCCCTCATCATATATGTTCACTCCATAATCACTCCCTTATCAACCCTCATCATCCATCATCATACCTAATCACCTTATCATCATCCTTAATCATACCTAGGAACACCCTCATTGGCCCTCATTGTCCCTCATCATCATTAAGCATTATCTACCTTATCTGTTTCTACTTTGGTGATAATAATCTTATAATAAATGTAATAAGGTTTTTTATAACTCATTTTTTTGGTTTTATTATTCCTAATATATGGTTGGCATGTAGTGGAATTAGTATATTTGAGACTCATAATTCTAGTAAACATACTATTTTAATAACTGAAACCAAACTTGCAAACTTGAACATTGTCTATAATATTATAGAGGGAAAAAAATTAATTACCATGGGTAGAGGGTTTGTGTTTTTTCCAGATATTTTCTCCCTCTACTAAATATTTATCATTATATTCATCTTCAAAACCAAATCAATGATAAACTTACTTTCCATCAATGGATTAAAACCGTTCAACCTAGTAGTAGGGCATCTCTTCCATAAGTCACAATTTTTCTTCTTAAAATAAAAATTAGTAATGTGTTTCTCATATCCACTTCTTCCAAATATGAAAACCTTGAAATGAGATCTATATATAATTTAAAACTATAAAATATCCAAACTTTGATACGTAATGATGCACAAATTCTTCCCAACCTTGTATAAATTCAAGTTGAGTAGATGTAGCTTTTAATTTTACAATCCACCCCTTCCCACTTGGGTATTGTAGAACCATATTTTCATTCATTAATTTTATAATATTTGTAAAAATTATAGGATGAATAGGATACAAATAACATAATACCAAATGAATTCTGGCCAATTTTAACAATACACCTAAATCAAAAGAATGAAGAAGAATAATTGAGTATCAAAGTTACCAGTACTTTTGAGAATTGTTTAATGATTAATTTAAATAAGTTAAGATACCAATTATATCACCCTCTCTAAATTATTTTACCATTAATTTTATAAAAAATATGAGTTCACACCATCCAAGGTAAAAAATCTTGATTATATCTTCATTCTTCATGACAAACTCAAATGCAAAAGCTTATAAAAAGAACATAAAAATTTGAGTATAAATATAATAAAATCTTGTAAGTTATAAATATAAATTTGAGTTTATATATATTTCTCAGGTAAGTTATTCTTCCAACAAATAAATAAAATATCACCACTTGATCGAAAAGGAATAGGAATTTCATTTAATTTTAAAATAAAATGTAATAAATATTCCCCTATGGATTATTTTTCTTTTGAATAAAGTATGAACCAATATATTAGATGTTGATCTAATTGATTTTCAATTAATCTTTTGATTTAAATCCATTTTTGAGTGAGCTCATCTATATTTTCCATAACTGAGTAAGAAACAGTCACAAAATTCAAATCAAAATTTGGGTGACCAGTTATGATAACTATAAACTAAAAACTAGCAACCAGTTAGGGTAACGTGAATCATTAAAGACAAAAATGTATAAATAAATATACTTTATTTAAACTCCCCAATGGAGTCACCAAACTTGTTGACAGTGAAAAATGTTATGCCAACGAATCAAATTATTCACCTATTGTAAAGGTCAAGATGGAATTGTACTAATTTAATTGTAAGGGACATATGACTGAAAATTAGTCTTAAGGTGTGAAAAAGGGTCTTTTAAAGTTCTATGGATTATTATGTTAATAATAAATCTAAATCAAGCTTACAAAAATTTACTAAGTTGATCAAACACAACATGAAAATCAACTATGTCAAAAAGAGTTACTCATAAATAATATTTTGATTCTAAGAAGTTAATCATTCTTTAAATATTATATAGTTAAATCTCACATTTGATATTAATTGTCATTTGACCTATCCGATACAACAAAATTTATGAATTAGACAATTTCTTGAATGACAAAAAAATTAGATTGTTGAAAAGTATATCTTATGTATATGCTCATAAATGATCATCAAAGATAATAAACAAGGGAAGCATAAAATATTAATTGAAAGACAAGATGATAAACTAGTTTATAAATAAATCCTCAATCAATCAATAAAATAAACATAACTCAACAATCCTAAAGAGAAACAACAACAACAACTAACTAAGAAACTAAAAATAAGAAATCTAATCTAAACTAAATCTAACACAAACTAAATAAAAAAATAAGAATAAATAGAAACTATTGAAGAAAGTAATCTAATGTTAAAGAAAACTAAACTAGAAATCAAACTCAAATAAATAAAATACATTATAAAATAGAAAATTTGTGTCTTAATAAATAAGAATCATCTTAACAACTCAAATCAATTTTATTTGAGAAATCAACATCCTTCATATAAAATATCTTCAAAGATAAATTTTAAAATCAATTAGATCAACAATCTATTGCAAAAAGTGATTTTTTTCATCATTATTCAGGTTGAATATTCAGATTCTACACATAGGACTGCACATTATAATCATCAAAAGATATTAAACTTGACAATCTTTATATAATTAGCTATAAACGACAATATAAAACTAGATATACCTACGTTGTCTAAGTAGTATACTCAACCATCAAAGAAAATACCATTGGTCTATCTATAAAATTCATGTTATCTTAGATAAATTCCATAGAAGAGAGAGATAAATGATTAAATTGATAGTTTATAAGTCCTTAATACTTGTGTTATTTTTCTCCTCTTTAAATGAATCTTTGATCTCCTTTTATCCTTCAAACTTAGTTGAAAAATAAGTTATAAGTAACCTTAGTTAATTATTAGTTTAAATTAACTAATTGACTTTAAAATTCAATTAATTATAAATAGTTATTAGTTAAGGATAGATTTAATTAAGAGTTAAAAGTATTAATAGATCAAGTATTTGATTATAAACCAGGTTCTATCTAATGGGTGGGGACCCTAATCACTTAATAATAAAATGGAATACATATATCAATCAATAAATAGACAAATTAAAGTTTGTAAAATTCATATTTATATCAAACCATAATGTATATTCCAAAATTAACTTAGGCATATATATATTTCAAAAATCAAATTTTGCTATACTTTCCAAAATGTTATCACCAAAAATATTAAAATCTGAAAGCTAAAGTATCAAAACTGAAAGTATAAAATTTTGCCATCTAAAAGTTCAACTAAAAACAAAAGTCTATCCCTTAGACATCTAGTAATCATTAGAATCTAAAATCACTTCAATTAGAGGCTTCCCTTGTTCATTTACACATTCTTGTACTCAATTTCAATAGTTGGAAGATTAACTATATTTTTATCTGTATCAGTTGAAGGATCATCAATCTCCAGCTTTATCTATTTGAGCATCCTAACTTGAACAGGAGTATTTGTATCATTTTGACTATCTAAACATTATCTAAGAAGATGAAATGAATTTATTTCAAAGCAAGATTTTATGAATTCCATTTTTGACAAATATTTCCTAATTTAGAGGCACTTATTTTCGATATGTTGATTATCAAAAACTTATCAACTTATGATTCCTTGAAATATAGATAACATTGTGTCTCAAAATGATATTCTATCAACACTGTCTTATTACTATCTTATGCATGTATTCTCTTAAATAAATCTCAATAAGAACTCTTCAATCAATAAAATATTTGACATAACTATTTTATTTCCAATCTATAATGTCTCAAAACAAAAAGAACTTATCACAATTTTCAAAATCACTAATTATTTTTACCTTTAGCTTCAAAACAAAACCTAGAACTTCAAATCTTATGTAAAATTTTAGAAATAGCTTCATTATTTTTAATATTTTGCTTATTGAATTTCTATATGCAGATCTATATAAATGTAGTTGCATTTATATGTTAGAACCATTTTTCGATATGCCTCCTCTATATTATGGCCAACTATAATAATTCAAAATTTCCTGAATATGTCGATAGAATTCACTTTTACATGGAAACCATAAATAAACAAAACTGTAAAAGGCTACAGTTGAGAAAATATTTCCATTTTGAACATAAACTCTCTTATCACTTATACATCGGACTAATGACCACTTAAAACTTTCCAAATTAAATAAACAAGTAAGGTTTGATTCTACAAAAAGTCATAAATATGAATATTTACTAAAAAATCTTATTGAACCTAGAAATATTTTGATCATAATGGATTCTCTAATATTTCACACTTCACAAAACCCTAAAATGCACAGACTTATAATTTCAAAGACTGAGAAATCAAAAATTTCAACATGATAACCCATCAAATCTAAAACTAAAACACAAAATATTGAGAAAACCTTCGTTACTTTCAAATTTAAACATGACATATTTCCTCAACATAACATGCAGAGTTTGTTTTGAATTGAAACTGACATGCATGATCATAACCCATCAATTATTTTAAATATCCATGAATAGATGAGTAGAGTTTATTCATAAAATTGAAATCTCAATAAAACCTTTTAACCATAGATGTTTCAAAACACACCATTCTAGATATATTTGACATAATCTCAATACAAAACAAATTTTAAAAATAGAAGCCTCAACCATTTAAGAAAAATGTGTCCATAACCCTCTAAATCATGGTTGATGACGAAAATTTGAAACCTTCAACATATTCATGAAAACATACAAATAGAAAACCCTTGAATGAAACTAAAGGAAGTTACAACTAAATATATATTACATGCTTGATATACTTTGAAACTACTTCAAAAAACCCTTTAAGTATTCATCCAATAAACATGTAGAATTTGTTTTCAAAAAATTAAAGCCTCAATGAACCTTTTCAAACTGTAGATATTTCAAACACACCATTGAATATATTTCTAGATAGGTTAAGCACAAGACTTCAACACTATGCATTTTGAAAAAGAGAAACCTCAAATAGTTCAATAAAACCATATTAATAAAAACTAATTGTTACCTCATCTTCTGACAAAAAAATATTAGACAATAACTATTTACTTCAATATCTCATGCATAAAAGTGACAACTAGAAAACCACAACTTTTCTTAACTCTCCATCATACATGCATAGACATATGTAGAATAGAAACTATTTCTTATCATATAGGTGACAACCACTCAAAATATCAATAATAAATTCCTCAAAACTTATTTATTTAGTTTGTGGCATACCTGTAAATGCTTCCATGCTACCTTTCTACCCAAAATCTCTATTTGCAATTCACAAATCCAAACTACCAGAGGTTTGCTTCTACAAACAAGCTTCATGAAATGACTAGAATAATGAAAGGAGAGCTATTTAAAAATTTCAACCCTAATCGTAACTACCTTACTGATGTGCCCACCTCTCATTGCTTCATCTAAATCAAGGATGTACTTAGAAACTCCACTAAATAAGTTATTAAATAATCAAACTTAGTAATCACCAAATTGCCTACCAAACCCCTTACCAACTTCTAAGAATTGACGCATGTACACCTCACCATAACTTATTTCTTGCCACTAAATCTTTAACTTGATCTTGAAACATTAGGATCATGCTCTACATTAAATTTCTTTTTCAACTTGGTGCTAAGACATCTACCAACTACATGACATCTGCCAACTCAAATGCCAACTCACCATCCTATGTCATGGAGGAATCAAACTTAAAATAAGTCATCCACACAAATTATTCCCTTCGATATGATTTCCATGAGACAAATACCTAAGTTAATAATATTAATCCTTTCAAACAAGAATTCTTTATATACATTATAAATCATTTCAACGCCCTCATAATCATTAGGATTTGATGGTTATATTATTTTGGAATTTATCCATTCTGTTTTTTGAAACCACTTAAAATATAAGCATGAATTCATCAACCAATTATCATCAATTCATAATTAAATACATGCATCCAAAAATACTACTAATTGACTGGGTCCCTGACACAGTTTTAAATTTTATGACTAGGTCATTACTATGATAGAGTATGAATAATAGCATATTATTTCAAAAAAAATGAGGGTGTGAAAATTAGGCATAACAAGCTCCACAATAATCAAACTAATAAGATATTTACATTTGATTAATCAATAATAATGTTTACAATAGTCAATCATTACAAGCTTCACTTGTGTAGTAGTGAGGAAAAGACTACTCTATAAAAGTATTAAAATGTCCAGCTAACTAATGTGGAGAACTAAACATTCTAGTCCACTACTCTATCACTAAAACTAAATGGACCCAATCATTAGAACGATAAGGAAAATATAATATATACATGAAGGCATAAGTCCCTCCCTTGGTTGCCACCTCAGCCCATTACAAGGGTAGTTATAAATATTCATTACCAATTGGATAAGGTGGTTGGATAAGGTCTAATTTTTGATAGAGATGGGGTGTGCCCATGCCTCAATTAAGGCTCATGCCAACATTTTATGATTCACTGACTAAATTTCCTTAAGGATATACCATTCCATCTAGTAACTTCCGTCTATCATCCTTTCATTAATTTAGAGTTGCCTTATGTATCCAATTTGTTATTATATAAGTACTTTACCCAACCTCCCTTTGTCTCATACTTAATCATGCTCCAACTATGGTGTTGGACTCCCTGATGATGACATGTGTCCAACTCAATAGTTTAGATTGATAAATTGACCTTGCAAGATCAAATGTAAAACTCGATCATAAATCCATTTTGAATAAATACAAGGAAAAAACATTAGATGAGTGGATCACTCATAGAAAATCCATATCCAATTTAGAATAAAATGCAAGAAACAATGAAATATTTTACCATTAGGATATATACATTCACATTAATCACTATTATATTCAAACACCAATCCTTCAATACATGTGTAAATCCTATTATTATTTCAAACCAAGCATTTTAAAATGAGACAATGCCCCCATAAATCCCATTAAGCAAGTATAAATTCATTATTGAATCGACCAACACCTTCCTCAATATTTTGACTATTTTAACATTTAGGATAGTCATCAATATTAAGCCCATCAAGTGCCACATGACACATTATTATTATTATGGAGTATCAAGGTTTATATTTTGGTGAGGGGTGGATGCCCATTAAATTTAAGCTTAGGGGAAGTTGATGTCATCAGGGTGCCACATAACAACCCCTCATCAAGCTAGGTCTTTAGGTTAAAGACATTGAGTGATGTCATATGGCATCCTCTTGGAAAATTGAGCCTTTATACTTATTTATATAATCAATTTTACCCTTGAGGTCTTGATATCCCAATAATTCACCTCATGGCACAATCTTGAGGGCTCAAGGCCTTAGAGCCATTAGACCATTAGGCCTGCCTCAGGGTTTTAATGATTTTGTGGCCCTAATTCCCTGGGAAGTCATGATGTGGAGGATTCTTATAACCATGAGGTCTCAAATATACCATAATATAAATATTATGAGTTAATCCCTCCATAGTTCTGAGCTTTTAGGTTTGTGCCATGTGGCATGATCTCAGGTCCCATAATCTTTAGAAGACTTGGATTTTTTTTAGAAATTGGCCCAGGGCTTAAAATGATTTGAGAGTGATTATTGGTGGATCCCAATAAATAATTAAACTAAATGATTGAAATAAAAATCAATAAAATGGATAAGGCATAACCTCAAACTTAAAAATCATGGTTGACTGGACTCAATTTGGATGACTTGGGAGAGCTTGGGTTGAATGACTTAGGCCCAACAAACCTGAGCTTGAGTGAAAAGGGCTTGGCTGATCTGAGCACATTATAACAAAAAAATAAACAATCCAACCTCAAAAATCTAAATATATATTATCCACTCTGATGGTAACATAAACTAAGACCTAGTTCATCGGTGTTGATGCAAAATCCCTCCCTTAGGCAAACTTTTAGACCTAAATATTCCTTAAGACTAGATGTGGAAATACTCAAATCAATCAAGAAAAAGAGGGTCCCTATTTTTAGTATGAAAATTGGGCATGTTTTACAAATAAAAAAAATGGTGACTCCTGATAGTAGATACTCACGTGTATCTAAAAAATCTAGAATCTTAGTTCTTTCATCCAAACAACAAGTAGCTAGAAATGATAACTTAAGGAAAAATTAGAAACACAAGCACTAGATTCTACCTCAATGTGTGGAATACTTAGATAAAAACTTACTAAATACCATATGTGTGTGCTTTGAGTGATTAATATATTTAAATTTTACATGCATATACAATAATTTTAATTTGCCTAAATGATCAAAACTTTTGAAAAGGATGGATTTAGCTATTTGGCTTTAGTGGAATGATGTGGGCATTATTATGCTTCCAAATAATCCTCTATATCCCTAATTGAGATGCCTATGGTCCCTTATTAAGGCTTTTATCCACTACTTAGTAGGCTAGAAAGCTTATGGTGAAAGTTATCAAGATCACCTTTTTTAGGAAAAAATTATATTTTGTATTTAAACTTAACCCAATTTATTTTAAAGGATATTTTAATTTTTATATCTGTGAAGGATTAGGGACCAATCCATGGGTTCAGGTGAAATTAGAAATTTCATGATCAGTTAAGGCAAACCCAAAAAGGAGATTGCTAAATTTTATTCATATGTTTTAGTTAAGTGTATAGATGGCTTTAAGAAAGAAAATAATAATTTCTAAATCCACACATTCTATTTTAAATCATTTACCTTCAAAAATATACAAATTCACATGAGAATCATAGAAATTGATGCAAGTGTTTAAGCAAGGTTTCTACTCATGTTCTTGAGCACCATTGATGCTACCTACATAACATGCCTTTCATTTCATTTCTTTGGTTAATGGGGGAACCTTAAGGCCAAAATAAATAAACTAGATAAATGATAAATTGATCAAGAAAAAAAACTTAAACTAAAACCCACACACAAAAAGGGGAGGAAAGAGGTATTTACAAAGAATTATTCAAGCACATGCATGCATGAAACTAGTTAGACACCTGTGAATAGGATTTTGAAGAAGTTGGAAGGAAGTAGACTTATGGTGATGTTACCCTTTCCACTCATGAAAATTATCCCAAATAGTTTTATTTATATGGTTTACATGCATCTTAAGTAAATTTTTATCATTAAACTTAGTGATGTTCTTATGCTTAACTTGTAAAAAGAACTTGGGATAGGCTTTGAGATATAGCTTTACCCACACAATGAATTTAGGTGATGGATAGGGGTGGGTATCAATACATATCAGATTACTTTGTTTACCCAACCTAGTAGAGATAATCTCTTCATGGTAGCCAATCACCATACCACTTGTTAGTTTTTCACTTTATGAGAAGAATGCTATAGTAGAATCCTTCTTATTCTTTTCATCATCCATAAGGCATAGGATTGGTTCTTCCCATGTTAATGACCTCCTAGATTTATCATTAGTGGATAAAGTATGTGGAAGGGTGTATTGAATCAATGCATCTTCAACTCATACCTCCACTAGCATCATTTATTCATTCAAGCCATTATTTTCAAGATCTTTTATTTGTATTTTTATTGCCTCTATTGCTAGTATGATCACAAGGTCACTACAATTAAGTTTTTTATCACCTTAAACCATCTTTATAAATGTAGGAGAAGGAGCATAGGATAAGAATGTTTTAGATGCATATCCTGCATCTTCCTCATCTAATTTCTCTAACTCTTTTAATTCTTATTTTGGATGATTACAAGAGATGTTTGATTGCTCTTCTAGTATGGGCAGCTCCTTGTTACTTTCATTCTAAACCATGAACTCATTTGGAAATTTTTCTATAACCTCATAATCAAACTCATCATTGCCACTACTCTTAAATAATGGATCATGCTTATAAGATGTCATATGATTATTTTTCATGATCATCTTAGTATTAGTTGTGCAACCATATTCATAGCCTCAGATTGCATATTTAGATATGAAACATCATAACTTGGATTATGCATTGTTTGATGTTACCCTGTAATGAATGGCATATGGTTAATGATAGCATCAAAATAAACTTGACTACAATCACAAGGAAAATCAACCTACTAATTATACATTGGATTAATAGAATCATATGCATTAAAATAAACAAAGGCTCTCATACATTGTTAGGAGGTTGACTTGATCACAAGTTTGAGACAACACTTGATTATATTGTATAAATTGGTCCATTGGCTAACTTTCAGGTAGATAAGTTGAAGGATCTTAGGTATAAACACCCTATTGTTCTAATGAATAGGAAGGTTCAACAATAACTCCTTGATTCATTGATTATTAATCATTGGTTAAATACTCTTGACAAGTCAAAGCTAAGGATGAAAGAGTATTTAGATTCCTCCTAATAAACATAGCAATCAAGGTGTAAAACATTCTAAGATAGACTTCTATGGAAAATTCTTTTGTTTATAGGAAAGGCTCTTTAATAATTTTATACAATAGATGAAAATGGTGGTTAAACAAGCTAATGGGTTTGTTGGGATCTTTATGGGATGTGGAAAACTAATATTATAGGGCACTAGGGTCAGTGGGCATACTGAATTAATTAAGGAATAGATTTTCAAATATGTCCCATGAGACTATGTATCTATTTGGTAAACCAAGATGCCATGAATACATAGCTTCATCCAGGGAGAAAGGGAATAGATGATAAGCCACATCCTCATGCTAGATTCAAGTTCTAACTATGGTATGTGTAAATGTCTGAAGGTGATAGTATGTAGTTTGGGTCCCACTAGGTATATACTTTGAGAAGAAGTCATAGGGATATTTAAGAAAATCATGGGAGGCCACTGGGATATTAGTTGGGTAATAATATCCATATAGCCAAGTAAAGTTCATTATTGAGATAGAAAAATAAGACAAAACTATTTAAAAATAGTAAATAAGTCTTAAAATCTAGCTTAGCCCTCCTAACATCAATCTATTGGGAGGTATTTTGACATACTAACTTAGGTAGAGGTTGTTAGGCCATATCTCTCTTGAAAGGAGATATGCACAAAACAATCTTCTTAAGGTCTCAATTACCAGGTCTTGGTATGCAGGGTAACCCAGTCAGCTCATCATGACTATTCCATATAAGGGGCATGTTTATTGTACTTTAGACTAACCATATGCATTAACTAAAGGACTAATGCTCAGGTAATTATCATACATATTAAATATGAACTATAGCTTATTCAAACATGTCTGTTACACACATAGATATAAAAATGTAACATCAACAATTAACTAAGATTAAGAAATAAGGATAAGCATTAATAATAGATTTCATTCATTGATACCCAAGATCTAAGCTAAAATAACTATAAAATAAAATACATAAGGGGGCAAAAGAAAATAAATCCAACTATAGTGAAGATGAAGTTGAGGCATCTAACTACATAACCAATATTTAGTTGAGCCAAACCTAGCACAAATCCCATGAAACTAATCTTTAGTTGAGCCAAACCTAACAAAAATTCATTTAGAGGATGGTGTGAGAGTCTAGGGAGAAGTTGCTAAGAGTAAAGAGGAGCACAACCACTATATACATGCACAAGATATGAACATGGATCCATAATAATCAAAGTATCAAGATATTACCTTTTAATTAATCAATATTAATATTTACAAGTCATTCAATACAAGTTTCACTTGCAAGCAATGAGGAAAATACTACTCTATAAAAGTATTAAAATGTCTGGACAACTAAATAAGGATAATGAGACAATCTAGTCCACTACTCTATCACTAAAACTAAAAGGAGTTATCCCTTAGAAAGGATGGTGAAAGACAATATATACATGATGGTGCTAGTCCCTCCCTTGATTACCATTTCAGCCCACTACTAGGGCAATTACAAATTTCATTGCTAATTAGATAAGGTGGTTTGATGAGACCTAATTTATAACAGAGATGGGGTGTGTCTATGCCTCAATTAAGGCTCATCCCAACCTTTTATAATTTACTTGTTGATTTCCTTGGGAATCTATCATTCCATCTAGTAATTACCATTTATCACCTTTTCATTAATTTAGAGCTACTTTATATATTGACTCTATTATTGCGCAAGGACTTTAACCAACCTCCATTTTATCTCATACTTTGTCATGTTCCAATTGTTATCTTGAACTCCCTAATGATGACATGCATCCAACTCAATGGTCCAAACTGATAGATTGACCTTATAATATCAAATGTAAAATTTAGTCATAAATCCACTTTTGAATAAATGACAAGGTAATAACATCAGATAAATGGACCACTCATAGAAAATCCATAACCAATTTATATTAAAATGCAATAAAAAAATGAAATATTTTACCATTAGGATGTAGACATTCACATTAGTCACTATTTTATTCAAACACCCATCCCTTCATACATCCACTTATCTTATTAATAGTTCAAACCAAACATTTTAAAATGAGAAAATGTCCCCATGAAGCCCATTAAGCAAACAAAAATTCATTATTAAATCAACCATCACTTTCATCAATCTTTTGACTATTCTGACATTTGGAATGGCTATCAAAATTAACCCTATTGAATGTCACATGACATGTTCTTATTAGTCTAAAGGCTCAAGGTTTATAGTCTAGTGATGGGTGAGTGCCCATCAAATTTAGGCTCAGTGAAAATTTTATGTCATCAGGGTGCCACACTATAGGTCCTTATCAAGCTAAATATTTGGGCTGAGGGAAAAAAATAATGCCACATGGTGTCCTCTTGGTAATCTAGGCCTTTAGGATTATTATCATAATTAATTTTACCCTATGATGTATTGGGATCATAAGAAGTCACCCCATAGCATGATCTTAGGGCCTTAAGGCCTCATATCCATTAGATAACTAGGCTTTCCTAAGGGATTTAATAATTATGAGGTCTTGGTCCCCAAGAAGTCACCATGTGGAGGCTTTTTGAGATCCCAGGGGATCGAAGCTACTAGAACATTCATCTCATAGGTTAATTCCTCCATGGTTCTAGGCTTATAGGTTTGTGCTAGGTGACAAAATCCCATGGTCCAAAGTCTTTAAAAAGACTTAAAAACTTTTTTAGAAATTGGCTTAAGACTTTAAATGATCCAAAAGTGACATGTGGTGGATCCCAGGAAATTAGCAGATTAAAAGCTTGCAATAAAAATTGAGAAAATGGCTAAGGCATGAAATCAAATTTAAAAAACATGATCGACTCAACTTAAATCAATTTGGGTGACTTGGGAGAGCTCAAGTTGAATGACTCGAGCCTGATGAACATGAGTTTGAGAGAAAAAAGGATCGGCCAAGCTGATCTCATCATAACTTAAAAAAAATAAGTCTACCTCAAAATGCTAAAGATAAATGAGCCACTTAGATTTTATAATAAACCAAGACCTATTTCATGAATATTGATGTAAAATCCCTCCCTTATGCAAAATTTCAGACCTAAAAGGTCCCTTAAGACCATATGTGGTAATACTCATATTAGTCAATAAAAAGAGGGTCCCTATTTTTAGTATGAAAATGGGGTGTGTTGTGCAAACAATAACACACATGTCATTAATTATTTTACTAGGTGGGTAAGTTTGGAACAAAGTATTGATATCCCTTATAGTGGCCCAAGGCCAAAGCTTGGATTGACTCAAAAAACTTGAACATCATCCTACCACTCTTCACAAAGTAATAAGAGATCCAAACCAAAAAATTATAATACAAAAAACCAAGGAAAAAATAAAGTTCAAGCTAACATTTTATATCACATTAAAGAGTAAACATAGTTTCCTTAGTACATTTACTATTTTTTTCCAAACTTGAGTATATGGAGCATTCCAACATTGATTTTAGATCAAGGGTGATTACAAAGTTTCCTTTATTTTAACTTGTTTTCCCACAAAGGCATTAAAATAAAATCCTACCCCCGTAGTATTCTCATAAGCATCCCATGATAATCACACTCATTTTTTAGAATGCATCATTAGTAATGCAACTCAGGCTTCTAATGCAACTCAGTTTCCCAATGCAACTTGAGTTGGAAATTCCACTTGCGCACATAATGTAACTCAAGGTCATAATTTAACTTAGGCTAGAAATGCAACTTAATCTCCCAATACAACTCAGACTCCCAATGTAACTTGGACATAGTCAAGATCAAGATATGGCTTAGGTATTTAGGTAGGGCATACTCAAGATCAAGATATGGCTCAGATATTTAATCATGTAGGGCATACTCAAGTAGGTAAAGTAGGTAGGGCATATTCAATTAGGTAAAGTATAGGCCATACTCAATGTTATATATCTATTACATACATAACATGATTCAAAATTTCATTTATCATTTTATCTTCCAATCCTAAAATTCTAAAAACTAAGTATTGACCATAATGGATTTTCAAAAATTAACTTCTAAATGGTAAATCTTACAACTCTGAAATCAATTTCAAAAGATACAGAGTGGCCCTAATTTATTATATTTAGTAAAATAAATTTAAAGTATAAAAATATAAATTAAATGCAAACTTATTACATTTATTTTACTAAAACAAACAATAATAAAAAACATCTTACTAGAGGGCGTACTCCATTTATATTTCATAGGTAATATGCCCTTTGTATTTTAAATAAGGAATAAGTAGAGGGGAGGTTAATATTGTGTTATTCTAACTCAAAATAACACACTAAAATCTTAACACATCTATCCTAGACACTAGGGAGAGCATGGGTGACAAGCATACATATTAAAACACAACTAAAACATAAAATAAATCACTCTTTTACTTTCCTTGGAACTCCAAATGGCTTGTTGAAGTGGCTTTCTTGGCTTGTGCATCAATAAATCTTCATCAATGGAGTTTCATTGGCTTTACCTTTCCTTGACACCTTATCTTGGTTGATTGGATTATGATTTGGGCATGGTAAAACTACTTTCAAGGTTTGTCTCTCTTCAAATTAGCATTAGAACACTACACTATCAAAGCTTTGAAGACATTTAGGCATAATAAATTTACACCAAGATATCTTGAAGATATTTGTGCATAATAAATTTTAACCAAAATAGCTTAGAAATCAGTAGGTATGGCCTTGTATTTATAGCCTCAATAATTAACTCTCACCCAAGGTGAGTTAAGTTTGAGTTTAAACATGGAATGGGTTCAAACTAACTTCTAGGTGAGTTAAAACTAACTCCAGTTGAGTTAAAATTTATCGTGTAATTATGACTTACAATTACTAGGCATAGCTCTCAAACTAGATAGTTTGGTATATTTTAGATGAGCTTGACAAATCATAAAGGCAATGATGAAAAGGCTTGATATTTTGATTTTTGGAATTTCCATTTTTAGATATTCATTAATTTCAAATGTATAATTTAACTAAGCATTTAATCTTGTTCAATTAGATGATTTAATTTGATTAAGATTTTAGCTCTTTCAATATTTGATCAAGTGCCTTGCTTAATGGGTTCATAGGCTAAACTAATAGATGTTATGTCACAAGGTGATTAGGGATGAATCTATGAAGGTTTATTATTGCATACAGACTAGTATCCCAAATAGGGATGTCTCAACATGATTTTGAGCATTTATAAATGATGCACAATGGGACATTCAATGATTCATAGGCTTAATTTGTAATGGTTAATAGGAATCAGTTTGAAGTCTAGTCAAAAGACAATTATGGCTAGAATTAGGTGTCTATAGTTTTCCCCTATTTGGGAAGCATTACAAGCTAAAGGCATAGTAACCTCTTCTCAAAGAATGAAAATTCTTGTATTCTTAATGCCCCAAATGGTGATGGATAAGCTCTAGATTCTCATTCAAAGGAGTGGTCAACAAATAAGGTTAAGGATCGGTCCCTCAAAAGAAGGAAAATAATGGGACCAAAAAGGTAAAGAAGATGGAAAAGATTTATTTGCTTAAATGTGGTTATAATCAGTGGCATAATGAGTTGCCTCGATTGGGCAAATAAAAAGGATGATTTGCCCAAAGGTGGTTATAATCATCAGTATCATGAGGTAAAAAGATAATTATTTTCCCAAAGGCGGTTATAATCATTAGCCAAAGGATAAGGGTAATAAGAGAATGATTTGCCCAAAAATGGTTATAATCATTAAAATGAAAATAATTATTTGCTCATAATCAGTTATAATCATTGGTAAGATGGAGGGAAAATAGAGATAATGATTTTCCCAAACGAGGTTACAATCATTAACACAATGAAAACTTGCCCTAGTCAAGTGGAGAATGATAATGATTTACCTAAAGGTGGGTATAATCATTAGCACAATAGTATGAATCAAAACATAATGATTTTCCCAAAGGTGGTTATAATCATTGGCACTCTGGGTGGGTTAATATGCCAAATTATATAATGGGGCTTACATATTAAATTCATCATCATGAAGTAAGAGTAAGCTGGTATAGAGGAGAAAGATGAATTTGGGAAACCTACTAGTATGGAGATGCATGTCCTAACTATCAAGGATTAAAATTTTATCATGATTTAAATACTTTGTATATGGAAAATGATCTAGGTAGAGTAGGAAGTTTTTTAGGTGCCAAGGAGAAGTACTACGGCATCATTGCCTATAAGATTTCCCAAGTTGAGTTTTTCTATAGAAAATGATAGTATGTATTATGATATAAAATACCATGGAAACTTAGCCAAAACATGGATAAGGAATGACACGTGATCCAATAAATAAATGAAAATAATGCAAAAATTATAAAAACTATGATGATAATGTTGGTGTATGAATATGGATGGACTTAAGTATAAGGTGCAAGGAATCACCTAATGAACGTAGAGATACTAAGTCAAAGGCACAATAATGAAAGCAAACAAATAGGAAAAAAACAAAACAAAATACCAAGAAATGGAAAATAAATAAAAAACAAATCAAAACAACAAAAATGAAATAATATAAACACAAACTATGGTTAAACATATTGTTAGTGCAAACATAAGATAAAAATAAAGAACACAAGGGTGCCCCTAGGCTATAGGGAAGCACTGACATAAACAAATGAAATGGGGGGAATATAAGAAAAGGAAGGGGTAGTTGAGTTGATTTTAGATGCACTAAGCAAGTGGGCACTACCTACATAGTTCCATGGACATAAGGTCTAACATAAACTTTAGGTTAAATGTAGTTTTCTCGAGACATGGGATAGAAGAGTAATGATGATAAGAAAACTTTATTAATGTTATAGAGGAATAATAGGAATGGTATTACAAAATGGCAATATTGTGAGAGATGGGTTCTCAAAAAATGACAAGAGCTTAAAGCTTAGGGGCCAATAAGGATGGGGAAACTAAAGGACAAGTGGTTTTTTATGAAATAGATAGGGATCCCAGAATCTTTAAGGCCAAGAATTGGTCAACTTGGTGATTTTTAGGATTTTCTAAGTTACTTACAAATGTTTTTTGAATTTTTGAAGCATCTCAACTCAACTGAGGATGATGAGATACTGAATGATCCAACTCAAAAAATGGAGAGAGCATTCAAACTAAAATTACTCACAAAATGGTGAGAGCATGGCAAAGGGTGACTGACCTAACCTCAATGTGAATTGATCATTGCTTACTTAGTCCCAATAAGACATCAATTCACTAAATTTTTACCTTATAATGTAAGAATATGGCTAGGTAGCATCAAGTTCTCAAAGAAGGCAAATGGCATAATATAGTATAGGAATAACAAGGTGGGACTTCAAATCATGATAAATATCTTGTTCCTAATTTTCCCATAGGTATTTATAATTAGGAAAAAATGACAAAGGTCAATGATAATAATTTTCCCAAAGGTGGTTATAATTAGTATCATGAAATGGGATATTGATTTACCCTAAGGTGGTTATAATTAAGAATACTTAGAATGAAATGAAACAAGAAATGAAGGATGTAACTACCAAACCACTATTATACTAGTCCAAGATACTACTTCTGTCTAGAATATTGAATCAATTTATGAAACTTGATCTAAATCCCTTCACTAAAAGTGCATGAATAACTAATGGAACAAAACCAAGGTCAAAGGGGTTAGGGAGGGAGGGTAAAAATAACTTTGGTCAACAAGGAAGGTATGGTAGAATGGTATATAGTATGGTATAAATAAGATCATAATATGGTACAATGGAAACATGCCCCATAGATAATACTTTAGGTCTCTTAATCAAAGTAACGCTTGAAGTATATAATTTTCATCATCTCATCAAGTTCATCTCTATCTGGTGTAGTGATCTTGTATGCTCCAGAGCCATAATTTACAATAATGATATATAGGCCTATCCAATTGGGTTTGAACTTGCCCTTCTTATTCTTGGTTGTGGTGTTCTTTTGGTTGAGAACAAGATCCCCAAGTTTGAACTCTCTATGTTTGACTTTTTGGTTGTAGTGGCCATGGAGTTGGTTCTAGTATGCTTGAAGGTTGTTGATAGTGGCCATGTATTTCTCATCAAGTAACTCCAACTCTTGTAGGTGAGCTAATCTATAGTCTTCATCATCTATTGTGTGCTTAAATGAGATACATAGAGAAGGTAACTCATCCTCAATGGGAATAATAGCCTCAGTGCCATATACTAAGGAATATGGAGTGGCTCTATTGGGGTAAAATAATTAGTGTAGTATTCCTAGAGGTCACAAAATATTTGGAGGTGATAATCACAACCAACATCATTTATAATATTTTTAAGGATGTTGATAATGGTTTTATTGGATGCTTATGCATGGCCATTACCTTTTGGGTACTGTGCAATAGAAACATTTCGGGTGATATTATACTTGGCACAAAGCATTTTAACATCTTTATTATTAAATGATCTACCATTATTAGATATAATGTCAGATGGGATACCATAATTAAAGATTAACTTGTAAATCTATTTTCTAATCATGTGAGGGGTATAACTTCAACCCACTTATTGAAATATTTGGTAGCATTAAGGATGTGTTTATGGCCATTAGATGAGGTAGGGTTAATCTTCCCAATGAAATCAAGGCCCCATGTTAAAAATTGCCATGGTATAAGCATTTTTTTTAGTGTTTTGGTTGGGGCATAAATTATATTGACATGCCTTTGAAATGTTTTTCACCTTTTGACATAAGAAACTACATCTACATCCATAGTTGGCCAATAATACCTGATACATAGGAGAATTTTGGCTAGGATAGCCCCATTGGTGTGGGCTCCACATAATCCTTCATGAACTTATTTTAATGCTAATTTTTCTTCTATCAAATTTAAACAATGAAGTAGAGTTTCATCAAAGTTGTAGTGGTATAAGATTGGGCCTAGTAAAGTATAATGTGAGGCTTGATGGGTAAAGGCCTTTTGTTATATAGGTCTAGTGACATGATATGGTCATGTATGTAGGTAAAGAGGTCTAAATACCATATAGAGTGAGGACCAATAATATCACAAATCATTGCGATGGTTGAAGGTTCATGAGCAAGCACTAGAATATTTTCAATGAAGAATTGATATTCTTTTGCCTTTATGGTTTGATGGATCAAAGAACATGTTGGGGTTCTAGATTTGCACCCTAGTTGAGGAGGTAATTGTTCATATATTCCTACTTAAATCTAGTCCACCATGGGATTGATCCTATGTTATGGGTATCCTAATGATGGATCAAACCTCCAGATAAGGTTGACTTCTATATGGATCTATCACTTACACTAAATCTAAACTAGCTCTTGCTTGGAAAAGAGAAAGAAATTTGACAAAACTTATAAAAGCATGTAAAAATTAGTGATAGATCAATTATTTGATCACTCTAACTCACACAAAACACACTAAAATACACTTTCAAGACCAAATAACATCAATCTCACATAAATATTTTAGGATAAGGCATTAATCAGTCACCAAACTAGTAAGAGAGGGAAAATATCCACTTTCAGGCTAGATAATAAACTTTAGGTTGCACTTATAATGACCTGTGAGAACTATTAAGCACTTCTTGAAGGTGAGAAAAACTTAGACTTAAGCAAGGAACATACATTCACTTAAAAATAGTGCATGAATTCATAGAACACACTTCAATCTAGCTTTAAAAAGGATGGAATTTAGTCTTTATTGCATCAAAGAGGTGTCACATTAAAATTTTTGGTAGAGTCTGGTCATACCCAAAAAGAGGGATAGAGGGTTCAATTTCAAGGCTTAAAAGCCTATACTTATAGAAAAGAGAGAGAGAGAGAGAGAGAGAGAGAGAGAGAGAGAGAGAGAGAGAGAGAGAGAGAGAGAGAGAGAGAGAGAGAGAGTTGTACATTGGAAAAATCTTGACCACTTTCGATGGATTATCACTCTTGAGGATGCTAACTTGGGATCTTATCAAAAGAACCAACTCTTTAAAAGAATTAAATGTCCATTTCCCTTATCCAACTACCAGATCTTTTCTTAGAACTCCATGATATCGCCTACTTGATCTACCAATGAGGATCATGTCTTGGAATTTGTTAAAATATGACACATCTACATTAAGTTGCCAATTGTACTTGCATTATCAAAAATTATTAATGATCATAAATGAGACATAGGTCTACTATAGGTGAAAACCAATCTTAGACCATTAGTTTTCACATAGTCATAATATCTATGAAAGTCTAAAAATTGCTTGACTTTACTTCACAGTCACTGGTCCATCCTCACCCTCTGTATTAGACCCAAAAGATTTATTTCACCTATAAGGATCTTTTTTGATGATTCTTGGTCTCTAAAATGTGGCCATGATTCAACCCATGATTCACCTTCGAGCTTGGTTCCTTGATATTTGCTTTGCCTGGGTCCCAAAATAACCTCTCTGACTTTTATCAAAAATGTCCCAATCTTGCTTTTGCTTATTAGCTATTGATAGCTAACTCAAACTATCTACATTATGTCTAACTATCTTTATGTTCATTAGATTTGCAGATATAATAACTTATTGACTCTACCTTGCTCCATTGATCTATTTGTGCATGGATGCTCATGAGCCATTGATCTTATACCAACTAAATGCACTTGTGCTACTTATCCTCGACCCATTAATTATTTGGATTATTTAAACCTTTGAACTCCACTCATTTTTAGATTTAAATGCATAATTAAATTATAAATATTGATCTATTGAGACCCACTATTTGAAAGCCAATAGTTAGTTCATGATTTTAAAATTGACATCCTCACTCCCATCAAATGACATTTGCATGACTTTTATTGAAATTCACATGACCATCAAATTTAAGATCAAATGGATCCTTTTATTTATTTAAAACCTAAAAAATTTATGAATGTCTCATGCTTTCTATCTAACTTTGAAGGCCTGGATCTTGAAACACATGAATCATGGAGATACCAAACTTGTAGGAGATGTTCTTGAGGTCAAAAAGAACTAACAAATTTGATCTATTGGTTTTTGGAAACTTCTAAGTGAAAATATAAAATGATCAGGTTGATTGGTCCATTTTCTCTTATATGAGGTCCTGACGATGTTTGAGCTCAAATGGCTAAGTATGGGAGACTTAGCAAAAATGCATGGGAGCCCAACTTTACACATGTATATCTTCTTTTTCACTTTGGCAAAGGACCTATAAATTGGTGTGTAGAAACTTGGGACCAAAATGAATGAACCCATGTGATCATTTTCACTATAAACTATCACATGTGTGAGATCTAATGCCAAAAAAATGCTCACTTGGTTTTGTTTGAACTCCTGTGAAAATGGCTAAGTATAGAAAAATAAGGAAATTTGGTTGAGAGGGTAAATTTGGACCTTAATATCTTTTGGTGTGTTTTGGTAGATGGGTTAAAAATTGGTGCATATGTTTTAGGAATAAAAATAAATAGACCTATGTGATTAATTCTTCTTGAATCATCCACACGTGTGAGATATAGCATTGGAAAAAGGCCTACTTGGACTTTCTATCACTAGAATCAAATGTCAAGATGGACTCAATAAGGAATCAAATGAGCATTATGCACTTCCATACTTATTCCAAGTACTTTTAACACCTCATGGAGCCTATAGAACTTTTGACCTATCCTTAGAAGATGATAAATTACACTTTAAGCGGACTTAAAGTTTTTCAAAAGGTTTGAAACCAAAATGAACTTCCTCTTTTATCATTGGGTCCTTCTCTCAATCAAGAACATTGCTCAGTATTTAAAAGTTTTTTATGTAGGCCAAAAATGGCCAACATATTTAGTGACTTGGCTGGGTAGCATGCCTACTATGCCTGAGAACTCAGACCATATACATTACTCTAACTCATAACAAGTAATACATGGACCATTTTCATGACTAAAATATAGTCTATTGATTTTCAAAGATAGAATAATTCTAATAATAGGGAAAGAATTAAACTAAATTAGGGAAACTAACCTAAAAAGTAAAGGCAACTAAACTACTAAACAACTATGTAAACATAAGCACTTATTTGGAACAAAATAGAAAGAAAACTAACTAATGTGTTAGAAAACACTTAGATAAAAATAGGAACAAATAACTATATATAAGGGACTTAGCTTTCCTTAATAGCAGTGCTTGAGATGTATCCCATTGACTGGGATAGGAAGTTATTCACCATTCATCCTTGTGAGCTAGAAAGTATTGTGGGACTTGAAACTAGAGATTGTATATGGACCACTCAAGAGAGAATCAAATTTTGTGTGCTTTCCTAGCTTGGCTCTATCCTCATCCCACTTGAGGATCAAATTTCTTTCTTGGAAAGCTCTTGAACTAGTTCCTCTATCAAAAGATCTCTTTGTCATTACTTGATGGGCCTCCATGGCTAAAATTAATTGATGCCTTATCTCTTCTAGCTTCATGATCTCATCATATCTTATTTCCATTGGCTTAGTATCAAAAATCTCAAGTTAATGCATCAATTCCAAAGTAGGGAATTCAAGATAAATAGTCATTCTTTCTTCCTTACCATATACTAGCTTGTATGAAGAATTGGAAATTGGCCTATTATAGGTGTTCTTATCAGCCCATAGAGATGACTTCAATTTAATATGCCATGATCTGTAGTTGTCTTCTACATGCCTCTTGATGATATTTAATAAATTCTTGTTGTTAGACTCAGCAAGGCCATTACCTTGTGGATAATAGTTTGATGAGGTACTGAGGAAAACACTATGTTGAACTACCCACTGGCTGATCTTAGATCTTAAAAAATCCATAGCATTATCAAAAATTATAGTTGAAGGGACCCCAAATATGGTAATTAAACCTTCATAAAAGTCCAAAACACTGGTTTCATTGGCTTATTTTAATGCTACTACCTTTGTCCATCTAATAAAATAATATATGGCAGTCAGGATCCACTTGTGTCCTAAGCTTGATGGGGGGTTAATAACACCAATAAAGTCCAATCGCCATTATACAAAAGGTTTATTAACTAAAATTAGTTGGAGAGATAATGCTACAAGCTTCACCTTTCCAAAAAACATGGCACACTATCTACATTTATTGATCCATGCATGACAATCAACAAATAAACATGCCCAGTAATACACACCTCTGATGATCTTATGAGTTGTAATCCTAGTTGAATAATGTCCTCAACCATGTCCATCATGGAGCTGCTTAAGTAACCTGTATGTTTGACCTAGTTCTATGTATCTTATAAGTATATTATTGATATATTTTTTAAATAATACATTATCAATAAGGAGAAAAGGAATTGACTACAATATAAAATATCTCCTCCTTGAATGAGTGAGATGATAAGGATAAACACCATCCTATAAATACCTTACCATATCCTAGAACTAGCTAGAAGATGGGGCCTAATCACTTGCAAGTTCTTCATCATTTGACATCATAACCTATTCATTAGACTCCTAAAAGTCTTGGGATAGATGCTCATAAAGTCCTTTGCCTCTAACTAGTTTTTTGACTTTGATCTCAATGTCATATTCCATGACCTTGGTTATCCGACCATCTCTCTTGTCATTTATATCTTTATTTAGAAGAAATTCTTTGACACTTGGATTTGCAACCGTAAAATGTATCTTATTATTAGATAGAAAGTACCTAAACTTTTTAAGAGACCTTATAACTAAAATAACATGCTTCTTAACAAAATAATACTTAGTTTCATATTCTTCTAAGCCTTGACTAAAAAAATCTATTAGCTACTTTAAAATCTCTTTATTTTGCTGCATGAGAATAGCTAAAATTGTGTCAATATTAGCATAGTTGTATAAGAAGAAATATTTTGTAAATTCAGGGTTCAGGAGTGTAAGAGCACTGACTATAGCTTTCTTGATCTCTTCAAAGCTTCTCACTCCTTCCTTAAACCAACTAAAACTTTGACCTTTCTTTAACATGGATATAAGCAGCCTATCTAAAGTATAAAATTTTAAAATGTATCTTCTTATGAAGTTGATCTTGCCTAAAAATATTTGGAAGGATTTCTTGTGCTTAGGAAATGATAGTGTAAGAATTGATTCTATCCTATCAAGGTCTATGCTTAAACCATTATTTAAAATTACATGTCTAATCATCCTATCTTCATGCATAGAGAAAACACATGTTTTTGGGTTCAAAGACATTCCATATTCCCTACACATTTCAAAGACTTGTTTGAGATGAATCATATGATCATTTCTACTATTAGAGAATACTATTATGTCATCTAGATAAACAAGAATAAACTTGTTGAGGAGACCCTAAAATGCCATGTCCATAGCCTTCTAAGAAGTGGTTCCATCATTAGATAAACCAAAAGGCATCTTTCTGTATGCAAATGTCTCCCACTTTATGGTGAAGGTTGTTTTGTACTAGTCTTCTTCTTTGACCAAAATTTAGTTATATCCACTATAACCATCCAATAAAGAGAACCTGTTTGATCTTACTACTAACTACAAATTCTGGTCCATTGATGGAAATAGATAGTGTTCTTTGAAAGAGGCCTTTTTCAATTCATGGAAGTCAACACATAGCCTTATTTTTCCATTTTTCTTCCATACCAGAACAAGATTCACCACCCAAGTTGAGTTCTTGATTGGAAATATTATGGATAACTCAATGAGTTTGTGTTGTAGCTCAACTCTCATTAGAGGTTCAAACTTTGGATTAATTGGCCTTTAATTTTTTCTGACTGGCTTAGTCTCATCTTCTAACTCAATGGTATGTTGAGATAGACTTGGATCAAAACCTTTACAATTAATGTACTACCATGTAAAAACATTTACAAAACTTGAACTTAACTTGATAAAATCTTCTATCTCAATGGATGTGCAAACTTTGCCTAGCTTTAAACCTATGTCAATTGCAATCTCTACATTTATGTAGTATTCTTCCTTGGTTAACAAAGTAAGTTTTTAATTTCTTAATTCATCATTTCTGTTGAATATATTTTCTAGAGTGATGAACCCTTTAGGCAATTTTTTTGTCTTTAACTGCACTATTTGGTCATCATACTACTATAAATGGTTGTCTTGGTTCCTTGATGAGAAATCAGCTTTTTCTTGTAAGAATCTAAAAATCTAGCTATCATCTTCAAAAATCTACTAATTTTCATTATTGTATGGGACATAAGGTCTCATAAATACCTTGATGTGTGATTGAAATTTTTCCCTTCTAATGTCATCTAGGATACTGAATTATGACCTAATAGCATCCAACATGTCTACATGCTTGTTCTAATTTCTTGATATGGCCTGAAGTTTGAAGGCTTAAAATTATTCAACTAGGTCCCATACTTTATTATTATAATATCAAATAAATGGGTTCTTTCATATATTGAGTCCCCTTACTTGGTGAACTACTAGTTCACTATCTCCAAATGCTTGTAAGGAATTAACCTTCATTCTTCTTGCCCATTATAATCCATGTACTAGTGCTTCATATTCAATAAAATTATTGGAAAAATTAAACTAAAATTTGAGATAAGAAAAATACATTTGTGATTATATTGATAAGTTAACATCATTCCAACTCCAGTTCCATGTTTGTTCCTAGATCTATCAAAATATAGCTGCCATAGTCCTTCACTAGGTTGATCATCTTTCATCAATGTTGGAATTGGTGCATCATTTTCATGAAGATAATAGATACCAAATACTTCTTCCTAAACTAACTTATAAGGATCATGAACATTTAAATCATAGGCCCATTCATCAAATAAAATATTTAGGACTCCACCTAGATGTGATTTAGATTCAACCTCATTATTTTCTATCACTTTGTTTAAGATAACACAATTAGTGTTCACCATACTTGGAATATATTTCTCTAAATGAAATATTGTAATAGGTTTAGAATGTATTGTCACCTTAGTACCATACCTGGTTCTTAACATTAAATAGGTCTAATAAGTTGATAAATATCCTCCAAACTTTGAATTAAAATCTCTTAACAAACATATGGTAAAATAAGGAGGCAAGTCTACTACAACATCTTGTTAAATAAAAACATTGTGGAAAACATGTAATGTTAGTTTTAGGCCTTTGATTATGCCTAATTTATTTTTTGGTGATCCATATAATTACAATAATCCTTTGGTATTTGGCTTATAGACAAGACCAAACTTGTTTGTAATTTGTTTGGGCATGATAGTGTTACTAGCTCCTCTATCTACCATATAATTATAGACTAAACAATCATCTACTATAAAAAAAGAGGTAAAATGGAGTGGATTTTTTTTAATTTAACATTATATTTATTCACCTTTATCATGTTATGTATCTACTAATCAGGGTGCTTGATTTGCTAGTCTGAATTGGCCAAGACAACTCCTTGTTTCTTAGTTGGTTCCTTGGATACCTTAAGATCTGAAAGTTCTTAAATCAACATGTTATTTTTCCCTAGAATGGTAAGAGAATCCCATGTGCTAATACTAAAATTTGATTTCTTCATCTGATCAATAATGCTAAAATATGTTCCACTAACCTTTGGTTTCAACTTTTGAGCCACTGGCTATTCTCTGGTTTGGGGCATTTGGGGAACTTTCACTATCTCTATATTCTAAATCTTCTTTTTTATAGGAAGAATAACTTGATCTTTGACATTATTTGACACAAAATTAGGAACACTAGAAGTATTTCTCACATATTAAGCTTCTTTAACCACGCTTCTTTTATCTCTAGTCAAAGTTGTCACTTGACCATTTATGTTGCTAGTTTCACCAACTTGGTTGAATGCAACATGATCATCCAAATGCTAATAAACATTAATACCATCAGGTTACCCTGGAACTTGTCAAGCTCCTCTTTGTACTACCATATTCATGTCTTGATATTGACTCCTTTGAAGAGAAATCTCTTCTTGTGTCATATGTGGCATGGTAATATCTTTTGATACCAAGGATTGATTATGAATGTCATTTGGATTGTAAGGCTACCAACCTAGATCTTGCATCAAGTTATTTTTTGGAATAATATATTTTGAACTAGAAGGTACATTGGGATTAATGGATGCATATGGCTTAGTTTGGGTTATGGCTCTTTGATTTTGTTAAGGTTTCCTATTGTCCTCATAACTTTGATAAGGAGGTCTTTAGTTATTAAAATATTGATAAGTACCCTAGTTTTGTTACTAATAAGGTCTACCTTGGTACTAATACCTTTTGAGTGAAACAATTTCATTTTCAAAAGCTTGTAGCATGCTTTTTATATCACCAATATCATTAGATTGATTAGGAGGGGTTACAACTTAGACCTTTAGAGATGGAATAGGGGATATATAAGGAATCTAGGGAACTTGAGGAACTTAAGGAGGAGGAATAGGTTGTAATTCTAGAAAAAAATGTATTAGAGGCCTCACAACAAGTTTACCAGCTTGAATTAGGCTGTTTTTTGCTCTGAGGCAATTTCATAGGCATTTGGCAAGTTATTACCACCCATAGACTATATTATGACATTTATATCATAAGTAAGGTCCTTAAGGTAATACAAAAATGCATACTAATCCATGTCTTTTGAAATTTGAGGTTAAAATCAAACATGAATTCATTGGGGTACCTTTTTATGGTAGTTAGTTGTTCAACCAAAAATAGATAATCTGAATTTTCTTCAAATTGCTTAACTAAGGCTACACCTAACTCATCCCAAGTAGAAATGGATGTTAAAGGAATATTCCTATACCATTATAATGCATTTTCCTTGAAGGAGGTAGTAATCAATCTAATGGCCATATTATCTTAAGTAAAATTATGAACAGACCATAGATTGGCAACATCTTGGATATACTCAATAGTAGTGGTTTTATCCCATTATCCAAATAAGAAGGGATAATTTTTAGGGCAGACACATGAATGTTAACATATTGGGACAAATTTATTGGAATACCCCTATTAAATTAAATAAACACTTAATTCCTAATAACCATTTGGGCAAAAGGGATTTGGCATGTGGGGACAATAGATTGAACTAAAATAATAGACTGACCAGAAGACGAATTTTTCTTTGGAAGATAAGGTCTTGTACTATTATATCTTGATATTTTATAAGTAGAAGACAATTCATTATGTTCAAAATGAGTACCATTACTTGATGTTCTTGTTGTAACCTTTGACATGAAAGCACTATTTGAAAGATATTATGAGCTTTGCAACCTAAATATCTTCAAATTTTGATGATGGTAGATCTCTCTTGCTACTAAAATTTCTTCTTCTCAATATTCAAAGTTCACTTTTACTAAAGAAACTTGGTCCCACTAGGCGTGCCAAAATTGTTGGGGTTCTAGATTTGTACCCTAGCTAAGGAGGGGATTGTTTAGATCTTCCTAGTCAAATCTAGTCTAAAATGGGGCTGATTTTAGGTTGTATGTATCTTAATGATGGATCAAACCTCTATAAAATTTTGGATTCCTTATGGATCTATCACCTACACTAAATCTAAACTAGCACTTTCTTGGAAAAGAGAGATATTTGATAAAAACTTATAAAAGCATGTAAAAAGTGATGATGTACCAATGATTTGATCACTCCAACTCACACAAAACACATTAAAAGACACTTTCAAGATCAAATAACATCAATCTCACATAAATATTTTAGGATAAGGCATTAATCAGTCATTAAAATAGAAAGAGAGGGAAATATCCACTTTCAGGCTAGATAATAAACTATAGGTTACACTTATAATGACCTATGAAAACTATTAAGCACTTCTTGAAGGTGAGAAAAACTTAGACCTAAGCAAGGAACATATATTCACTTAATAATAGTGAATGAATTCATAAAACATATTTCAATCTGGCTTAGAAAAGGCTGGAATCTAGTCTTTATTGTATCAAAGAGGTGTCACAATACAAATTTTGGTAGAGTTTGGTCATACCAAAAAAGAGGGATCAATTTCCAAGCTTAGAAGCGTATACTTATAGAAAAGAGAAAGAGAGAGAGTTGTGAATTACAAAAGTCCCAACCACTTTTGATTGATTGGTACTCTTAAGGATGTTGACTCAATATCTTATCAACAAAGAACCAACTTTGTAAAAGAATTAAATGTCCATTGCACTTATCTAACTACTAGATCTTTTCTTAGAACTCCATTATATTACCTATTTGATATGTGGATGAGGATAATGTTTTGGAATTAGTTGAAATGTGACACATCTACATTAAGTATCCAATTATACTTGCATTATCAAAAATGATCAATGTTGATAAGCAAGACATAGGTCTACTGTAGGTGAAAACCAATCCTAGACCATTGGTTTTCACATAGTCACAATATCTATGAAAGTCTGCAAACTAACTAACTTTGCTTCACAATCACTAGTCCATCCTCACCCTCTATATTAGACCTATAATATCTATTTCACCTATATGGAGTTTTTTTTATGACGCTTGGTCTCTAAAATGTGGCTACGGTTTAACCCTGATTTGCCTTTGAGCTCAAGTCCTTGATATTTTCTTTACCTGGGTCCTAAAATAACCTCTTTAATTTTCATCAAAAATGTCCCATGATCATTTTTTCTTATTGGATATCAATAGCTAGCTCTAATTAGCTACATCATGTCCAATTAATTTTATGTTCATTATCTTTGTAAACATGCTAACTTATTTACTCTACCTTACTCCATTGATCTATTTTTACATAGATGTCCACAAAATGTTGATCTTCTACCTACTGAGTGTGCTTATGCCACTTGTCCTCAACCCATTAATTCCTTGTATTCTCTAACCCTTTAACCTTCACTCATTATTAGATCTAAATGCTTGATTAAACACCAACCATTGATCTTTTGGGACCCACTATTTGAAAGCCAATGGTTAGTTCATGATTTTAAAATTGATGTCCTCGCTCCTATCAAATGATGTTCATGTGATCATCATTAACGTTCACATGACCATCAAATTTAATTTGAAATGGATCCTTTTCTTTGTATAGAACTTGATGTCTATGTGAACATCTCATGATTTTTTTCCAACTTTAAAAGCCTAGATCTTGAAGTGCAAGAATCATGGAGGTACCAAACTTGTAGGAGATATTCTTGAGGTCAAAAATAACAAACCCATATAATCTACTAGTCTTGAGAGACTTCTAAGTGAAGATATAAAATTCTCAAGTTGGCTAGTCCATTTTCTCTTGTATGATGTCCTATCGATGGTCAAGCTCAAATGGATATGGGAGACTTAGCAAAAATGCCTTGGAGCCCAAATTTTCACATGTATATCTTCTTTTTCACTTCATTGGAGGACCTGAAAATTGGTGCATAGAAACTTGGGACCAAAATGAGCAAATCCATATGATCATTTTCTCTAAAAAATATTACATGTGTGAGATCTAATGACAAAAAACTATCCACTTGGCTCTATTTGAACTCCTATGAAAATGGCTAAGTACAGAAAAAATGGAATTTAGTTGAGAGAGAAACTTTGGACCTCAATATATTTTGATACACTTTAGGGGATGGGTTGAAACTTGGCACATATGTCTTAGGCACAAAAATGAATAGACCTATGTGACTAATTCTTCTTGACTCATCCACATGTGTGAGATATAACATTGGAAAAAGGTGTACTTGGACTTTCTATCATTAGACTCAAATGTCAAGATGGACTCAATGAACAACCAAATGAACATTATGCACATTCATACTTATTACAAGTGCTTTTGACACCTCATGGAACCTTTAAAACTCTTGACCTATCCTTATAAGATTAAAAATTACACTTTAAGTGGACTTAAAGTGTTTCAAAAGGTTTTCAAGAAAAATGATCTTCTTTTATCATTGGGTCCTTCTCTCAATCAAGAACATTGCTTAAAATTTGAAAGTTTTGTATGTAGGCCAAAAATGGCCAACAGAGCCAATTGTATCCATGGCATCTATTGTTTTATTACTAACCTTGGGTATGTGCTCAAAATGTATGTCAACAATCTATTGTTTAAGAGTGTCGATTATGGCCTTGTATGATACCAACTTATCATCTTTGGTCTTAAAGTGGCTATAACCTGATTGATGATTAACTAAGAATCACCATAAATTTTTAGATGTTAAATATTCCATTATACTACTTGGTGAAGCCTTATAATGAGTGTTTCATATTTGGCCATTTTATCAGTATAAGGAAAGCTGATATGGAATGGTTTAGGGATAAGATCCCCCTTGTGGTGTAATAAACAATAGGCCTTACCCCAATCCATGTGATGTGAATGATCCATCAAAATATAGCTTCTATTATTATTCCTCAAAAAAAAAAATCAATGATGGTCATAATAGACTCATCTAGGAATTAAAAAACCAATGGTTAAATATCTACAAGGGGAGCTTCAACAAGCTAATATGAAAGAACTTATTCCTTTATATATTTCTAGTTGATGTATTTAATCTCAAACTCACTTAGAAGCATAATCCATTTATCCATGTGGCCTTATAAAGCTTTTAGATATTAGATACTTGATGGGATCTATTTTGGAAATAACTATGGTCTTGTTGTTTAACATGTAATGTCACAGTTTCTATGTTACAAAGACCATAGCTAAATAAACTTTTTCAATAGGTGTATAATTGTTTTCATACACAACTATTATACGACTTAGATAGTACATGACATGTTCTTTTTCATTATCATCATGCTGAGATAGAAGTGCTCCCAAGGCTTTATCTATGGCTGATAGGTACAATAGGAACAACTTTCCTAGCATTAGCGATAATAAAATAGGGGGATTGGAAAGATATTCCTCTAGGTGCTAAAAATATTTATAGCATTCCTCATCCCAATGAAATGTGACACCCTTCTTTATTAAGTGTGTAAATGGATGGAATTTATCCTCTAACTAAAAAATTAATCATCTGATAGATTGAATCTTTCCCTACAAACTACGAAGTTACTTCAAATTGGCAGGTGGTGGCATCTCATTAATGGCTTATACTTTGGTAGGATCAACTTTGATGACTCTAAAAGAGATTATGAAGCCTAATAATTTTTCTAAAGTGACACCAAATACTCACTTCTTAGGATTTAGTATAACCTTATATTCATGAATCCTTTCAAATATTTGTCATAGTGTGGATGGATAATCGACTTGGGTCTTTGATTTAACCAATATGTCATTGACATAGTCTTCAATAATGTCATATATCATATCATGAAATATGACAATCATGGATATTTGGTATGTGGCCCAATCATTATTGATACTAAATGGAATAATTTGATAACAAAACATTCCCCACAGAGTGGTGAACACTATCTTATGTTTATCTTTTGGGGGCAATCTAGATCTGGTTGTATCCTGAAAATCCATCCATAAGTGAAAGCATTTCTTACCCCACTGTGGAGTCAACTATCATGTCAATGTTTGGAAAAGGAAAGTTTTCCTTTGGGTATGCCTTTTTTATATCTCTAAAATTGGTGTAAATTCTGATTCCTTTTGGCTTTTTACTATTTGGTACAACATTTGAGATCCACTCTAAATAATCGATCGATTGAAATTATATCACTTTTAAGAGTTTTTCCAATTATTTATTTAATAATATAGTAATGTGAGGATGCATCTTGCACAATTTTTGATTCACATGTTTGGCATCAAGATGTACAACAAGGTGGTGTACAACCAAGGTGGGGTCCAAACCTGGCATGTTTGAATAAGCCCAAGCAAAGATTTCAACAAATTCCCTAAAAGGGATGCAAATATTTCATGTTCTTCCTTAGTGAGGGACATGCCTAATTTGATCCATTTTAGGTCATCTAGAGTCCTGATGCTAATTTATGTAGTGTATTCTATGAGGATATGTGATCCATCTTCTAAAATGGTTGGAAATGATTTGAATTAGTCTACAACATCAAAGTCCTCTATTTGGACTAGTTCTTAAAACTCTCCTAAACAAAATGAATCAAAATATCCCAATGGTAAGGATGGCCATGTTAAAAACACTATTGGAAATTATTGAATAATTTGATCAAAGGCATGTTGTTCTTCAAAACTGAACCTAGACACAAAAACAAGTTCATCGTTGGTGGTCTCTTGAACTTTATTCAAGGAAAGGTGAACACACCCATCCAATGGTGCCTAAAATAGGTTTTCACCAGAAGACTCACCTTTCTCTTTAATTTTACCTTGGTCCAAAATTGCCTCAAAGAGGTTTTCACTTTGGGACCTCAATGTTTTATTTCTTTATTTGTGGCTAAGGGTGTTCACCCATTCTCCAAAATAGGCTAAAGGATCTAGTTTGATAGATAACCCTTGTTTGTGGTATCCTAATGAAACATGGTCTCTTAGGCCTAAAAAATCATAGAAGGCCTCATCATTCTCAAACTTACCTACAACTATTGTGGATTCTTATTGGTCCTAGGCTATAAGTTGAGGATAATAAAGAGGAAGTGGATTATGTCAGTTAACTAGAGTAAGGATAAAAATGGCATGGGTGTCAAATATATTATTAGTGGTAAGGTCTTCATAAAGGTTATGATTAGACTCTACTTTGTTTCTGCCATCATCATCACTAGTCATTAGCATTGGAACATAAATAATATATGTGGGGTCACTACCAAATATTTTAAATCTAAGACCATAGGTTCCTCTATACTAAGTTATATAAATTGGCTCCAATATACCTTATTTATTTGGCCCTAGGCACCCTCCTTCATAGGCTTGATTCTCCATGATCCTATTAAGCATGGGGTATTTGGAATTTTGGTAATAATTTCCCAATTTATCATTGTATAACTAGGTTTCATAATTGGTAAGTGATACCAAGGCCTAATAATTTGCCTAAAGTGATACCAAATATGCACTTATTGGGATTGAGTCTAACCTTGTACTCATGAATCCTCTCAAATATTTGTCATAATGTGGTTGGATAATTGACTTGGGTCTTTTATTTACCCCATATGTCATTGATATAGTCTTAAATAATATCATAAATCATATCATTAAATATGATGGTCATGGCTCTTTGGTATGTGGCCCAAACATTCTTGACACTAAATGGCATAATATAATAACAAAACATTCCCCATAGAGTGGTGAACATTGTCTTATGTTGGTGTTTTGGTGCAATCTAGATCTAGTTATATCTTAAAAATCCATCCATAAGTGAGAGTGTTTCATATCCCATTATGGAGTCAACTATCATGTCAATGTTTGTCAAAGGAAAGTTATCTTTAGGTAGGCCTTGTTTATATCTCTAAAATTGGTGTATGTTTTGATTCCTTCTAAACTAGCATAACATTCAAGATCCACACTAAATATTCAATTGATCAAATACACCTCACTTATAAGAGTTTTTCCCACTTTTTATATACTAATATAGTAATATGAGGATGCATCTTGCATAATTTTTGCTTCACAAGTTTGGCATCAAGATGTATAACAAGATGGTGTACAACCATGGTGAGGTCCAAACTGGACATGTCTAAATAGGCCCAAGCAAATATTCCAACAAATTTCATCAAAAGGGATGAAAATATTTCATGTTCCTCCTTAGTTAGGGAAACACCTAATTTGATCCATTTTGGGTCATCTGGAGTCCTGATGTTGACTTTTGTAGTGTCTTCTATGAGGAGATTTGATCCATGTTCTAAAATGGTTGGCAATGATTTGATTTGGCCTACAATAGCAAAGTCCTCCATTTAGACTAGTTATTCAAGCTCTCCTAAACAAAATGAATTCAAATCTCCCAATGGTAGGGATGGCCATGTTACAAACACTATTGGAAATTATTGAATATTTTGATTAAAGGCATGTTGTTCTTCAAAACTAAACTCAGACCCAAAATCAAGTTCATTATTGGTATTCTCCTAAGCTTCATTCAAGAAAGGGTGAACACCCCTATCTAATGGTTCCTAAAATAGGTTTTCACAAAAAGATTGGCCTTTCTCTTTAATTTTACCTTGGTCTAAAAGTTCCTCAAAGAGGTTTTTACTTTGGGACCTCAATGTTTTATTTCTTTATTTATGGCTAAGGGTGTTCACCCATTCTCCAAAATAGGCTGCAGGATCTAGTTTGATAGAGAACCCTTGTTTGTGGTCCCCTAACGAAACATGGTTTCTTAGGCCTATAAAATCATATAAGGCCTCATCATTCTCAAACTCATCTATAGACACTATGGATTTTTGTTGGTCCCAAGCTATAAGTTGAGGGTAATAAAGAGGAAGCAGATTATGTTGGCTAACTAGAGTAAGGATACAAATGGCATGGGTGTCAAATAGATTAGTAGTGGTAAGGTCTTCATAAAGGTTATGATCAGACTCTTATTTTTTACCAATATCATCATCACTAGTCATCAACATTGGAACACAAATATTATACGTGGGGTCACTCCCAAATAGGTTAAATCTAAGACCATATGTTCTTCTGTACTAAGTTATATAGATTGGCTCCAATGTACCTTGTTGATTTGGACCTATGCATCCCCTTTCATATAATTAATTCTCCATGATCTTGTTAGGCATGGGGTATTTGGAATTTTGGAAGCAATTTCCCAATTTGTCATTGTATAACCAAGTTTCATCATTAGTGTGTCTTCTTCTTGTCCAGTAACCAGTGCAAAAATGGTAGGAGTTGGACTATGAAATTTGCCCTTTCTTTTTAATTTCCATTTCATGTAATGTGGCTTGGCTTTAGATCTTCCATAAGACTTGGGGTTATGTGGGATCTTGGAAATCTAAAACATGTCATAATTTAAATACTCTCTCAAGCCATTAGCTGAGATGGTAAAATGATTAGACATTTTAAGTGATGGCATATGAGAGGATGAATTAATACTATCTGGGTCTATGAAATAAGCATCTATAAATTCAAAAAGTATTTATTTACCTTTGTCCTTTTTGGGAACTAGATCTAGTCTAAATTTGTAACTATAAATTTCATACTCAGCCTTCATATGTTTGTAATGTTCAAAATGTTACAAATCTCCATTGATGGTGATCTCCATGCCTGAGTGAAATAACTTGAGACACTAGTGAAATTTTGAAGGTATTACACAAACTTCATGTATCCAAGGTCTACCTAAGATAAAATTGTATGATAGGTCTAGGTCTAACACATGGCAAAGTGTATCATGGGTCAATGTCCCAATGATAACTGGCTAGCTTATGGTGCCTTGTGATTATCACTTTTCATTATCATAGGCCTTGGTAGTGATTATTTCTAGCTGTAGATTAGTTGTTGTATATCTAAAATTCTTTATTAGCTTCAAAGACACAATATCCAGACCTGATCCATTATCTATGAGAACTCATTTCACTTTTTTCCATGTTATGACAACTTTAATGTCCAAATTGATTATTATGGATAGGTCCAAGGGATGTGATATCACTTTGGTCAAAGGTCAACTATTAGCTTAGGGCTAAATGTCTAACAAAATCTTGGAATTTTTCTAGGGTTATTTCATTTGGAAATTGGGATTAGCCTAGGAATGTTTTTAAGATGTTTTTATGGACAATAAACATACACAACAAATGCAAAATGGAAATATGTGTGGGTGTCTTCTAAATTTGTTCCATAATATCAAATGTCTTTTCTTTCCCAATGGTATATGTCTTTTTCATAGACAAAACTATGGGTTGGATGGGTTCGGTGGTAGGTGGTTTTGGATTAGGAATGGTAATGTTTGATTGTCAAGTTGTGATTGCATAATAAAGAGTAGATACAAGGTTATTGTTGCTAGAAAATGATGATGGATGGGGATTAGATAGGATAATTATTAGTTTCCAATGCACTTATTTATGGTCATAAGGCAATGATGAGTTATCAGTATAAGGTCCCAAAATAGTAATCCCTAGTTGTTGTGGCACTTGTTTGTAGTCTTAGGTCAAGGAAGGATTGTTGGTATAAATGGGTTGATTGGAATTATTTATCAATGATCCTTTTATGTTAGCACTTGGTCTTAGATTAATGGTGATGATGGAAACATGATATTCTGTTATATGACCTATAACTTTGGTGTAGTCATGAAACTATGTGGTAAGTTTGTTGGGTATTGGAATCATTTTTACCTTGGTTCCTCCCATTTAGTTGATTTTTTTTGTTTTTTTTGTTGATATTATTGTTTTTGTTGTTTGATATTATTATTGTTATTTTTCTAGCCTTTTTTGTTGCTATTATTAGTTGTTATTATTATGTTGCAAAAAAGGGTTTTGGTAAATACCCAAGTTCTAATTGGATGTAGATTCTCTATTATCCAATTTAATATCCCCATTTTCTAACATGTTTTAAATGAGTTATTTTATCTACACACAATGATGTAAATTATTTCCATGAACATGATGGTATTTATTGAACTCATTTTCTCTATACTAGTCTGGATAAAGAATACCCTCAAGATAATGCTTTAGAATCAACCAACTAATCATGTTAGTTACAGCCAACTTGTAAAACATAGCTTTAATAAGTTCTTCAAGGATGTTGAAGACTTGACAAGTTGGGGCATTTCTTCTTAGAGGAGGGGTTTGTAAAGTTAATGGTTTTTGCATTTATTGAGTTGGTCTAGGTTACTGCAAAGGCTATGCTTGTTGAATGGGTTGATAATGAGGATTAAGCTATATTTATAGTGTAGGTTGAGTAAATGGTGTGTGTACCATTTTTACATGACATAAATCTATTACTTCATTTCCAAAAACATTCTTGTTATGGTTGAATTGCTTGGATTTTTCGTAATTACTGGCCTGGGCTGGTGTTGATGTTTGCAGTTGGACTTGGTTTTGGTTCTAATTTTGGCCTGTTGCTTAGTTTTAGTTCTAATTTTGATTCAACAAGGTTAATTTGATAATCCATTTATTAATAAGGGCATTTTCAATTATCAAACCTTTTTTAATGATCTCTTTGAAAATATGTGCACACTGAAGCTCCAGATGATAAGATATCTCACAATGCAAATTTTTTGGTAAACACAGTGGCCAATTGTTTGTATAGTAAGTTGTGGGTGAAGTGATTATCAAGTGATCTCTATTATTATAGATAGCTTGTGAAGATTTTAAGAACTTTATATTTGTCTTGAGTCAAATCTACCAACAAAATCTTGTGTTCAAGATTATAGGAGAAATGTTGCATAAATTTATCTAAAAGGTCATCAAAATTAGATATGGAATTCTTTGGAAATTTAAGGAACCACTCCAAAGCCTTTCCTGATAAACTTTAAGGAAACAAAATGAGTAAATAAATGTCATTGTAAGCCATAGGCTGACAAGAAATAAATAATTCTATCAAATAGGCCTTAGGGTCTCCTTTACCCTTATATTTATCAAATTTTGATGGTTCATACCCTAGAGGAAATGGTATCTCTAGATACCCCATGTTGAATGGGTATGAACACATGTCATCTAATTTGAAATTCTTGGTTTATTTCCCTACTTGAATGGTGGTAATTACATCCTTCATTTTTTGTAGTTCTTGTGCCAAGAAACTAGATGGAACATTGGCTTGAGGTTGTAGTTGGGTGGTCAAAGGTGGGTTACCTTGATTAGGGTATAATGGAGGTATGGTTTATTATGGAATTTTGGTTTGATAAGTGAATCAACTAAGAATATGCATCCATATATTAGGATGTGGTTATTGGAATTACATGCATTATGGTGCAATATTATGGTTTAGATTGGGTATATAGGCCTAGTTTTGAGGGAATTATGGTTGTGATGGAAGGATATGGCTTAGGATAAAGTACCATGCCTATTGAGGTTGAGTATGGACTTGTTATTGACTAGTTAAACCTTACTGAATAAGCAGAACTTGTTATGGACCAAGGCCCTATCATTAGATCTATGGTAAATGTTGAATGAAAGGTAATCATTACCCAATTAGTACATATTAGATAGTGGTACCTTTTTATTGCATAAACATTGGTTGTGAAGTAGATGCTTGTATAGTTTTTGGTATTTGTCTTTGACCAATAGACATATGTTGTTGATTAGATAATGTTTATGATTATCAAGGTATGTGGTCTATGACTATAGAGGTACATTTTTCATTACCTATCGAGGTGGAACATTTTTCCCCCTATTGAGGTGACATAGTGTTTGTCCTCTACTAGAATGGTAAACTAGACTATGTTTGTTATTATGTAATGTTAATCATTACCTATAAAGGTGGAGTATCATTAATTATGTTTTGTTGAGGCAAGGCACTAGTTAGTTCTTGATTACTTAATCCCTATGGTTGCATGCTTGACAAAGTAGTTAGTTGAGGATTAGAGATAACTTATTATGGTTGGGACATAGGAGTTCCTTCCCCCTACTATTGTGAACCACACATGGTATTAACTAAAGGCACTTGTTATGGACTATTTATTGGTGTAGTTAAACCACTTTGGCCTAGATTAGTTGAAACTTATGTGTTATTAACTATGTTTAGTACATTTGTCTATGTAGAAGCAATAGTCACTTCTTCAATAGATGGGGCATTGTACATGTCACCAACTGAAGTGATTTATGAAAATGGGTCTATACCTAGATTATCTTGGCTTGTCAATTTAATTAATTCTCATGTTGAAGGAGCTAACTATATAAGTGAATCATTTAACATAGTAATGTTATTGAAGTTGTGTGCTAGATTTAAATAGGTTTGATATGCTTTTTTATTTGTGTAAATTGGTCCTCCATAAAGCCCTTTCCTGTGATAAGAATATTAGGGTTTTGATATGACACTGGTATGAATGTTTAAGGATTGCTAGTAGAGGCTTATTCAATAGTTTAATTATAAGGTATGTTGAGAGGCAGTCTATCTAAACATGGAAAATTTTCATGGGGGAAAAATTTGGCCCCTGCCTCTATGGCTCTAACTAAAAATTCATCCTTTTTTACAAATAAGTGATGATAAAAAAAATAATGATCATACATCGATGGCATAATAACATAATACAATTGTTGTTGAACTTATTTTACAAATAATGGTATGCTAGATAGATACTACACAGTTTGATCTAAGTTTTACTCTAAATATGGAGGCATGTTGACCAAATAATGGGCTAGCATATCTTGACTTTGCACCCTAGATTGCTCTTGTAAGGATGATAAGGATCACCATAGGGGTCTTAAACAAAGTCATCTTGTGTGACCACATTATCATATCCTAGATTATACATGGCTCCACTACAAGTATAACAAGACATATCCAAATCAATGATGAACATTTCACAAAAAAAGGACTAAATTTATACAAACTCTTAAAAATAATGTCCAAAGGACAAACAGTCCAAACTTGGTCTAACTTGGTCTAAGAAATGGAGTTATATCTCCAAAAAGGTCAATGATAAAATTGGTATAAAATAGTCTAACATCAAATGTATAATGTCAAATGTCTTACACAAAAATTTCAAGTGGATGAAATAAAATTGTAATGCTAAACTTAGGTATAAAGTTTTTTGAACAAGTCTAATCTAGGTCTAAAGAAGCAAAAGTTGCTAGGTCTTTTGGAAAACAAGGCACAAAAGCTAGACTCAAAACAAGAATTGCTAGGTCTTTTGGGAACAAGGCATAAAATCTATACTTTAAACAAAACAAGGTCTAAAAGGCAAGAGATTTAATCTAAAAAAATTGAAACACTTTAACACAAACTAGGGATTCATATTTTAAACATAAACTTGATCATTTGGAAAAATACATTGAATTTTAGGCACATAGAAGGTAGAGCACTTTCCAAAATCTAGGCACAAAAATAATCTTTAAATTGAGTAAAGAATTAACCTAAGTTACACAACCCAAAAGTGAAATATCAATGCTCTAATCCAAAATTACACAAGGCCTAGATATAAAAAAATCAATGTTTGGATTTGAACTTGTCAAGACCAATTTTGAGCTCAACTTAGAAGATTATTCTTCTCAAAATAGATAATAAGATAGACAATAATGAACATCATGATGCCACTAGGCATAGATCTCAAAGGCACACATGGTTTTTATTTATAATTTGGACACAAGGAAATAAGTCTTTTGAAATAATTTAAGTAGCATAACGATGTTCTCATGCTCTAAAGATATGACAAATGGTTTGTTTCAAGACTTTAAGGCACAAAAATTGGAACAACTTAGGTAGCATAATGATGTCTCTTTCAATCAAGTGACATACACACACAAAGGTTTTATAAATTACTAAGGCAAATGCAGTGTCAAATGGATGGCATAAAGCCTCTTCAAACAAAGAAGTGATACATAAAAAATACTTGTTTTGGATGTGGTGTGATAAATAAAAGTTTTGGCTCAAGAGCATGCAAGTAAAAAGGAAAAAATAACAAAAACACCTAATTATAATGTCTTACATCATAAAACTAACAAGGTTGCAACGTACTATCAAATTATGTCTATATACTTACTCTTGAGAGGATTTTAAATTCTTAATCGAAAAAGTAAAAGCATGTGAAAATTAGGGTTTTTAGGCCCCCTCTTCTCTCAAGATTTTATACGATGACATAGAACTTCAGGTCACTCACCCTACATTAACAATATGTTTGTGACAAGTGGGTTTATCTAAACTATCAATTTTATCTCATTTATAAATGGTCTCATATGTGTGGAAAACACTAGGGCACAATCATGATATTTGGATCTGTGTCAATTGGCTTGTTATGAAAAGGTCTTTTCCTTTTCACAACCACTACATCCATCAATTGCTTAGTGTAGTGAAATGTTCAAGTTGCCCCTACATTCTAAGACTGAGTACCACTAATGGATCTTATTTTAACCACTCAAAACAAGTGTCCAAGTAGGTCACCCTTAATTTATATACCCCATGATGGAGTGGGGTTGAAATTATTCCAAGAGATGAATTATTGGATTAACAATTCCCTATAAAACTTGTGAAGAGGTGATGAAATCTTGCCCATAATCTAAAATTCATGGAAATAATGGAAGTGGAATGACTTTAGGGTCATTTTAGGGTTGCCCAAATCATATGGATTTTGGGGAGGGCCTTAGAGAGTTTCCTTCCACACTTTTGGACCAAAGTAAAAAATATAAAGAGAGAATTTTTTATCACCAAAACTCCCTAAAGGGGATGGGGGAGAGTATAAACATGACACTCATTTTGCTAAACAAACACTTGAACAAATAATCATAAAAAATGAAACTCTTATGAGTATGTAACTAAAGTGAGAGTTTAATTTTATAGCACCAAAATTAAATATGTGATGAATTTTGATCCCCTTGGCTTTTGTAGTGGATAATTGCAAAAACTTCAAAAATAACTAAGAGATGAAAACAACTAAGTAGATTTTGAGAACCATATACAATGTGTGTAAGATTTAACCATGCTTAAAATTTTCTCTTTCCATCTCAGAACCTAAAAATTATTAGAGGGTTTTCCTATTTAGAAGTCCAAAATCAAGTGAGAAAATAACATTTTAAATTTAGATCTCAGGTTTCCTAATTTCTTGTCTCAAAGACCAATCATCATTGATCCATAAAAATTGATGTTGATTATAGAAATTGAAGTTGAATAAGCAGATCATCAATGTTTCTTGTAAAACATATAAAAATAAAGTCTATTTTGATAGAAAATGGTTAATAAATGAGCTTAAAACCTAAACATCTCATAGATTTTGCAATAAATGGGTTATATAGACAACATACAGAGCATCAAACATAAAATGAAGGCAAGAAAAATCAAGTAAAACCATTATTATCCATGTTCCCTACCTTGTTATATTTTTTACATAGAGATCATCATTGATTCTTGTAATCGAAATTGATATAAAAAATCAACATCGATCCCTGCAACCTGTGACTTACTTAAAAAACAAAGATGTAAAAAATAAAGCTAAAACTTGAAGATTTATATACATCCATTAGAAAAAATAAAACTAGCATATCAATCTCCTTGGCTATATGGGATGTTTGGTCACACTATCCATTTTATGATTTGAACAAGGAATATGTATTGGGGAGGTTATTATTATGTTAGTCTAATAAAATAACTCAAAATAACACACTAAAATCCTAACACCTCTAGCCTAGACACTAGGGAGAGCATAGGTAACAAGCATACATATGAAATCACAACTAAAACATAAAAGAAAACACTATTTTACCTTATTTGGAGCTCTAAATGGATTTTTGAAGTGGATTTCTCAATTTTTGCATCAAAAAATATTCATCAATGGAGCTTTGTTGGCTTCACCTTTCCTTGGCACCTTAGATTGACTGATTGGATTATGATTAGGGCATGATAACACTAATTACAAGGTTTCTCTCTCTTCAAATTAGCATTATAACATTACAATATCAAATATTTTAAGAAATTTATGCATAATAACTTTACACCAAGAGATCTTGAATATATTTGTGCATAATAACTTTGCACCAAAATAACATAGAAATCAATAGGCATGGGCTTGAATTTATATCATCAAAAATTAACTCTCACCCAAGGTGAGTTAAGGTTAAGTTTAAACATGGAATGGATTCAAAATAACCCTAGATGAGTTGAGACTAAATCCAATTGAGTTAAAAGTTGGCATGTAATTATTATTTCAAATTACTTGGCAAGGATCTCAAATTAGATAGTTTGGGATATTTTGGAACAGCTTGACAACTCATAAAGGCAATGATGAAAAGGGTTGATATTTTGATTTTTAGAATTTCCATTTTTATATATTCATTAATTTCAAAAGGATAATTTAGCTAAGAATTTAATATTATTTAATTAGATGATTTAATTTCATTATCATTTTATCTCTTTCAAGATTTGATCAAGTGCCCCACTTAATGGGTCCAGAGGCCAAACTGACAGTTGTTATGTTGTAAGGTGATTAGGAATGAATCCATGAGAGATTATTGTTGCATATAGGCTAGTATCCCAAATAGGGATGCCTCAACATTATTTTGAGCATTTATGAATGATGCATGGTCAAAATTAGGATGTTCAATTATTCATAGAATTAATTTGCAATGGTTGGTAAGAATCAATTTGAAGTCCAGTCGAAAGCTAGTTTTGGCTAGAATTAGGTTTCTACATGTACTACATAGGGTATATGCCTTTTCCTTCCATTTTTTTCAATATTTTCATTTACTTATAAAAAAATGTCTTACAAAGGGTGTACACCCTTTGAAATACATGTTTTACATGAAAATGGAATAACATGTCTTTCAAAGGTTGTATGCCCTCTTCACATTTCAATCTTTGACATTTATGCTTTAACTCCAAAATTTCTTTGGGTATAGGCTTGGGGAGGTCTGAACCTAACCCAAAACTAGCCATGGAGTAGCCTAGATGGTTTTTGGTAAATTTAAGAGTCTTTTTCATCTTTGTCAACACATTTGATCATGCAAATTTTATTATCTAATATATATATATATATATATATATATATATATATATATATATATATATATGTTTTTAGAGGGGAAAGTGTAGTTTTTGAATATATAACTTTTTTTAATGTTAAGCTATTATTTTTATTTTTTACTTAATTTATACATAACATACCTCATTATGGACTATATACATATATGATTTATCTATTTAGGGAATTAATGTAAAACCCTAAGTATGTAAATTAGGGAATAAAATACTATAGTATCAACAACCATTGATTTGTATAATAATTTATTTGTTTGTTTATCTTATAAATAGAAATGAATTGAAAAGGGTCTATTTTTTTAGAAAATATGATTGAAACAAACAAGTGTCAAGTTGGAAAATGATGTGTAAGTAGGATGGAGTGTTTTTAGTATATAATAGATGTCAAAACCCTCTTCACATAGTAGTGTGACCCTATTTGCCAATAGTGCACTACACTATTAACCATCTGGGCAATGTTATTGACATTGTGTAGATAAAGTAGTGAAATTTGGGGTAGACCTTCTCTCTATTCTAGAAAGCCTATACCTACATGATTAGGACCTAGATTATCATTTATGCTTTATTTTGATTGATTTCACTATGGAACCCTAAGCCTATACCTACATGACTAGGAATTAGATCATCATCTATGCAAAGTGTTTTTAGAAGATAATAGATGTCAAAATCCTCTTCAAATAGTAGTGTGACCCTCTTTGTCAATAGTGCACTACACTATTGACCATTTGGGTACTGGTATTGAACTTTTGTAGATAAATTAGTGAAATTTAGGGCAGACCTTCTCTCTATTCTAGGAAGCCTATACCTACATGACCAGGAACTAGATCATCATATGTGCTTTGTTGGGATTTTCACACTTTTATTGACTTCAAGGCATTGTTTGAAAAATAATCCTTTTTGATATATAATGATATAGAATATGTGAATTCTCACTTTATATACTTTTGTTCCACTCATGGCATCTAACTATAATATATAGTTCCATATAGAGTTTAATAGTATGACATTTCTAAAAAAATAATCATACACTCAAAAAAATGGATAATTGTATGATTCACTCATAGGGTGTCTCTCCTTTTTGGGTTGAAGATATTAGTTGTGATAAATAATCACACACTTAAAAAAATGGATAATTATATGATTCGCTCATAAGGTCTCTCTCGTTTTTGGGGGGCTGAAGTTATTAGTTGTGAAAATTATCTTCAAAACCACACTCCACATAAATATATCAAGGGTATGTCTCCTAAATAAACTTGGAGTGACAATAAACCTTTTGTTGAGCACCTGAGAGTATTTGGATGTGCATAATGACACACATTCCCAAATTTAAATGTAAGACTTTCTAACCTCATATCAAGTCATGCATCTATTTGGGATAAGTTAATGATGTCAAAAGCTATATATTATAGTATCTAGATACACACAAGTTTCTCATTTACACAAGTGTTCACTTTTATGAACATCTTCCACATGCCACATCATCTAGTCCCACCCTTATTACATTTTTAGTATCGATTCTACTTATAAAAGTACTAGGTGAGGATGACACACCTCAAGATGATGAGGATATTCCTCCTCCACCTACTCTTACTTAATTTCTTCCTTGATTGGTTTGAAATACACAAGAAGTATTTGGTTTTATTTATGGTGATCCTAGTATTAATTGGCATACCTGATAATATTAAATTAAAATCCCTCATGCTTACATAGCCACAACATTTGATCCCCAATCATTTATTGAGGTTAGTGGAAGTTCAAAGTGGGGCATATCCATGGTAGATGAGTATGGTTCTATTATGAAGAATGACACTTAGAATTTAGTCCATCTTATAAAAGAATAAAAATGATTCATTGTAGAAGGATTTTTCAAATCAAATATATAGTCTATGGTAGTATCAACAAATATAAATCATAAATGGTCACAAAAATATTTTCCCAAGTAGAAAGAATTAAAACTATAATACATTTTCCTTAGTTTCTGAAATGAACTCCATCTGCCTTGTTATTTTTTATACCAAATCTCAAAGATAAAGATGGTATTATATGGATGTGAATAGTAATTCTATTTATGGTGACCTTCATGGATAGATATACATGAAATAAACCCATGGTTTTGTCCAAGACTCCTCCATTTCATGTTAGTTAAATAGATCCATTTATGGCCTTAAATATGCCCCATGAGCATGGTATGATAATATGGACTCCTTTTTCTCATCAGGGTTCTCTTGTTGCTAGTAACACCCCACTATATACATTTAGTGGAATCATGGTTATATTATCTTAGTTTTTATTTATGTGGATGATAATATTCTATTAGGAAACTTATCTTCACTTATTTGAGATGTGATGTTTTGCCTTCCGCATTAGTTTGAGATTTAGGACCTGGTAATTTAACACTACTTCCTTAGTTTAGAGATCACTCACTTTGAATCAAAGATATTATTTTCATATCCCAATTATACCATAGATATTTTGAAAATATTTCACATGAAATATTGTAAACCTACATCAATGTCATTTTTATTTGGAGTCAATCTTAAGAACAAGTGCTCTACATCCTTATTTATTACTTCCATGTATAGGAAACTCATTGAAACCCTCATTTACTTGACTCATAACTACCTTGATATCTATTTTATCACCTAATTACTTTCTCACTTGATATAATAGCCTCATGAGCTTCATTTTAAAACTAGTAATAATATTCTTCATTATATCAGAGGCACACATAGACATGGCATTCACTACTCGATAGGTTATTCTACAGAGTTAGTAGGTTGCATTGACTTTGATTGGATAGGCGATCTTGATGGCTAAAAATATTATTTAGGTTACATTTTTCATCTTGATTAGGAAATATTTATGAGCTAATTATTCCATGGACGTATAGTATCAAGGATTTATCAATGTTACCACAAATACTATTTGGATCTATCATATCTTGTTAGTTTTTAGCATCAATCAACATCAACCTACTATTATTTGGTGCAAAAACTAAAGTAATATTCACATATCTATGAATATTTTGGATCATCAATAAAATAAACACATAGAGGTTCACATACATTATATTCAATAACTAATTCATGATCACATCATTGATCTTAAGTTTTATCATAAAAAGTTACAAGTGGTTGAAATATTCACTAAGTCCAAGTATGTTCATCTTCAAAAAATTATAGGGGTGACTAAAGTTGTTCTTATGGTATTATTCTAAGTCTTCCTTACTTATTGAACATATTATACCTAGGTTTCTCATTAGACCTTGTTGTCGGGACCCAATTCAAAGGTTTATCCTCAAGTTTTTTTTAGATTATAAAATATGGTATTCAATACTTGATAATGATAATCTTGAAAAAAATTTACCATATATGATTAGATAACTCAAACAAGGTCCCAATACATTATTATCTTAGACTAACATGCTATATTATGAGTCAACCTTATGTTATATCATTATACACCTACAATAACCTTACTATCTATTTCAAAATTGTTAAATATCTTAGATAGACATCTTTAGACTCTTAGTTTAGTTTTCCTATACCATGTCCATTCTACCAAATACAATCAATATCATCAGTTGATATTGATCTTATTTGATTAGTATGAACCCACTCCCAATAATAGATATTTTATAAAATCAACCCATATTTAGGCTCAACCCATTAGCCTAAAATGTTGGGGGTGTGAGAAGTTATTCAATTGGATCCATATATAAATAAATCAAGGTATCATTCAAAATGGACTTGGAACTTGTTTTTTATACACTATTTCACACTAATAAAATCTACATGTTCTTGGAAAATTTAAACATATCATTAAGATTAATCATAAGACAAGTGTGAAACACTCTAAATCCAAGTGAAATAAAGCATTATCAAGTAACAAATATGAATCATTAGCTATATACATATATAAAAGGAGCATAGTTTCATAATCACACTAGGTGGGAGAAATCATGTGTCTTAAATTTCCATACTTAGAGTATTAGATATGAAGCCAATTTCCAATCATCAGATGTGGATGATGTAGGTCAACTCAACCCATTAGACGTCTCCCATTTTTATAGGTTTTTATCCCTCACAAGCATACCTAAGGTTTCAAGGCAAATGAGAGTTATTTATAGAGTTGGGTGCATTATCAAGGTTCATTATTACAAACACATAGCAAATAAAGATAGGCATAAGTGACCATATAGTTATTGTTCCCTACTTCTATACAGGTCAAAATTAACCAGTGATATTAACCCAAATATGTGGAATCAACCCAATCCAAACAATAAATCTATTACAAGATGTAATGAACCATAGGATTGATTTATCTTGATTTTCACTTCCATAATATAGGCATAGTTAGAAAATCAACTAGAAAAACTAAGTATATTGATATCTTTAATACTTTGTATATTTAGCATATGTCACTTGTAAAATTAGAAGAATAAATCTAGGTATTTTACATTCATATGTATGATTGAATGCCATACCTTATTATTTGAATTAAATTTAAAAGTTATATCTTAATTATATTAATTTCACCTATTAATCTAAATAAGGGAAAAACATATTGGTGAAACCAATGTGAATCAAACACATAACCTTCTGATAAAATTTTACACCACCTTTACCCTCCATACCCACCATTTGCATTATATGATCATCCACTATATACTACCAATGGTATATTTATTAATATTCCACCTCAATAGAACATGATCACATTTGATGACAATGAAATAGTTGATGATGATTCATACTTTCATGCTTTATTAATATGAGCCTATACTGATGAAAAACCTATGCATGGTGTTATGATTGAAAATGGTTTAATCAATAATGTTAACATGATGGAACTTATCCAATCTCTTGAGTACACACAAGAAGGTTTATAAGATATGTCAAAATCAGTTTTAAAAAATTGTGGATAGAGACATAATACCTTAGGATTCATAGTATTACCCTTTTAAGTGGGCTTAACCATATTAGCCACACCATTCCTAGTTCTATGGTGTAAAGGGTTATTTGATAGATTATTAAGATTCCCTTAGATGTAGAGACTTTGTGTAATTTCCTCTATAATGCATTGATGCCTAAAGCACATACACTATGATACAGTAGTCATAGTTCTAGGTGTATGATAAGAGTATCTTATATAGTTAGAAATATTTCCTCCTCCACCCCCACCACCAATGTGATTGGTTGATACACATATTAAGGATAATTATTAAAAAATGATTGATACATATATTCAAGATTATTATTTAGATATGGTTGTGTAGATATCCAAATTTGGTACAAGATATGTTTTATATTGTATTTCTGATTAGTTTTGGATGTATAGGATTTTTTAAGGATGATATGAGTACTTAGTAGTTTAATCTCACAAGGGAACCTTGGTCTTCATGGATTTTTATTATATTGTATTTATTTTTTATACTTTATTATTACTATGTTGCACATTAGCCACCTTTTGATAGGGATCCATGTTTTTTTATTTTCTATTTTTGTATTCTATGTTCTAGGGCAATTGTGTTAACTATTGGACATAGCATCAACACTAGTTTTTGAAGGCTGATGTAAGTGTCCAACATTTTATTATTCTTTATTTTCACTATTATCACTTTATGACCATTGTACATGGCCCATATTTTTTTGTTCCATTGTCAACTATTATGCGACACTAGGTTTTTAATTTAAATTCAAAAGGATCACTATATGTATAAAGATATGAGAGTATTTGGTACCAAACAAGTTTATAATTTAGCACATATATTTTTATTCAAAAGTTATTGAATTTAACCTTACATAAGGTTGTTGTTTGAAGTGTTACAAAAGGTTAAATCACACTTTCATTACTTGTACTAAGGGTTAAAAGAGGAGAAAGAGAATATAGTTATACAATCACCATTACACACACATCACTAAGAGGGAAAACTACATTCAAGTCTGAGGCCATCCTTGGAGTATATGGATATGTAGGTGACACTTAATAACAATTTGGATGCTTGAGTTAGTTTGAATCACATGCTAACCCAATTTTATTGAGTCACAAGTGGTCAAAAGAAAATATTTAGGGGCTTAAGTGATATTATATTATCTATAACATGTGTGCATGATTTGAACAAAAAATTCAAAATGTGAAATAAAAATTATAATAGCCTAAGTGGAAGTTTTAGTAAATATCACATATTTTGTATAGGATAGATTCATTAAAACTTAGACAATAGAATTGACACAACTATCCTCATGGTAATGATAATGTCTAGTCCCAAATAAGAAGAAAACCCCTAAACAAATGGAATATAGAATTGGAGAGTGATCCTAAGGTGAACCTTGATAACTATGACAGTCAAGAAAAGATCAAAAAAATAAGATATGCTCTCTCTTAACTCTAAATCCCATAGCTGTATAATTATTTTTATATTTATTACACATTATTGAATGTATTTATTATTAACTATTGTATAATATTATCTAAATTTGAATATTACATTGATGCACTCAAATGTTTTATTTCCATGGGGTATTTGTTTAGAATCCTATTTTAGATAAAATAGGTTGATACACCTATTTAGGATCATTATTTATAGATGGTTGACACACCTATTCATGATCATTAGTCAAATATGATTGATACATGTATTCAAGATCAACATATAGATTTTTTTATTACACACATAAAATATTTATACATATAACCATATATTTAGTGCCAATCACATCAAAGAGTGACTGAAAGACCATATTACATACTTAGTTAGCACTATGAGTAGCTCAGTATATACACAATAACACAAATAATGTGACACCTTATACTATACAATAGACCCCCTATAGTCCTCAAACATCTATAATTACCCATCTTACACCCATTCATATGAGAAATGATCATGGAAGAAATGGTACACTACATGACTCCTTATCAGATCTAAAATCACCCATAATAGGTACTTCTAATCCATGACATGTGAACCCACCCTCGCCACCTAATATAGGAACTTACCATGATAATAATATTGATAGTATCATTGGTTACACTTTTTAAATCCTAAATATTCTAAAAATATAAAAAAATACAAAATTAGAAAATATTAAAACATTCAAATATTAAAAATATATAAAATCATGACCTGAGCATGACATGATTGTTAATTATAGTATTTATATATGTTATTTATCACATGTGTAGTAGATGGAATACTATTTACATACACACATGCATTTCATGGTATATAAGTGTTATGCATGACATATAAGTTACACATGGACATACAAATGTTAGTTTTTCCTTTACTAAGTGGCTAATTAGATATTAGGGGCATCTTGTTCCAAAAGTTTCATATTATATATTATGTATTTATATGACCTTTGTATCAAATTGTGATACCTATATTACTTACACATCTCTTTCTAGTTACTCATTTATTACATGGTGATACAAGACATGCCATTATATTGTGATGTGACATTGATATATATGGATGATGTAGATTAGTTCTTTCTTCTGTGTTCCATTGATGTTGTTAATTTTTTACATGATATTCTACTACATGTTTAAATATTGTGTGTGGCTCTTGGCCTTATTTAATGTGACATGATGTCCCTTTTTGTGATAATTTTATTTCCTCTTTACATATGTCCCTTAGAATTATTTATTGTGACATTTTATGTCCCTTGTGTGTGGCCCTTGGCCTTATGTGTGGCACTAAAGTTTTCATTTGTTGATCTTGATGACATTGAGTGGTGCCATGATCTATATCATGTAATGACAACATAGTCTTATTGTGTTACATTTATACTACATTATTCATTGATAAATCTATCTAGACATGAAACTTACATGCCCTGCATTACATATATTACATACATGCTTTGATCAATATATCAATTACTATGATGACATATTATCTACATGTTCACATGATATTACAAGACTTTATACTTGAGATTATACAGTCAAATATTCTTTTGATATTAGTAACTTACATGATACATCCCTCATTCAAAAAGGGGGGCATTATAGTGGGTTTATCATAGAGACATAAGTTTTCATGGGCAGTAAATCAAAATAGAGTACAGATATTAGAGATTTAGAGTGGTTCATATGATAGATGTTTAGATACATGAAAAATATTGGCACATAAATATAGATTATAGGGGCATATTACATGCATATGTACTCAATTTATAGGCACTTTAGCATATATTCATACATATTCTAGTACATATGCACAATAATTTACAATAACAAGATTAAATATCTCCATATATACATGCATTTGAGATACAAGTTCTAAAATTTAATATATGGGCATGCAGGATTATGTGTGTGTGTGTGTTTTGGTTCAGATTTATGGGGAATGATAATAATTCATGCACATACACAACAACATAATACAGTTGAATGGAAAATTGTTTTCATTCCACTTCATACTTATTAGATCTTCTATCATGATGGGGACATGGAAATTGTCCATTATATTTTGATCATGCACTCTATTATACATTGAGTGAAACTACATAATCAAACTTGTGTTCATGATGGGGGCATGAAAAAATTTCATTCCCTTTCAATCATACATTTTTGCTTTTACATGGAATGAACTTGAGGGAAACATTTCAATTGAATTTATAAACCATTTTTTTAGTTGACTCACTTTATTTGAGAAAACATGGCATAATGGTTCTCTCATTTACTTACATGCTTATTTAGATTAGTAAATTATGTAATTTTCCCCACATTCATGTGCATTGGGGCATGTTGCCTTCCCAACCCAAGATCTAACATAGTTACACAAATTTTGGGCATGATTACCCTAAATTTCCATGTACTTTAGTATAGAGACACAAGTTCTCTAATGATTCAATAAGGAAGAATAATATCCAAAAAATTTCAAAGGAAACATGGTTTTCACCATAACATGGGTGTACCCTTTTTCTTTAAAATTTTCAAAAAGACTATTTTAGATTAAATTATCAAACTAAGGACATAGATTACACATGATTATAATTTTTTTTGTTGAGTGACCTATAAAATTGGAGTTTCATACTAGATATAAAGTGTTTTGTACACATTTAGGTACATTTTATCCTTTTACTCTAAAAATTTAATTACTAGAATAAAAGGGGGACATTTTTAGATACTAAAATCTAGTCTAAGATACTTGACAATGACAAGCTTGATACACATTTACCAGGCATTATTTGAGCACTTAAAAAAGGTCCAAATCCATAATTATATCACACTTTCATGTTATCTTATGAGTCAACTATTATATTCTTCTATTATACACCTATAAAAACCTCACTATCTATTTCAAATATGCTAAATAGCATGCACATACATTTCTAAAGTCTTAGTTCAATCCATTTGTACACAAGTTGATTCTGACAAATATGGTCAGTATTTTTGGTTGATATTGACCTAATCTAATCAATACTAACTTAATCATAGCATTGAATATTCTATAAAATCAAATCCATTCTTAGGTTTGGCCTATCAGCCTAATGTATTGGTGGTGTGAGAAGTTATTCAATTGAAACCATATATAAACAAATCAAGGTATCATTCAAAAGGGACTTGGAACTTATCTTTTATATATCCATACACTATTACACACTAACCAAATCTACCATGTTATTCATAAATTATAACCATATCACTGGGATAAGTCACAAGCCAAGTTTGAAGCACTCTAAATCCAAGTCAAAGAAAACATTATCAAGTACCAAAACTGAATAATTAGTTACATACATATAGAAAAGGAGCATAATTACATAATCACACTAGGTATAAAAACTACATGTGGTTGTATTTTCCTCATTGGCGTATTATCTATGTAGGTAATGGTTAATCATCAAATATGGGTGATTAAGGTCAGCTCATCCCATTACATTTGCCCAATTTTTAATGGGTTTTTATCTATCATAATCACACCTAGGGTTTCATGGAAAAGGATATTTATTTATGGCATTGCTCACATAAACATGGTTTGGGATCATAAACATAGAGACAATAAAGAAATCACAAGTGAAAATACTATCATTTTGCCCTAATTCCATGTAGGTAAGTACCATCTAGTAGGTCAATATCCCCTAATGATACTAACCTAGATCTCTGTAACTAACCCATCGCAAGCACTAAATTAGTTTTGGAACTAAATAAACAACATTACTACTTTATCCCAATTTTCACTTCTAGAATATATTCATATTTAGCTAAAAAATATAAGTCTCTTTATCTCTTTAATACTTCATGTATTTAATATATGCCACTTATTAAATTAGAAGAATCAATCTCAGTCTTTTAATTTTAGATGTATACTAGAATGTCATACCTTAATATCTAAATTAAATTTCAAATATATATCTTAGTTAGATTAATCTCACCCATTAATCCAAACTAGGTTTAGAAATATCCTTAAGTTTCACTTAATTTTTGGGAGGGTATTTGGTGTAAATTTATAATTACACCATTAATATTTAAGCTTACTTAATAAATAATTAGTCTAGGATTTCTTTTTTTCTTATTTAATAAATAATGCCTTTGGAAATGCAACTTGCACTATAGTCCAAGTTGCACATCCACATGGAAAATTTCACTAAATTCCAATTTACACAAAAACATGGAATTTATGAAACCAATTATATTTTAATACCACTTACATTTATGAAAAAACCTACATTTATGATGCTACTTGCATTTATGAGGATTTTGGGCTCTATAAAAGAGAGCCTCTCCTCACCCATTTTAGTAATGGGAGGTATTATGTAATATATATTATGAGGTTAATATAGATGTTATTTTTTTTATTCTATAAAAAAAATTATATACTATTATGTGTGGCTTAATGCAGGAGTATGGTCCTATGGTGTAATAGTGTTGAAACAGCTTGTGTGATGTCTAGAATCTCCTTTTCTCTGATGGTATGGCATAACTCATAAAATGATTTGAATATTATAAAAATAATGGATCTATAGAGAGGAAAAAGTATGATTTTCTTGAAAATATATTATAACTAAATATCATCCACGTGGTTTATCATCTTATAAAACATAATCTTATACTAAAGCATTTATTCATTGATTAAGTCATTGGATCATTGTTTAGTTTTTTTATTTGAGAATAAGATAGTTTTTCATTGATACAGATAAAAAATTAATAAAAACCAATCTACCAAAGGATTTATTTCCTAAATTATTTTGGAATGGATATCATAGAACCATTGCAGAGCATAGTGCTTAATACATTATGGTAATAACATAGTCAATAATGTGTCATTGGATGCATATTCTAAACATGATGCGTTAAAGGATCATCATTGTTTATCTGGGTCACCTTTACTATATAAAATTTCAGTTTAAGAGACAAAACCTATAGGTAAGGGTTAATATTAAATATATGGTACTAATGGATTATGAAGTAATGTATATGAATCCCTTGAATGACTAGCTACAGAAGCATCATGCTCTAATTACAACACTTTATCCTACATAACTATAATAGTTTTCTTAAGGGATTGAATGTAGTAGGTAAAAATTATGATGACACATGTGTATTCATCTTAGGATGTCCATAGGTTGGTTGTGTAAGAATGAGCATAGTAATCTGATGGAAATCTTGTGTTGCCCCTACATTTGGGTGCTTGTCACACGTGTAGCCAAAGATGTAAATATAGGAATAGTTTCAATAGTAGTAGTCTAAATACCTATGGTGGAATTGGTATCTCTAAAATGTTTATTAGAATCATTAGATATATTTTTGTGTTAATTAAATGTACTAGCCTAAGCTAACATTTTTATTTCATCTCTTGTTACATAAAGTAGCAGATCGTGCATTTGTGATTTTATTTCAAGATATTGAATTAATTCCATTTCATCTTTGTCATCAAATATATCAATAAATTCCACATATTCATTCCTCTATTAACACCCATATTTCTTGTTTTATTATCAATTTTAGATTCAATAATCATGTAGAGTCTATAAATAGGGTGTATTATATCTCTTCTAGTAGTGAAAACATAGACCACAACATCTAATAAAATCCTTGGGAAAATAATAGGAGTAGGAGGAACAAAATAATTCATGCATGCCTTTTGGTGTCTAGTGGTTATAGGAAGAAACTCATATTAAATATTATAATAACATCAATTATGAAAGGCTAAATATTGTTCATAATTAATTTCAACCTTAATAGTATACAAATATTTGATGTATGGAATCACATAGTTGTTACATTTTTTGCATAGCAATTGAAAATAACATGTAATGATTACAACCATATTTTGAGCCAAGAAATAGAAACTATGCAAATACATTATTTCCAAGTGTAATTTATGAATGAGGGAAAACCAAAAATCAAGTCTATAAATGAGATTTATATGCATAAATTTGAAACCCTAGAAATAAGGATGGAATCCTAAGGGAAGACATAGCACATGTTTGTATATGTTTAATATGTAAATGGGTTCACCAATATGTTTTATCTTATTTTTAATTAATTAACCTAACAAGATAAAACTAAGGAACTAATTTAGATTGTATAATGTATTAGAATAAAACATGAATTTGAATGTAAATTGTAGAATTTGATTTGATAATTATACTTTATGTTTTCATGAAAACACTAATAAAATTAAGATACTTGGTGTTTTATCATACTGTTTAGTTTTGATATTGAATGCATATATCAAAAAATATAGGAAACTAAATTATTAGTCTTTTAAATTAGGATTTAAATCTCAAGATGTGCTTGGACAAAATCATTAACTTAAAATATTACCGACTGATGCTACGTTCCATAACCTAATAGTTTTGTCTAGGTGTGTTTTTATTATTTATTTCCATACACACCAATATGATTTATTTTAAGATATATCTATGTGTAATTTTTATTATTTATTTGTGCCTATAATTATGGAAAACTATCTCAATTTTTTGAAACCCTAGTTCCACTTTCAACACTATGTTTTGGTCTATTAAATGGGAAATGAGGTGGGTTTAACTAACTAAAATTACATGATGAATAATTTATGATGTAATGCCCTGTACCTATAATATCTTACCTCATTAACTGGATTTAATTTTATTCTTGATCCCTACAATAATCTCTAACTTAACTTGCCTCTACATGTACATTCCTTGATTCATGATCTCTCTTGATCAATTTCTCTTATTTAGGCTCAATAGCCTTTTTCATGAATATGGTCCCTCTTTATCATGAATACCTAATTCCAATTTAAATAACTCATCATTCTCTTTCATCATCATCATCTCATCCACAATGATTAAAATCCCTCTCTTGCTCTTTTCTCATACTTGTCTCTCTTATTGAGCTATGATCTTAGGCCTAAAATCTTAAAACATGGATGTTATAACTCTTGACTCCCCAGTTGAACTTAATATATTAATTCATATTAATATAATTACCCCATTATATATCTAATCCAATAATACACTTTGTAAATAAGAACTCTTTCTTTATATGTCCTTTCTATCTTTAGGCCTCTCTCTCTAGTGTCCCTCTTTAAGCACAAATATTTATGATTTGAATAATATAAAAGGTATACAAATAAAATAATTAAATTTTTGGATACCATTTATCCTTATTCAACTCCACCAAAATTTTCAAGTCTCAAATCCTAAGGTAGACCCCTTATCTCAACACCCCATTTTACTAATTAGGCCTTTTTAGCACTCATACAAGCACACAATTCAAGAATCCATACCAATCCATATTTTACCAACTCAAAAATATAATAATACTATTTTTCATTTCAAATAAAATATTATCACAAATTTTCATCAATCTCCAATGGTGTAAATAAAAGTTATAGTGCTTTCCAATTTCAAAACCCTAACTAGTCTTACCACAGGCCTGTGTAGGCCAAGAGCTTACCAGAATGAATATTTTGAATTATAAAGAAATTTAAATTATAAAAATAACTTTAAAATGTCTTACCAACTTTTATTAAACTTTTAAAACCACTATTTTCACTCATCCAACCTTCAAACATCTCCTACAAGCTAAAACATTGGGTTTTTGAGTTCTTTATAAGACTATGTGATAGTCTAAATGGTATTTTGCACTTTAATGGATTTTTAAAGACTATAAAAGGAATATAAAACCTTTATATATTATTTCCAACATTTTTAAAATTTAAAAATTATTATTTAACCTTGATCAATCACCAAAAGTTCTCAAAATGCAAATAGATATAGTTTTCAATTGCAAAACATGACTATGTGTACTATAATGAAGGTTTAAATGGAATACTTAAAATTTTAGTGGGTATTGAGCATTAAATAAATTTTAATAAAAATAACACAAGAGGTAAAACTTAACAACAACTATATGAACACAAAACAATCCCTTAAACATTCTTTATTCATGTAAATCTTTTCCTCTTACATGGTCATCTACAGAAGTTACATTACAACAGGGTTATTTCCTTGGAATATTGATTTTATTTATATTATTAAACACTAAAATGGAAATATAAATATTTTATAGGCTTATAATTACCTCTCCCTTAGTCTTCTAATGACCACTTTTCATAACAACCTTTCATGTATGTAAAATTAGCTCTATTTCTGACTGTAACCTCACATTCCTCAAAATAATATTGAAATTATTCAAAGAACTCTTAAAATACCCTAAAAATAATATAAATTACTCAATTAAACTCAAAAAACAAATCTCAAGATATTTAACACACAAAACCACAAATCTTTAATTGATCTTAATATAATATTTACATAATTACTCATAGTCATATCAAGTCCTTCATGGACAATCTAATTCTTAATAATTTTATTCCATATTTCCTCTTTTCTTATAAAATACCTATTCCTATGGAATATCTACCATACTAATACTACTTCCATCTCCAAACATGCATTTTTATCTCCTTATATTACTAATCATGCAAGACAAACCTCCAAATCTTGGCAGCCCATGTTGAAGAGCTATTACAACCTCTATTTTCTTGGCTCACGTTATTTTTGTCCTAAATTTCATGTTGGAAACAATCATACCACCTTATTAGTATATAATAATACTCTCATCAAAATTTACCAACCCTTAACTTTCACTTAAGACTCTAAAACTCCCAACAAGCTATACTTAGAAATTCAAATTTTCAAATTAGGCTTTTTGGTAGGAAAAATAAAAGACCTATGAACACACAACATAAAAATTGTCTAATGATTTTAATGCCACATAATGGACCCTATAATACTTATAAAACCCTCATAATACCAAAATTGGTCATAAAAACACTATAAAATAGACTAACTCTTTTATGAGATGCTCTGTATCAAATTCCCCAAGTGGGAGAAATTTGAGCTCTTGCTCAAATGTGCTTGGTCCAAAAAAATTTATTGATTTCAAATTCTTCCTCTGATGGTCTATTAATCTCCTCTTATTTCTTCTCCTCTTGTATTTCTTATTTATTCTCATCTGATTCCTATTTATTTATTTCCTTATTTTGTCTTACTTCTTTGCAAACTCATTTTCTACCTCTATTGATTACTTGACCTGATGTAAATCTTTGTTCACCTCATCTTCTATATTTTATATCTCTGATTTATCTTTACCATACTTTGTGTCAATTGGCTTATCCTCATTACGCACTTTTATCTCTATTCCATAGTTTCCTTCTTCATTTTTCATGGTTTATTCAAGTACTCTTGGCTGGTCTATCTTCTCATTTTCTTTATAAAACATCATGGCTAACTTTTTATGCATTGGTACACCCCAATGGTGACCTTAATCATATAAAAACAATTTATTTTTAGTCCTTAGTTTTTCTTTATCCACTTCCTCAGCTACAACCTTGATCTCCTCTTTCACATTCTTACTTGTCATCAACTGGTAAGTTCATTTCCTTATCTTTACTTGGTTGTAACCTAGCTTGTTTATCTCCTTTATTCATCTAAAAATCTTGGTTTATTTTTTTTCACCTTCTTATTTCATTTTCATCTTCTAAGCATCCTCCTTCATCTTTTCTCTTGTACTACCCACCATCTATTCATACCATTCATCTATCTCCTTCTTCTTGGCTTGCTTCCAGCTCTCAAATTTATCTATATCCTTATTAACAGTAGATGTTCATTCATTTTATTCACCTAAAAACATACACAAATCATAAGTTTTAAAACTTGGAGGCTCATATGCCTCTCTTGATAATGTTTTCTTTCTCTTAATCAGTTTCTCTTGTTTAGGATCAATATCTTTTTTCATGCATATGGTCCCTCTTTATCTTTAAGACATAACTTTACTTAAAAATCCATTTCATTCTCTCTCATCATCATCATCTCATCCACAATGATAAAACCCCTCTCTTGCTCTTTTCTCACACTTGTCTCTCTTCTTGAGCTATGAACTTAGGCCTAAAATCCTAAAACATGGATGTTATGACTCTTGAATTCCCAATTAAACTTCATATAGTAAATCATCCACATATCAATACCCCATTCTATATCCAATCCAATAGTACACTATAAACAAGAACTCTTTCTTTATCTGCCCTTTCCTTCTTTAGGCCTCTTTCTCGAATAGCCTTCTTTAAGCACAAATATTTATGGTTTGACCACTCTCCAAGGGATCCAAAAAAACTAATGTAAATTTTAGATACCATTTATCCTTATTCAACTCCACCAAAATTTTAAAGTCTCAAATCCTAAGGTAGAGCCCTTATCTTAGCACCCCTTTCAGCTAATTAGGCCTCTTTAGCCTTCATGTAAGCACATAGTTCAAGAATCCATAACAAGATGTATTTTACCAACTAAAAACTACAATAATCCTCTTTATCATGTCAAATAATATATTATCACAAATTTTTATCAATTTCTAAGGGTGGAAACAAAATTTATAACACTTTCTAATTTAAAAACCCTAACTAGTCTTACCATAGGCTTGTGTAGGCCGAGAGCTTACCAAAATGATTATTTTGAATTATAAGGAAATTAAAATGATAAAAATACCTGAAAAATGTCTTTCCATATTTTATTCAACTTTTATAACCACTATTTTCACTCATCCAACCTTCAAACATCTCCTACAAGCTAAAACATAGGGTTTTTGAGTTCTTTGTAAGACTGTGTGATAGTCTACATGGAATTTTGTACTTAAATGTATTTTTAAAGAATCCTAAAGGGATATAAATATCTTATATAGTGTACCAAAACTTTTAAAAAGTTTTCCAATGATTATTTAACCTTGATTAATCATAAGAAGTTCTCAAAATGTAAATAGATAGAATTTTGAGTTGTAAAATATGACTGTGTGTACTATAATGAAGGTTTAAATGGAAAACTTACACTTTTAGTGGGTCTTGAGCATTCAATAATTTTTTATAACAAAAAAAAAAGATGTAAAACTTACCAATAACTCTTTGAACACAAAACAATCTCTCAAACATTCTTTATTCATGTAAATCTTTTCCTCTTACATAGTCATTTATAAAAGTTGCAGGACAACAAGGTTCTTTCCTTGGACTATTGATTTTATTTAACACTAGAATGTAAATATAAATATTTGATATGCTTATAATTACCTCTTTGGTAGTATTGTAACTACCACTTTGCATAACAACCTTTCATGTATGTGAAATTAACTCTATGTCTGAATGTAACCTCCCAATACTCAGTATAATCCTAAAATTATTAAAAACACTCTTCAAAGACCTTAAAGTAACCTAAAAATCATATTAATTAATTAATTAAATTTAAAAAACAAGGCTTAGGATATTCAACACACAAAACCATAAATATTTTATTGATCTTAAGATAATATTTACATACTTACTCAGTCATATCAAGTCCTTCATGGAAAATACAATTCTTCTTCATTTTCTTCCATATTTTCTCTCTTATTCAAACCTCCATACCCATAATTAATATATACCATATTAATACCACTCACCTCTCCCAATATTCATTTTTTATCTCCTTATATTACTAATCATGCAAGACAAACCTCCAAATCTTGGTAGCCCACATTAAAGGGTAGTTACAACCTCTATATTCTTGGCTCACATTGCTTTTGTCCTGAATTACACATTGGAAACACTCACACCACATTCATATTATATAATAATACCCTCACCAACATTTACCAACCCTTAACTTTCACCTAAGATTCTAAATCTCCCAACATGCTAGACTTAGAAATTTAAATTTTTAAATTAGAATTTTTCATGGGAAAACTAAAAGACCTACAAACACATAACACAAAGTTTGTATAATTATTTTAACACCAAATAATTGAACCTTTAATACTTATACCACCTCAAAATACCAAAATTGGTCATAAAAACTCTATAGAATAGACTAACTCTTTTATTACATGGTGATTCTCTGTGTCAGTTTAGTAGTAACTACTTATTAAATGTGTTAAAGAGGGCAATAAAACAACATGTATTTATCCCCATTAGGTATATGTGTGCATATTTATTCTTTAATAAATGAAATATATTATATATATTTATATATTTAAAAAATGAGAGCTTGATCTTAGATTTGAGGTACTTCAGACTTAGCTAGGACCTCCTCCTCGTAACTAATGGTTAAATTAGAAATAATAGGGAAGTCCCTTTTAATGTGAAAGTTTTAGAGTAGGATTGAAAAGTGTTTAATATATGGGAATAATATTTCATATAATTTGTATCTATATGGGACTCTTTTTTTACTTTATCACACCATGGACATGTGAAATGTATGGGCCAACCTATAAGAAGTTTTTGAATCTAAAAAGTGATCATTGCTTGGCATGAGACAAGACTGTTAGGTTTGGAGTAGTCCATAAATTTGGAACAATCTAAGTCTAGTATTTTTTTCTTAAAGGTATGAATATTTATTTTATTATCTATATATATTATGAATATGATTTTGAATAGGTTAGCAAAAAAACTAGGGAATTCCTATAGGTGATTGATAGAAAAGAGAAAAGAGCTAGCCCATGAAAATGTGATAAAAGGGAAAATAAGAGCCATATTTGTACACAAAAATCATATAAGGTGAAATTAGATCAAAAATGACATTTCCAAGTATATGATACCATATTTTATCATCTATTCATTCCCCCTTTTATTTTTGTATTGAAATGAAATATAATGATATATTAAAATGATAAACAGATGTACTTGAGTGTGTACCACACACTTTTCCTTTAGGATAAGGATCCAAATTTTTATCTTGATCAATTTAATTTAAATGAATATGAAAAAATCAATTTTCATGTATGAAATCTGAAAATAATTTTAAAATTTAAGAAAAAGGAAGGAATACACATGTAAGTGGGTGAACCATGTTTCCATGTAATGTTCCATTTGATATTATGTTTCCTTGTTGAAGCATGAGAGAGTTTTGATTCCTTGTTAAATAAATTAGACAATTTGGAGGTGATCATGCCCCAAATTTATATACTAAGGTAAGTCCATGGGTTGGAAATATAAATACCCCAACCCTCATTTAAAAAGGGAATGGTGCCTAAGCTATTTATTATCACTGAACCTCAAACACACTACTCATGTGACTAATCTTGAACCCCAAGATGAAAGGTTGGCTCCACATATTGGGCGCACTTTGAGTAATTCCTAGGTCAATTAGCATCACTAAACCTAAACCACATTACCTCATTTAACTAAATCAAACATTGAAAATAAACTTAAAGATTCAAATCTTCTCACTTTTAGGTACTGTTGATGTCAAAACTAGAAAACTTTAATAGTGTGTATGAGAAAGAACAATCCTCATGTCACATAATTTGATCCAACCAATAACAACATTATATATAATTTTATACATCTATATGCTATGTGGTGGTAGATTTGAAAACATATAACTCATGTTCCTAAAATATGTGTGCATATGCATGGAATATACCCCCATATGTCTAACTATTTGAAAACATGTAACTTGTGTTGTTATATAATGTGTGAATATGCATGTAATATTCCCCCAAATATATAAAAATTTGTAAATATTTATCTCATATCTGAATTTAACTAATATTCTAAACCATTTTCAACTCTCTGAATCTTGGAATTTATGTCAAACTCTAAATTGAGGTTCATGAAGGCTTGAATTTCTATCATAAGACCACTAATATCCCAATTTTGAGGTTATTTATGTATCTTATGAATTAATCATCTCAAAATAAAATATTCAATGACATCAATTTATGTAAAAATATGTAATCATGTATAATCATTTGCTAACATGTGAAGAATATGCCATCATATTAATGTATACATTATCAAAGCATATATGAAACATGTAATACAAGGCATACAAGTATCATGTCAAGATATATACATAAATTAGGCATGTATTATTAACCATCACTCATATAATCACTAAATAAGACTATACATGAAGGTGAATGATCTGAATCATTTCACCACACAAAAATGGAGAGGTGTGTGATATGTATCATGACACCACAAACTCAACATACTTAAAAATCTTAACACAAAATTTTAAATTTATCCACTCATAAGCACAAAATTTCATGGCCATGATGCACATAATGAATCACTCATAATATAACTCAATTTCAAAGGAGGCCAAGGGACACATATAATGAACAATAACATTTCAAACATAAGTCCAAGGGCCTCATACAATTTATAATAAATTGTCACACACAAGGCCAAGAGATGCATACAATCGACAATAAAAAAATTCACACAAAACTAAGGGCCACATAAAATGGACAATAAAATTTCACACACAATGCCAAAAGATAAATACAATGGATAATAAAATGGCATATATAAGGCCAAAGGTTGCATCCAATAGATAATAAAATGTCACAAACAAGGCCAAGGGCCACATACAATGGATGATAAAATGTCACATAAAAGGCAAAATGACATGTATAATAGACAATTAAATATTTCACAGAAGTCCTAGGAACACACAAAATATAAAAGTAATGAGTATCCTATTATGAAAGTAAACAACAACAAAGAAGCATATGATAAGTCAAACTAGTCTATACTATCAATCTATGTCAAAGTCACATTATAAAAAAGTAGTATATTTGTGAAATGTATTAATGTGATGAATAAAATAAATAAAAATAAATTTGAAATAAATAAATGTATCTCGTGATTATAAATGGAAATTATATATAAACATATAACATGTATCAATCTGATTTTTATAATATGATGCCCCCAGTATTGGTATGGTCCTTAGGTATATAATTGTCTAATATCTATACATCCATGTATCATGTGTAACATGTATATCCTACATCACATTCATATATATCATGAAGTGCATGTGTTTATTAAAAATTATATTTTAATGTACCAAACATGTGATAAATAACATAAATGAATAATGTGAACTAGCAAACATGTCATGCTCAAGTGCTGATTTTCTAATTTTTTTTTAATATTTAGATTTTTTTATATTTTTTATTAAATGATATGCTAAACGACTAATAAATATATGGGATGGTTGTGTGGAGGTATTGTATCAAACATTGGAATGATCACTTTTTATGGGTGAATAGTATCATGTGTATTTATATCTGAATCTAAAAAATGATTTTGTAATGTAATGTAACCATCATCCTTATCATGATCATAGGATCTTGTGTATGATGGGTAGCTCTATGAAGCATGGAATCCTATGTAATACATTGTGTGTTATGATAAACACATGCCTATTTTTTATTAGGAACATGCCAAACTGTATATAACACTAACTTAGGATGTGGAGTAAATATTGGCTATTAGGAGTCTTGAATGACCTTCTAATGTAATGGGCACTAAAGAATTATTTGTATAGTAAAGTTAAATACTTTACTCTAAATTGACTGTATATAATTAATTTGAGTAGGTTGTATAATTATCTTCATATAATGATATTTAATAGGTGGAGTAACCAACTATGATCATGGTGGGGGTGGATGAGGAAATGCCTCTAGATGAATATGATAGTCATATGGAATAGTTAAAATTATCAACACTTTGTTTCCATGTATATACTTGAAACATTTATGCACTAAATATGGTATTACAAAAATATTATGTGCCCAATATATTCCTAATGACATTTCAAATATCCATGTGCTTGGTAAAACTAGGATTAATGTAGTAATTACTACAGGACCTACCTTAAGAGGTAGCACAATGTGTGCCAAGGGGTTATATCTTTGTCCATAAAATATTTTAACTATCTTTGTTTTTTCCATCAAATCTTCATGTTTGTATCCAAGAGTATGAATAGGTTTCACTGTAAAAATATGTTTTTATTAGACCATTATCTACTATGACACTTTTAATAGGATATGAATCATTGTAGGCTTGTAAAAATAATGAATTGAAATCAAATCATCTTCTATAGTCTCATTGTTATCAAATGTAATTGTATGTCATTATATTAATATGCCTTTAATTGTACCAAAAATATTTTTTGATGGGTGTCATATGTCAAAGGATAAGGATATGCATTGTATGTCATATGCACCTCAATATTATCCTTAGTTTCTATTGCCACATGAATTGTAAGGGGACTGGAAAATATTTTCAGCTTTGTATTCCTATTGGTATTGAATAATTTTTAGGTTCATTAAGCTCAATAATTTTGTCATCAATGAGATCCTACATATTAGCCATAGATTGAGGAATTTATTTTTATAATTTATATCACAATGTTAATAAACACAATATGCATTACTATTATATCCTCTATTTGTATGCCTACTCATATCAACCTCTTATGGTGGATGAAGAGATCTAAGGTTGTACTCTAGTAACTTCAGTAATAGGATATGTGAAGGTTGATGTACATGTGAAAACTACCTCCTTTATGGATTGAATATGAAAAGATGATTCGTAGGATATGATAATAAATTGACTATTATTTTTTATTCTAATTATAAATTTAGATAATGTAGATCATCCATGGTAAGACAATCGATTATCAAACGTGGGTATTCTTGACACAATAAATCCTATAAAAGTGATAGTTTCTATTGTAAGAGATAAAATATTATATGGTTTTCATAAAAAGTAAATTTTAAATACATATTTTTATTCCTCTCAAAAAATTATACATTTAAAAAATGACTTGTGATTTTGAGTTCGTAATCAAAAGTTCTGGCCTCTGGAAGTTATAAGATTTTTATGGTTGTGAAACCACCAGTGTATGCAAAGTGATTATTTTTCAACTACCCCAATAGTTTTATAAACTATCCTAGTGGATTTTCAATCACCACAAAAGTTTTAAAAATATTAGTAGTATTTTCACAACCATCATGGTGGTTTTAGTTTTCATATAACAATGGTTTGAGAAACATCTGAAGTTGAAAGGACATGGAGGCATTTTGGCTTTAGTTTCTAACTCTTAGACTTCTTTTGTGAGCCTAAAGTATGATATTTTGTATAAAATATAAACTTATAGAGTTCATTCAAGTATGAAATCTAAGAACTGAAGTGGATGCATTTGAGAAATTCATTCATCTTTTCCTTCATCAACTCATTATTCCATGTATGTGATTAAATTAGATACTAAACAAATGAGATATTTGAGTTCAATAGTGTTTCTTATTTAAGATTAAATTATTCATTTTAACATTAAAAATATCATTACAAGTATATGATCTCGTGAGGTTTGTGTCCTTATAAGCTAAAGAAGGAAAAAAGTTGTAAACAATAGAACATAGTGGAGATGAGGAAGCATGGTTTCACTCTTGCTAGAGTTTTCTCACATTATGTTTCTTTAGGGTTATAGTCATGTAAAATGAAAAATTGTAAAACTTCAATATGGCTAAGACACCTAATCTATAGGTCTTCCTGTTGGTTTATACAACCCTTCTAGGCTACTTCTTTAACTAATTCCCAGTCATCCAAAGCTTTCCAAACTTAGCCCTTTCAGACCCAGGAAACCCTTTTAGGCCTAGATCCATCCCCCAAGGTCTCATCCCCTTAGGACAATAGTGTCCAAATAGGATAGGAGTGATGGAACCTAGGGTGTCATATTTTTTATGTTGTTTTCCAAGTTCAGTTTTACTTCTAATGATCAGATTCTTTTAGTTCCTTATCGTTTTCTTTGTTGGCTTCACATAAATTCATTTAACCCATGATCATTAGTTTCCCTATAAAATGCCATTCAAAGTCCAATTATAAGGGTTGACACTCATTTTCAAGAGAGATGCAAGAATATAAGAAAGTACACTCAAGCACTCCTCCCTATTCTTTACATACAACCTTTTAATATAATTTTGCATTCTAGTTAAATTTATCATACACAAATTTCACCAAGAACTTCAATGGAATAACTACATTAACTTGATACCTCTTCAGAGTATTGGTATGTAGGCAGTGTGCCCACACATGAGGTGTGAAGTGTGTCCAGTATATCCTTTACACACTAACCCCTTCTCTCTCTTTCCCAAATTTACATCCAAGTTCAAGAAATAGGAGTTCCTAAGAGTTTTTAAGATTAAAATAGGAACATGGAAAACTCCATGAGGTATTAGACCCTAAAATTTCAATGACAAGGTAATACAAGCATTTTGAACAAAACCCAAAAATATTTTAGTCTCAAGACAATAGCATTAAAATAGGAGTATAGTATCGGATAGTAGGGTGTCCTATTTTTAGTGCTCCTATTGAATCAATAAATGAAGTCTAGAGACTTATTTTTTAATATTTCTTCATCATGTTCCTCCAGTATCAGACCTTGTCTCAATCTAGATCAATCAAAATAAGCTAAGTTCTAATCTCTCTCACTTCCTACTATATTTAGAAGAGGTAAAAATATAATCTATTTACACAAATCAGTAGGTTTATTCTTGCATATTTATTTATTGATTTGCATTGCTTAGACCATTTATTAATTTGGTGAACCTGACTTCAAATTTTTGCACAAAAACCCTAAAAACTGTAGGGCTAATTATTTATATTTTTTTCAATATTTTCTTGATTTTTATTGAATTATAAAATTATAAAACTAAAAATTAATTTAAATATTTTCAATAAATACACTAAACCCCTAGTTTGCACATATTAGGTCCTATTTGCATTCCAACACTTTCAAACCACTAGGAAAAATATATTGCCAATTTTAGAAATATTTTTTGATTTTTCATAAATTTTCAAACTAAATTCTATAAATTCATAGAAAAGTTTTAAAATTATTATACTAATTTAAAAAAAAAATCTTTTTAAACCTAGTTGCATCAACTAGTTTCCAGTTATTTTTCTAAGTTTTTTCCAATCATTTTTTGCATTTTTAGTTGAAAATATAACTCAAAAAATCAATTTCAAATTAAAAATTTCATAGTATTTTTCAAATAATAGTTTTTAAAAATCCCTAGTTGCATATACTATCACCTACTTTCTTTTGAGGTGTCACCTTACATGTTTAACAGCTCAGTATCCTTTTTGCACAAATTCTAATTCACTATTTTTTGGAATTTTAATTTCTTATATTTAGTACTTTCCATTTATATCACATTGCCTATTAAAACATATCAAAAAACATTTAAAAATATTTCAAATTATTTTCCTACTTTACTAATGGCTCAATATACCATTTTTGATGAAATTGATAAAAAAGAACTTCAAGAACTCTTAACCAAACATGCAGATATACAAGATGACATGCTTAAAATTTTAAAAGAAGAAAAAAAAAGTAACCAATGGGAAATCTTCTCAAACCATAGAGTAGCTAGTTTCAAGTAACACTATGGGGGAAACTACGTCTCAACAACCCCCTATAATAGCCCAACCTTCTTCCATGCCATCAGTTATAGCTAGTACATCCCTATCTCCTGATGTGGTAGCCCTTGTGCAAGAGATAAGATTTATTTAATATAAGGTGCAACATCTTGAGCAAGGTACCACTAGACTTACATAGGATTTGGATTCTTTTTCTCTTCTACATACACCATTGGCACATCATATTACTTATATGCCTTACCACAAGGTTTTGTTCAAGCCAAGCTTACTCTTTATGATAATAAGGGTTATCTAGAGACACATTTGAGATCTTTTCATGTAACATGCTTGGATTATATACCCAATGACTGGATACTTACCAAGCTATTTCCATAGAGCCTAAAGGATTATGCTTTACAATGGTTATATAGTCTACCAAATTAATCGATCATGGTATTCAATCCCTTAGCAGATATGTTCCTATCACATTTCAGTATCAACATTGGTGATAAGGTTTCATATGCATATATTACATAGCAAAAATAAAGATCAAGTGAGCCTCTCATAGATTATTTTCTTAGATACAAGACTATTCTAGCTAAGTTAACTAGCCCCATGACTGATCAAGAGCTACAGGACATCTTCAAATAGAACCTTCTACCAACACTGCATAAATCTATTCTATTTAAAAAATTCTCTTCCTTCAATGAATTATGTCATACACTCAAAGGAAGAGAAGTCAAGCTAATTTCAATGGGCAAACATAAGTATTCAAGTATCCCAAACACAACTAATATGAGTAAAAATAAAGTCTCATGCAAGGTCAAAATCAATTATAATAAGAATTAGAATCAACCAATAGTTAATGCAGCTTTTGAGCCCCCTCAACATGTCATTCTATCGATACCTCCTTGTTGTGTATTTACCAATCTACCAATTTTTCCAACCAAGGTTTTATAGTAGTTATTAGAATGTAACATCATCACTCTCCCTCCTATCTGATAAGTATATCTATCAAATCCTCTTCCATGGGGATATGATTAGAATGTATTTTGTGATTTTTGACACCAAGCCACACCATAAATAGATGCATCAGTTTGCGACATAAGATAAATGACTTTATAGATGATTATCTATTTTATCTGGGCACTTTAGTTGAGCCTCTAAAGGTAAAACCAACATAGGATAAAGCTTTGAAAAAAAATTAGATCCATTTCCATAGCATTCTAAACAAGAGCAAAGGGACACATCAAGTGTTCACCATACATACCAGCCACTTTCAGTGGTATCACATCCTTTGAGTGGTATGATAGGGGTGTATGAGTCCAGAGTTCTAGCTAGGCCTTTGATATCTTTTTTAGATCATGAGACTATCAAGGATAATACAAGTTACAATGTACTATTTATCAGAGCACATATTTAGAATCAGCCTATTCGTAGTGTACTCATTGACAATAGTTCTAGTCTTAACATGTGTACTTTCACAATTCTACAACATTTGGGTTATTCAGAGCAGGATATCACTTTGAAAAACATAATTATCAATGGTTTTAGTGGGTATATATAGAATTCATTAAGTAAGATAGTACTTACAGTATAGGTTGGTCTTACATATGTGGCCATAACATTCACTATAGTTTCCAACGTAGGAGTTTTTTACATTTTACTTGGTCGACCATATATTCAAAAACTTAGGGCAATACCTTCTAAAATTCATAGATGCATGAAATTAATTCATGATGATCAAGTTATTATAGTTGGTAGAGTTCCTTATGAATCACCATTTCCCACTTTAGAGCCATCTATTGGCTTCCAATCACTAGTTCCAGTTCTCCCACCAGTTTTAGCTTCTCCTCTAGTTTTAGTACAACTTCCACTTCTGATCTAGCCATATTTACAACATTAATCACTAGTACAGAGGGTTCATACACCCCCATAGTTTCAAGATTCTAGATAGCTTCTAGCTACAGTGTTCACACCTAGAGCAGTTACATTTTGGTCACATACAACTATATAGAGAGCACCTATTCAAAGAGATAATTCTCCTACTTTCAAATGCATCCCTAAGATCCCTATAGTTTCATCCATTTCTAAAAGTCACAAGGGGACCCCACATTTAGTTTCTACTTTATAGATTTTAGAGTAGTTATAACATACACAAATTTCAGCTATATAATCTCAAACACTCCATCGTGCCTCATGATCACACATGATCCCATTATTTACTATAGGACACCAGGATAGGTAGTCTCATCTGAGATGATCAGTTAGTATCATTTCTTTCTAGCATTGATTGTACATATTATCTCCTACTTGATTTTACATAGTTCAAATATTTTCAAAAATACAAAAATAATATAACACTTCAAAATATAAAAACATTCAAAAATTTGCAAAAAAACCAAAAACATTTTTGATTGTATGCATCATCCATGTTTATATTACTACTATCATGCTAGGACTTACATTTGTTGTTTCACGCTATTGTATGTTGATTTATCTACACTACCATGCTTCACTTGATCTCTTTGAGTGTGCATAGTGACATCCAGCTCTTTGATTGCTTCACTCTACCCATCAAGGGGGCATTTCTACTTCTACATTTGAGACACACATCAATATACATACCCACTAGGGGAAACTTCTACATGACTACACCATCCATGTTATGTCATTCCTACACTAAACACTTTGAGTTATCATAGTGATGTACATTGCTTACTAGATTACATAGATTACTAAATCAACATTTCACTAGTACCTAGTACTTGTGTATTTCTTAGCATATACCTATTCTTATACTACACATGTTTTTCATACTTTCACATTTTCTTTGATTATTTATATGTGTTTGTATCTTCTAGTTATTACTTTTACTTTCATTCCTTGCTTAGTATAGCTTGTGTGATTGCACTTTCTAATTCTATCTTGTCTCCTGCTTGTGCCTTAGGACATTTATCAATGTCCTTTGCTTATATTCATGTGTGTGCCTTACAATATCGATCGATGTCCTTTGTTTTACTCTTTCATGTGCTTGTGGACCTCATGCCAACTTTGCTTATTCACTCGTATGTGTATGTGGCATTTGAACATGCCTTTTATGCTTGTTTTTTGGTTTGAGGGACATGTGCCCATGTCTTTTACTTGTATGGCCCCTTAGCCTCCCTTGTATGTTTCTTGCTTCTTACTTCATATGCTTATTTTCTTGTTTTCTCCTCACTATGTGTAATGCCATGATTACAATCATGCATTTATATTTCTTCTTGGATGTCCTGATGGACATCATGTTCCATCCCTCCATGCTTACTAAGAAACTAATAACTAACAACTAATATCTAAAATTACTAGTCTAGTTCAGTATAATTTTCATGATTTCACATTATTATATCTATCTAGGAATACTACTATTGATCTAAAAATCTCTCAATACAAACATTGTTATATCTAAAGATATCTTGTCAAATATCAATGCTATATCATGTATCTATATAATTTAGCACACTTGTAGGACTCTTTTCTTTTGAGAGTAGTCATTACAAGTTCATCATTCTTACCCTTAGAAGAGGGGGAATCAAATAATGGTTTGTCACAAAGATTAAACCTCCTAACAGTCAAAATAGCAACATTCAGAACACTCAATACAAAATCCAGAGGTCAAACTAGTCAAACTAGAGTAGAAAAATAGTGATAGTTTCATATCAACAGTCAATTTTCACATCAAACAATAGCACCAAAAATGGATAGTAGTGTCAAACATATGGGTGTCCACATTTTATCACTCCTATCTAGGCAAAAAAACATTCAGGGTTTCTAAAAATAGGCAAAAATTTTAGTTCAAGGATAGTTTTTGTACTTCTAGATCAGTTAGATTCAGTAGTTTGAGTATAATTTTCTCAGATACAGTGGGTTATCATGCATGGCATGATGGTTCTCACTTTTACTTAAGATTAGGCAATTGGCATAACTTCTTGATCAAAATCCATGTTCCAAACATTAGTGATTGGGGGCAATGTGTGTAGCACATTGATCTTTTCTTTTTGAGTTTAGTTTATACCCAAACATTCTTAATAGTTGCATGCCTTACTCTATCTGTAGGTGGTTTGCATCACATTTGAGTTAAAATTTCATATACTTTTATCTTTTTGAGTGCTTGAGTCCCTAAGTTGGATTTCACATAAGAATTTTGCATCAGTTTTGGAGAGGCTTTCATACAAGCCTAACCTCCATCTTTAAAAATGGCCAAGAGTGGCCTAGTTTCCAGTACATATTCAAGCTATCCACACCACATTGTCAAATTTTCAACACATCCATGGGCTCCATGAGCCATCTCATATGACATATATTTTATAATAATATTGCTTCATATCTTCACTTCATAGGGCAATGATGGATCCAAAGGTCTAGCTAACCTTTATATTCTTGAGCCACTTATTTAGAGGGATTGAACACATAGTCCAAACATCGATTAACATATGCATGATTTGTTATCTTCACATAGCTAGTGATGACAGAGCTAAAGGGATAGCTTTTGCATTCTTGAGCCACTTTTTGGGGAATTGATCACTAAGCTCCATTTACAATATTACTCTTGATTTAACACACACTCAGCATCATCCAACACATTTTGGAATCATAATAGTTTCATAATTCATAGTGTGCTCTCTCTATGCGCATCCAGCATCACATAGATTCATGAACTTTACCCTCACAAGTAACTTCAAGTATGCTTCTTATTTTCCTTTATCCTGGTATTTCACTTTTCTACATCACTAGAATAAAGAGCAGGGGGGGGGGGAGGGGAAGCTAGTCATGTAAAATGCATAATTTTACTACTTCAATTTGAACTAAGACACCTAATCCATAGGTCTTCCTATTGGCTCACACAACCCTTATAGGCTACTTCTTTTACTAATTCCCAGTCATCTAAAGCTTTTTAGACTTAACCCTTTCATACCCAAACAACCCTTTCAGGCCTAGATCCATCCCCTTAGGACAATAATGCCCAAATAGGATAGGAACACTAGAACCTAGGGTATCCTATTTTTGGCACTGTTGTTCAATTTCACTTTTGCCTCCAATGATCAGATTCTTCTAGTTCCTTATATTTTTACCTATCGACCTCATACAAATTCATTTAAACCATGATCATTAGTTTCCATATAAAAGGCCATTCAAAGTCTATTTAGAAGGTTTGGCACTCATTTTCAAGAGAGATGCAAGAATACAAGCAAGTACACTCAAGCACTCCTCCATATTCTTTGCATACAGCCTTACAATATCATTCAAAGCCTACTCAATTCATTGCACCAACCCCTAGCCAATTGAATCACATCTAATTTCACATTTTAGTTCATTGATCATATACAAATTACACCAAGCACTTCAATGGGAGAACTACATTAGTTTTATCCCTCTTCAGAGTATTGGTATGTAGGCAACATGTCCACACATGGGGTGTGAAGTGCATCTAGCATATCCTTTACACACTAACCCCTTATCTCTATTTCCCAATTTTGCATTCAAGTTCAAGCAACAGGAGCTCCTAAGAGTTTTGAAGATTAAAATAGGCACACAGTGAGCTCCGCGAGGTCCCAGACCTTGAATTTTAGTGACAGGGTAACATAGGCATTCTGAATAGAACCCAAAAAGGTTTTAGCCTTAGGATAATAGTGTTTGAATAGGACTACAACATTATACAATAGAGTTCCCTATGTTTGGTGCTCTTATCCAATCAAAAAATGAATTCTAGAGACCTATTTTCAACTATTTCTTAGTCTTGCTCCTCTAGTATCAGACCTTGCCTTAGTCCAAATCAACCAGAATAAGTTATGTTCTAATCTCTCTCACTTCCTAATATATTTATAAAAGGTAAAAATAAAATATATTTACACAAATTATTACGTTAATTCTTGCATATTTATTTACTAATTTACATTGCTTATCCCCTTTATTATTTAGGAATATAACTCCAATATTCTAAAAATAATAAAACAAGGGTATGTCTTGTGTTATCTCTTTCTATTGGTGTGTTTGTTTCATGGGTTTGCATGTTTCCATTCCTCTAAAATATTATAATAAAACAAGCACTTAATAGATATCAAGAATCATCTATCACATGCATAGTGCTTATCTTAAAGGTTGAACAACTTTACATTGGTATTTCACTTTTATTCAAGCATTTCAATTGCAATCATGTATGGAGTAGTATCATGTTTAGAGTATGAAGTAAGGTATTAAATGTATGTAACATGTATATATTACATGTGAAGGGTTTCATATTCATGTGTATGCTGTATATTTTAGTCATAAGAGCTAGGGTACATTTTCAAACAAATATTTTGGTGTTCTATGGCAAATAACTTGAAAAAAACATCTTATCTTGCAAATAATTGCATTGATGGATTCTAGATTAGAATATCCACCTAATTTATAAATTAGCTTCATTCTTAGTATCATTAAATTTAACTTTATAACTAATTTTTTTTTAAATTAAGTTAAAGGATTTATAGCATTATGCCCATATTTAAGCTTGTTTATATCAATAAACTTAACTTATTGATATTTAACTATATGGCATAACTCATCAAATGATTTAAATTTCTTAAATAAATTAGACTTGTGGAGAGGATAAAATAGACTTTGCTTGAAAATATCATATAACTCATTATTGACCATAGGTTTTGTCATCTTATAAAGCATATTATTATACTAAATCACATAGTCACTAATGGGCTCGTTGGATCCTTGCTTAAGTTTTTAAATTTGAGCATAAAATAATTTTTCACTGATACTAATAAAAAAATGTGATATAAATTGATTTTATAAATTATTGAATGCCTTAATTTATTTTAATTAGAGGTCATACGATAATTTCAAAGCATAATTATTAAGACTTCACATAAATAACCTAGTCAATAATCTATCAATGGATGAATATTCTAAACATTCTATGTGAAAGGATCTTAGATGTTACTCTAGATCACTTTTACCATCATTAAATGTAATATTAGGATCTAAAAACCTTATAGGTTTGGGATAATCTAAAATATGTGGAGCTGATGGATTTTTAAAAAATGCATGCAAAGGTGTTGAATGACAAGCTCTAGAATCACCCTACTCAAATTGTAACACCTTAGCCTATAGAATAATAATAGTTTTCTCAAGGGATAATGCAATAATCAAATATGATGATGTCATATACATATTCATATTAGGATGTACATAGGTTGGTTGTGTAGGAATAGTCATATTAATATAAGGGAAACCTTATGTTCCCCCGCATTTTGAATGGGCATCACGTGTAGCAAAAAGTGTAGATTTAGGAATAATATCAATAGTAGTAGTTTAAACACTTATGGTGGAATTATTACCTACAAAAGATTAATTATTATCAATAAAATGATAATAATATTCCTTAAATGTACTATCCCTAAATAACTTTCTTTGTCAATGTCTTGTTACATATAGTAGTGCATCTTGCATTTATGGATTTATGTCAGATATTGAGTTTCTTCCCTTTCATCTACGTCATCAAATCTATTAGGAAAATCCTCATATTTTTTTACTTTATTATCATCCATAATAATTATTTTATGAGTAATGTATGATTCAATAATCATACAAAATCTAATAACAAAGTGTGTTCTATGAGTTCTAGCAGTGATAATATGGACCAAAAAATCAATATAAGCATCTGGTGAATAATGGGAGTGGGAGGAAGAAAATAAATCATGCATGCCCTTTATAATCTAGTGTTAATAAGAACAAACTTAGATTAAATATTAAAATATCATGAATTATTGAAGGTTAAAGATTGTTTCTTATTGATTTCAACATTATTAGTATAAAAATGCATAGAATTATATAGTTGTTACATGTTTTTCATAGTAAATAAAAACAACAAGTAATGATTAAAACAATATCTTGAGTCAAGAAATAGAAAATATGTATATCCATTATAGCCATGTGTTTTCAAAAAAATATGTTTTAAGAAAAGAGCTCTGCTAGGGTTTCCTCCATGTACATCATAGAGTCAACCCTTGATTTTATGCCAATCCATCTTGTCTACATATTGTGGCCCTTGTTAGGTTACCTACGAGACTATAATTTATTACCTTTTAGGGTTTATCTCCTTCAATAAAGGCCAACCTATTTAATGGCATCTCCTCATTCTCTCCTAGTTGTTTCAACTATGAAGAAGAATGATGGAGTGTCAAGCAATGGCCCCCTACAAGTGCCCAAGGAAGTTTATACAAAGGGTCTACCATGAGGTAACTCTTTGGAACCTAATGTTATTTCACCCATTCTAGAATTTAACTCTGATTGTCAATGGCTAGAAAAGTTCTATTTGATATAATATCTTTTGGGTCGAATTCCCTCTAAAAGTATTCTTAAATCCTGGGTTTAAGCCCACTAGAATGTTCATGGCATAAAGCTTGAGAGTGTCTAGAATATGACCAAGGGATTTCTTTTGTTCCATTTTTTTGACCCTTCCCATGTAGGAGGTATCCTCCATAAGTTAGCCACATGGTATGTTAGGAACTCACTCATGGTTATCTCCCCCTGAACATGAGACTTTGTAGTCTCTAAGCACATTACTCTCAAAGTCCTAGTTTAGGTAGAATTTCCTTGTCTTCCACTTCCCTATTGACATTTAATTCACTAGAATGATTCTTCATAGATTAGGTTATTTTCCATGAGAAAATTAGGTTCTACTCTGATAGGCCACAAAAGTGGGTTTGTGTAGAGGTAGACCTTTCTTGGAACCTTAAAGAGTTTGTAGAGATTCAAGTTGGGGATGTGAGACACTCCTAGTGGGTTTTGTATATCAATTAACCAATACTTGATTTCTCTACCAAGATAATGACCATAAAATTCAAGAATATCCCCTCTAACTAGCCCATAACAATGCATCCAATCATTCATCCTCTCCTCCTAAGCCCCCTCTAGAAGATAGAAAACAACTAGTTGAGGATAGATGGACTATGATAGGGAAAAAGAATAACCACATTAAAACCACAAGCTCAGATGTAGAAAATCCTAAAAGAGGAAATACATCCAAAAGCATTAGCTTACAGGACCAGACTCTTACTGAGAAAGAGACTTCTCAAGCTGAAGCTCTGAAAATGAGAAAAACCTGGGGTCTACAACACCCCTCTTGCAACCAGTATTTTATCTCATGGTCCCAAGGCCTCTTTTCCCATTTTTTCTAGTTTTTCAAACTCACAACCAACCTCTCTACCACTTCCTACTCATTTCTATGAATTTATTTTCATGGAATGTTTAGGATCTTATAGACCCAAAACACAAGTTTGTTGTGCTTGATTTCAAAAAGAATTTTCTCGAGATGGGCATTCTTTGTCTGTAAGAAGTGAAGGTGGTAGATTTTTTATTGATGGTGGTTAGTAACTCTATCTATAATGATATTATTATTCTACATATTAATCATGAGGTGGGACATGGTAGTGTGATCACATTTATTTCTCCAAGGTGGTGGTTTCACATAGTGTAAGTTGGCATGGACCCTACCAACTAGTTAGTTTGGGTTCTTTTTAGCATTAAAATCCATTCCTTTGGATTTATTAATATTTATGATTCAAATGATTCCATTGAGCATACACATTTATGAAGATATATTTTGGATGATCTCCATGATGTTGATTGGGTCATATGTGGTAAATTTAATATGGTGGCATCTCCCAAAGATAAAGTGGGCCACCTACCAATGTGTTAGATAGTTGAAAAAAGGGGGGAATGGTATTATATGTATACTAAAATGGGATTTTATGCCCAAATTTAATCCATCAGCCTATAGATAGAGTGTGTTACACTTGGATCAATATTAGGGAAGGCCCTGCTTGGATTTTGAAGTGCCTAGATAAAGCAATGATGTCTACCCAACTGTATATTTCCTTTGATAATGGTTTTACCCCTCTGGTATTGGATCTACTAGATTTTTGGATTTCTTTTCACTCTCCCATTTGGTTTTGAGTGACATGGCAATTCATGAAAACTAGGGTTCATAAAACCCAATTCTTTCTCAATACCTTCCTTCTTAAGCATGGGCCCACTATGGCATATATTTGTAGAGTTTAAACTCTAGATCTTTGTCTGACCAAAGATTTTGGTTGGATTTTTTAGTGGAATGATGCCATCATAAGGACTTTTCACTTTTTAATAATCTATTGCCACCAACTTGCTAAAATTTGAAGGCACTCTTGCTCTTCTACTTCCTCATAGCTTAGCCATGCAGCTTTAACCCTAGAAAAATATCCCTTCAATGAGATCTTTTAGGTCAAAGTATCTTATTTATAGAATCACATATATTTTGTAGATAATTATAATTCTCAAAAATATAAAATCAAAGCTAGACTCCACTAGCTTAAGATAGGGATAAAACCTCCAAATAATTCTTTCAACTGTTTCAAGCTAAAAACTTGAAGCAACAAATTCAAGCTATCTTTGATGCTAGTAAGAGACTATCATAGACACCAAAGATTTTTTAAGACTTTGTCTACCATTATCAATAGGTGTTCATCTCCCAAGCATCCTCTATAGAGCTAGACATATCCCTCCAGTAGTGTCTCATAGTGGTGCCTTACAAACTCACTCACACTCAATGGGTGGCTTGCGATAGGATCCTCAGTTTGGATGATTTACAAGAAGTAGTGGCTCATATGGAAAATGATAAAGCTCTTGGCATTCATGGTTTCCCTTGTGAAAAACCCTCTGGGCTCTTGAGGATTATAACTTAATCTAGGTTTATCAAGAATCCTTTTGTACACATTCTCCAAGGAATATTATAAATAAAGGAAACATTAAATTCATACCTAAATAAGGGGATCCTGATTTGATCTATAATTGGTAACTGATCACCCTCATGAATGTTTCCTACAATATTATTGCTAAAGCTTTGATGCTTTAGTTTTATAACTTATTGCCACACATCATTCATCTTGAGAAAATAGGATTCATCAGAAGTAAATATATATTAGACAATATCATTATGGTTTGGAAAGGAATGGATTTGGCTAAGAGATCTAATCAAAAAGTTATGTTCATAAAAATTGACCATCCTCTCTATTAATGGAGTCACCTATGAATAATTTGGTTTGTTTAAGTATATTCACCAAGGATGCCCTTTGGTACCTTCCCTATATGTGCTTGTAGTAGAGGGTTTTGGATATCTTCTTAGTAATTCCCAAGCTAGGGGCTTTGTTAAAGGATTCTATCTCCCTCTAGATTAAGAAAACTCATAGGAAGATATACAATTATAGAATAACTACTTTGATAATGATTATTTCCTTAATCTTATTAAATAAGAGGACAATGTGTATAATTCCTTGCAGTGTATCAACACCTTCTACCTTGCCTATGGATCAAACATCCAATGACAAAAAACTCATTTCTACAGGCACTCATATCTCCCCCCACTGATGTGGGCTGCCAAGTATGGGTGGGCTTGGATCCAACACTATGAAATATTCATATTTCTTGCCATCCCTTTTGATTTTGATGCTCTTCACCCATGTTGTGGTAATATGTTTTTGATAGAGTAGAAAATAAATTGGAATATTGGGTGACTAATCCCTTATCATTAGTAGGAAATTTTCAAATCTACTTGAAAGTGCTTGCAACCACCCATGTTTACTACTCTTCATGTTGGGTGTCTTCCAATAATTCTTATCAAAAACTTGAAAATTTTCTTAGGGACTTTCTTTGGGCCAATTCTTCACAGGGCCATGGCTTCCATAGGGTTGTTTGGGAATACTATTGCCTCATGTGGGATGTTGTAGGTATGGGCCTCATTGATGTGGATCATCAAGGATTTTTCTTATGCTCTAAATAGATTGTGCAGGCCATTAATGGTAAGGAATCTTGGAAGGTGTTATTTTGACACTGCAAATCTTTAGGCCTTCCTAAAGGCCAAAAAGCCTAATAAGGGCTTGGCTTTTATAATCTACTCATCATCAAAACCCTTGTTCAAATTATAGGGTCCTTTGTGGCTAAAAGTATGCAAAAATCATGGGAAAATATCAAACCATGGCTTCTCTAGAATGGCTCAGGGTTCTGAGATGGGTTGTCTATTAACTCACATTTGTTATGGTGGCCACCTACTATCAACTTCAATGAAGTCCCTCTGGTCAAGGTTTCCTAGATCAATGCTCTCAAATTATTTCATAGAGGCATTCATACTTTCCAATACATATTTTGTAAGCAATCTCGCTCTTGGCTATCCTAAGAGGAGGTGAAAACCAAATTCTAGCTAGCCAACACTAATAGAGAATCTTATGAAAAATTCCTTAATGTTGTTCCACCTGTAATGTTTCACAAAATCTCTATTAATTCCACTCTTCCTTGGTGTAAGGACTATAAGTGGTATGTTGAAACTCTATTTAATAATTACACCCTCTAGATTGGCTATGGGTGGCTTACTCCCCACATGCCTATGATGGACAAGCTTAAATCTCATTGGGGTCTACATTTTTCAATTTGCACATGGTGCTTCCATTTTCATACTATTTTGGAGGATTTTTTGGAGCCTAAGTTAGCTCACTTCACTTGGTGTATTTTATATTAAGGTCTTCCTTTATGCAGATGATTTGTGCACTTAGGAATTTCCCTTCCCAAATGCCCTTTCTATGGCCACCTAGAAACTTTCCCTCATCTTTTATAGCACTACTCCAAAGCTTAACAGGTCTAGACATGGACTCATGACCTTTTCAAGCCTTTCTAGCTTGAGTTTTTTCAATGACAACATATCCTTCATAGAGATAAACCCACCTTGCCTTTTAAATACACCCAAGTCTAGCATACTTTTAGAGTGAAGATTTTATTTTGGTTATGAAAAGAAGGAAATAATGTAGTGTTTGGAAATGTTTCTTCAAATTGTAATTTTTATGTTCTCAGTAAATCCTTTATTATTTCCAATGTGCTTTTGTAGATTCAAATGTAGGCCAATAAAGTTGTCAAGGAGTTGGGCCATCTTCAGGACCTTCTCACTCATTGGGGAGATGATCCTTATGTTATGGTGTGGATTCCTCATTATTTTCCCAAGGATAACATAATTAATAGAAGAAATATTATTCCTCCTCCATGAGGTGGGCACTGATGTAGTTGGTCTTGGTGTCTCTCTCACATTGACAATCCATACCAGTGCATGTATCCTCTTAGATAGAAATGAGGGTGGAAACCCCCACCTCCTTCTCCTATTGGGTAGGAAGGTTGGGGTGTTCCTCCTCCTCTATGTCTAGATGTTTAGGGGTGCTATTTGGAGGTCAAACAAATATGATGGATAAGTTACCCAAACTATCTCTAGCCATTTCTCCTACTCAATCATAAGAATATAACAAGGACACTGCTCAGGCTTGTGGTTGGGATCCAATTCCAAATGGCAATGGCTTTCCTAGCTTAGGTTGGGGTCTAGATGATATGTATCCTCTATCTTCTAGCCTTGCTCTAGCAATTTAATATATTTTTTTATGATATTTTGATGTCTCATTCCTAGGTGGGGCCTAACATTGTTTTTATTTTTGTTATTTCTTGTTCCTAAGCTTGGCCTAGTTTGACTTGAGGTGTTCTTCCATACCACCTATTTTTTGTGTGAATTATTTGTATATTATATATTTTATAAATATATAGATATATTTCATCAAAATTATAGCCCTGTGTAATTTTTGAATGAGGAAAAAATTAGAAATCAAGTCAAAAATGAGATTTATATACAAAAAAATAAAATCCTAAAAATATGGATGAAACCTTAAGTGAAGACTTAGGGTTTGGCTATGTCTAGTATATAAATGGTTTCACCAATATATTTTACCTTATTTTATATTAATGAACCTAATAATATAAACTAAAGAATTAATTTAGATTATATATTGTATTACAACTAAACACAAATATGAAGTAAATGGTGTAATATGATTTGACAATTGCACTTTCTCTTTATGTAAATTATTATGAGGATTAATATACTTAGCATTTTATTATAATGTGTAAGTTTAAGAGTAAATGAAAATATTGAAAAGAGTGGGAAAGTGGACTGTGATTCATTTGGATTAGGATCAAAGTCTCTATATGTACCTAGATATAAATGTCAACTTAAAGACACTATTAACTGACACTATGTTCTATAATTTGATAATTTATTCTAGGTAAGATTTTTTTATTTGTTTATATACAATCATGCACCTAATTATAAGTTATCATTATGTGTGATATGTAGTAGATATTTGTTCACATAATTATATAATCATGTCTCCTTATATTTTAAACCATAAGTCCAATTTAAACTCAAGATTTTGGTCGAGAAAGGGGTAAAAAAGGTGGGTTGAGTTGACAAAAACCACTCCCTAATGAATGGTTAGGCACTCCATACATATTCCATACTATGAATAAGGAATTCAAACCACATTTAGTTCCCCCTATTAGGTATATGTGTGAAATATTTCTCCTTTAATGAATGTAACTCATTATTTATATTTCGATACTTGGAAAATGAAAATTTTGGCTTGGATTTGAAGATAAAATAGATTTGATAAGTAAAATGAGTGAAGCAATACTAATAAAATATTTAAGCTAAAATTGAATACACACAGGATTACATGGTACACAAAATTTAACCTAGTAGACCCTTTCAAGAAAAAAAAATAAACATAATAACCTCCTTTGTTATTGTATTAACTTAAGCATCTTACAATTTAATAAAGTACTTCTTAGTTATGTTTTTACCTTATTATATGTGAGAGTATATATAAGCACATTAATAGGTAAATGTCAAATTGGTATTATAATGCTATTAGTACCAAAAACATGAGATATATAAAACATGGGATAAAACCAACCAAATATATACCAATATGGTCCCCAAAAAAATTAAGGCCTTTCCTTGAACCTCTTTGGGGGATACCCACCTTGAGACCCTTAGACCGACTATCACCCCATCTGGCTCTATAGTCTAGTAAAGTGTAAATGATGCAAAATACAAAACACATTTATAATAGGATTTGAGGTGATTCATAGTTGGCTAGGATGTGTTCTTTATTATTAGTGGATGAATTGGAAATAATAGGGTAGTCCTTTAAGTTTTTAAGTGTTAGAGTATACTTAATAATTTATTTCTAAGTGGGAATAAGATTATAAATATTGTATATTTATATGGGAATATTTGGGTAATTTATCACATCATTGACAAGTGAAACCTATAGGTTTACCCATAATAATTATTTGAAGTTTTAAAGTGACTATTGTTTGGCATAGGGTGAGTTCATTAGGTTTGGATAATTCTAAAATATTGGAAGAGTTCGAGTTTGATGGTTTTGTCAGGAAGGTAAGAATATTGATATGATGATTTGGAGATAGTCTAAATATGATTTTTAATAGGATATACATATATTAGGGGATTATTATATGTGATTTTAGACACTCCAATTTTATCACTTTCATTTCAACTTTACAAAATGGAACAATTCCAAGTAATTATACACAATCTAGTTTTAGGTCATCTATTCATCTAATGTACATGTTCGAATACACCTTGAGAAATCTCTAGGTGGGATAATTCATTGTATTAGATCTACTCAATTATTATTCTGGTTATTTTCTCTGGTTAATTATTCTATTTTGGTCAGTTCACTAAATTCCCTTTCATTGATCAACTAATGAAATTAATTCCATCTTCTCTAAATCATTCTTTTAATTATATTTCTATTTCAAATAGAAATATAATTCCTTTCATTTAATTAATTATTATATTCCCTCCAAGGCTTATCTTCATTCAATAAAGGATCTTGACATCCTTTGGAATATGCTTTTTTGAGATAGTCAATTTTCTAAGTGAATTAATATACAAGATTATTATCCATCCTTAATCTTGGAGACAAGATGAAGGGCCCTTAATGAAATTTGTGGGATATTTTAGGAGAATTCTCAACTCTTCATCTTGGAAATAAGACGAAGGGCCCACATGGGTGATCCATGTGCATTTTTGGGATTGATCCTCCTCCCTTCATCTTGAAAACAAGATGAAGGATCTAAATGGACTCTCACAAAGATTTTAGAAGGATAATTCTCCACCCTTAATCTTGGAAATAAGATTAAGGGCTTATATTAATCCTCTTTTGATATTTTCAAGGATCATCCTCCTCCCTTCATCTTGAATAAGATGAAGGACTCACATTAGTGATCCATGTGCATTTTTAAAGACTCATTTGTAATCATTGATCTTGATTTCAAGATGAAGGGTCCTCGTTGATCCTAAATCGTTATAAATAGACCTCATTACATTGCAAAACAACATGCTCAAGTTATCCAATAAAGTGGTGATAATTTCTCGAGTCCTTTTGTGCTTCATCTTCTCTACTCTTGACCAAATTCAACTAGTCCATAGCTTCAATGGAGATGTCTCAAAATGAATTGGCATTGACAAAAACCATTTAATGCTACATTTGAGCCAAATAACACATAAATATGATCTCCAATGAAGGTTTTCATTGAATTAGTTTAATCTTAGCATTGTTATTTTCATCTTTGTATGCTCATGAGGTCCTAAGCTCAAGTATTTTTCATTTGCTTAGTTTTAATAGACTTAGATAAGATTTGTGAAAATATTGCTTGTGAAGAATCATAGGGACACGTATGGCACTCATGGTGGGACTTCTAACCCACACCTTTATTTTGAGCCTCTTTATAAATATTCTTTTGAAGAATATCTGATTATTTTGGCTTATTTATGTTATATTTTATTTATATGCATCAGTGAATTCACTTCATGAAAATAGTGAAAACTTTTTTGTTTTTATGTTGATCGATGAAATCAACCAGTAATAAAAAAAATCATCCCTATTCCATGTTTTATGTTCTCTTTTTTCTACATAGGTTTCATAAATCAATTAAATCATCTGCAAATTGGTGAAATTGATAAAGTAACAAGAAAAATCCATTGAAAAATCAATGAAATCACTAACAGGTTTATTTTCCTACTAATTGATGAATTGACCACTATTTTAGTGAAATTGAATTATATTTTGGTGAAATTGACTTATCTTTATTGACTTTATAATTGGTGAAATCATTTATGTTCATTCTTTCTCTTCTATGTTCTACCTATGAGGATTTTTATATTCAGTGAAATTGTTCAAGTATTGGTGATCATTAAGGTAATTAATGAAATTACCTAAACATAGAAGAAATTGATCTCAAGTATATCATAATATGGTTTACTACTTATTCTTGAAATTATTTTATTATCAATGAAATTATTCAATTATTGATGAAATTATTCTTGCTAATAGATAAAATCTCTTTTGCTTATATTTTTTTCTACATTCTATTCTCTATTCTTTGTAGGTTTCTAATATCAGTGAATTATTCCTGCAAAATGGAAAATTTATTTTTGTGTCAAAATTTAAGAGTGATAAAAACATATAAAATCAACTTCTTTCACTTAAAAAAGACCCACCAAGTAAAACTACTATCTTATTTGCTTGCAAGATCCAAAAAATGTGTGGTGATTTATTTAAACAAATACATTATTTAGTCACATTTCCTTTGGTGTCTTAAAAATTATTCACGTTTAATTTGGTTTATGAGAAAACTTGCTTATTTTCTAAGATTTTTCATTTTGTACAAGTTTTCTTATGGCTTCTTATTGATTGAGTATTTTGTGAGGATATTTTACATGTATGCTCTCCCCTTTTATGTGACTCAAAAATGTAAGGTTTATATTTGTTTTAATCCTAAATATTTTCTTACTATGCTCTTCAATCACCCTTAGTGGGAATTGTGTGAATTATAATTGTAATACCTTACTTTTTATTTTGGATATGTGGCTTGGATTTCATCACCTTCTCTAAAGTATTTAGGGTATGGTGATTGGCATGTCATTACCTAGCTTTCATTCCAATCCCCATTTATCTAGCAAGGTATACAAATTGAGGAGTGTCTCCACCATGAAGGTCTAACTTTGTGCTTGCACATCATCGATGAAGATTGAACCCCAGGGAGTTATTTCCAATACTTAAGGACAAAGTGTGGTACCCTTGAAAGGAAAAATATTAGAAACAAGATTAAACTTGTTTGTTGATAGACTTGTAACCACATACTACCTATTATAGGTTGTATATAAGGACTATCCAAAAAGTCAGGTAAAATTGTAAGAAAACCTCAAATCTAGTAGCACTTCATTGAGAACCTTACGATTGAAATTTTTTGAAGGGAAAAGACCCTCTCATCAATAACTCTATCTTGGATTTCTTCTTAGATACCTATTTTTTTGTGCACCATTCATTGATGTAGGGGTGCAAAGGTTAATATCCCCCTTAAATATTATCTTGTTCATATAGACCTTTTGAGAGAAGGGTGGGATTAAAACACCACCAATGATTACAATAATTTATTTAATTAATTTTAAATTTTTAATCCTCTCATAAGGTGAGTATATCAAAGGTTTAATGAATGTGATGTACACAAGTGTTAGTTATTAAATTACCCTATAATGTTTGTGTGTTAATGTTAGATTGTCACATCAAAACCTCATTTGTATTCAAAAACCATTCCCATCAAATAAAGTCAAAACCAAAGTTCATGACATTGTCATATAATACCTACATAAAAGGTGTTACTATATCCACATTTTAGGTCAAAATTGTTCCTTTATACGTCTTGTGTCCAAATTTGTTCAAAATTACACCTATTTTATCTAAAATTGTATCATTATGTTATCCATGTGAATTTGAACATATTTTAGTCATTTTATTAAGTTTATAATTCTAAGGTCACTTCAAATAAAATTTGGTTAAGCCAACATTTCTATTCTTGATACAATTTTATTGTGTTCAAATCAAATCCATTCAAGTCCAAAGATTTCTTTTAGCATTTCTAAATGTATTTTCCCATTCCCATCTAGGTTTATTCAAAGTTTAAATCCAATATGCATTATTATACAAGAAGTGATATGGATTATAATGATGCTTGTGATGATAATTGTACTCAAGGTTAAACAAACCCATTTACATATCAACTCAATTGTCCCCATGATCAAGAGGATTCTATGGATCCACATGATATGGAAGTTCACCAACCTAAGTATGAAGAAGTACCTCCTACCTATGATGTAGCTTGAACTCTATTTGATAAAGACTTATTTGATAATAGAAATTAATTCTTTTTATGAATATTAGAGATGGGTGTTAAATTCCCTCCTGATTTTCCCATAGAAAATTTACATCAAATTGAGAAATCACAACTATAAAATATTGTCAAAATTATCGAGTGGAAAGATGATATACCCTCCTCTAGTCATGGTCCTCTAATTTTTTAAATGTTGATATTTCTATAAATGTTTAGGAAATGGAAGGAATTACTTGTTTCTTTCCCCCAAGTTTTGCTTAGTATGTTATCATAGTTATAATAAGCTGGTAAAGTGTTTAGTGACCTTATCACCTTATTACTTAATCTAATTTTTGATCTTCCACTTGAACATCAAGAAAAAGATTTGTTGGTTGATCCATTGCCTAATTTTGAGACATTTTTTCTTTTAAGCAACATATACCTAAATATTATTTACAACCAATTGTATAAAATATCCAACAAACATTCCCTAATCCTCACCAAGTTTCTAGTAATCCCACATTTTCAATACCTTCTGAGCAAAATCCCTCTAAAAAATTATACAGTTAAATTCATTTATAATAAATTACCATCAAGACACATAATATTCATTTTAATTCCCATATTCCCTAGCATAATTATTCTAACATTCCCTTTAGTACTCATCAAATTTGGTCTAATACATAGCAATGAGTTCCTTCTGTCCAATCGGTTGCTTCTACTCAACAATAAATTATTGTCACTCAACATCAATTCCCTAATAAAAATAAATTACTTCCTCCTATGCATCAATGTATTTCCATTCCATATTATAATGTCAATCAATACCAATTTCTTCCTACACAAAATCATGTTTCCATTCCCTCTTCCAATCACAACCAATAGCAAATTCCACCTCACTAGTTAAATCTTGGAAATAGAAATAATAATTCTAATTGGTTAGGGAAAAGAGTTGACATAAATCCAAAAAACACATAATTCTATTCTCATTCAAGTAATCTCCCACCTAATTCTAAAAATACCTTCTTTTCCCAAGAATTGTAGGTTGTCAAGGATGTAATATTAGGATTACAAGTTGAGAGTCAAAATTAAAAATATAAGTCAGATCACATATGTTCATATCTATATGATTCAATTATTTTTTAGACACCTTTTCCATCTCATTTTTAGATTCCTAAATTTCATAAATATAACGGAAAAGGTGACCCAAGAGATCACATAACCCTATTCTTAATTGCTTTCCAAGAATTAAGCTACGACACCAATTTCCTACTTCACTTGTTCTCATGAAGTTTGGTTGGTCCTACTTTAAAATGGTTTACACACCTCCCAAAATGTTATGTCACAAATTTTGATGACCTATCATATAAGTTCATTAAACACTTTTCCTATAACATTGAACATGATTTAACCATGGTTGATATATGTGCTATCAAATAAAGAAGAGGTGATAACTTTGTTGCTTATCTTCAAATATGGCTAGCATTGGCTAGTAGATTTCCATATGCATTTCCTGATATTTAGTTAACAAACATATTCATGGTGAATTTAAACTAGATCTTAATATTTGATTACATTTTATAGATAATTTTTATGATGTTATTACTAAGGGTGTCCAAATAAAGAAAGCTTTCATTGATAAAGGAATGATTAAAATATATTCACAAAATTGGTCTCAAAATCAAAGCTAAATTTCCACTCCAAATCCATAAAATGTGGTAAATAAGCCCAAGAATTTTAACCATAATAAAAATATGGTTGGAAATGGAGTTATAGAAGCCAAACATGTTCAAACAATACAATCACCACTAGTACAAAAGGCTCTTCAACTATAACCACTTACTTTACAAAGGTAGCCTCCTCTAAGGAATTAATTTAATCGAAGACCATTCATTAATTTGGGAGAGCCTATTGAGAATGTATTTTACAAGCTACTTGATATGAATATGATTGGTTAGTAAAATATTAAACCCTTTGATGAAATTTAAACTAAACCAAAGTGGTATAGGGATAATGAATATTATGAGTATCATGATCATAAAATTCATACATTTTTGAAACTTTGACATCTCATCCAAGACATGATGGAAAGAGGGGAAATTGAGTTAAACAATGCATCATCCTCTAATTATATTAAAAATATGGGAATCTATAAAAACCCCTTTGCTCAACATAATACCAATCACATGAGTAGCAGTGACATTAATAGAATAGCAATTATAATCAAAATCAAGGTTCTCAGGCTAATATCCCCAATGATTACAATGTAATGGGACATATAATGGAACATCACATAGCCACAATCATGATCAATCCATGTTCTCATTCTAATAAAACCCAAAAAACAAATCCATTTATTCTAGGATTGGGTCCATATATCTTGGTAGTTCCTCCTCTTGATCTTCAGTATTGAGTTATTATTCTAGAACCTATTTATTCTACTCAAAATTATTTTGTTTATGTTCGCACTCAATATTGTGTTGTCACAACTCAACCACCTAAAATCACTTTTCAAGGGCTTAAAGCTTCATCTACTAATTCTAATCCACCTTCTTATTATAATCATATTCCAAATAAATCTAAACTCAAGTATGCACCTATAAAGAAGCAATATGATCTTATCAATCAACTAAATAAAATGCTAGCACAAATTTCCATTTTGGATCTATTATGTACTTCTTAGCTTCACAAGGGTGTCTTTTATGATATTTTGAGAAAATCTCAAGCACCAATAATATTACACTAGATAAATTTTAGTCATTGGTTGCACACTTGTCACTTGACCCACAACTGGTCTTTTATCAAAGTGATTTATGATTACTTGGATCTTCCCACACCAACTCCTTGTACATTAAAGCTACAATTACTCACCAAAAAAATAAGTGGGTACTTATATATAATGGTTCTTGCCTTAATATTGTTCCATTGAATCTAATCTAATGTCTAGGATATACTAAAGCAAATCTCAAGAATGATACCATCACTATCAAGGTGTATGATAATACTAAGTGACAACTGATAGGTACAATTTCCTTGCCCATACAGGTTGGGCATGTCATCCATATTACCTTGTGTCACGTAATTCATTTTGAATTACCATATAATATCCTTCTTTGTCTTCGATAGATTTATGAGATGCATTCAGTTCCCTCTGCAATCCATCAATGTATCAAGTTTCCTCATTCTATAATGGAGGTTACCATTCTTAAGGATTTACAACCATATCGATAATGTAAACATCTAAAAGTAGAAAGTCTCCATTTTACCTATTATCCTAATGTTGGCAATACCATCAAAAACAAAAAGAAACTAATGATTGAGACACCTCAATCAATTTATTTAGATCCCAATACCCTTGATTCTTCTTTGAATCAGCCTTCCCTTCATTAAATTGATCCCATTTAAATATTCATTACAAAGATCTTGGTACATATAGTATTGAAGATGCCTTTCATGTCGCCAAACTACCTAGATCACCCAAATCCCATGGTAGGCCCAATATGGAAAGGCACAATAAGAAGACATAATCTTATCCCATTGAACATATTTCATTCATCCTAGGAAAATCATTCAGTCAAGAAGATTTCAAGCAAGAAGATGAGTCATGGCTATATAATGAGGATTTAGCTCCTTATTTTTAGATCAAAAATTACCCTATCCCAAATAGAATTATGGCCCATAATTATTATAAAGGAAAGGGTTTATCATTAAATATCAAGTTAGACTAGACCCTATTCTTCTTGTTAATCATTTAAATAAATAAGGTCTTGGATACAAATCACCTAGGGTTGTCCCCACACATACTGAAAGTGGTTTAAGCTTTGCATTAAATGATGATGTTCTTGGTAATGAAATAGAGTCCTATTATAGTATATATAATGATCTTTCCAACACCAATATGTTTTATTCCTTTTCTTTTTTCATCATTTCCATTACTCCAACCATTCCCCATACCCTTCATTATCCTAACCTTATTTATTAGGACTAGCAATACAATGATATCATTCTCAATGAGTTTTCAAATGAAGAATCTATTTTAGAGTGCATGGGCCTAAGAGATGATTTACCAATAGGTGACCACATGAATGGATTTGTATACACTTTAGACCCTAAGGCTTATTTTGGGGAGAAAATGAACTTTTTTGGTCGAAATAAAAATGACACATCGAGATCCTTAAGTGAAAACCTTTCTAAAGCAGTTTCAGATCAGGGAAAAAGTAAAGAAAAACACAATTCCCTTGGTGTAAATATGTTTTAGGCACCATTGGATGGGGAAGTTCACTCTCCTTAATAGGAATCTCAGGAGTTCAAAAGTCCATGTTTGTCATATAGTGCTAAAAGTAAGCCTAAATACCATGAATAGTTTGAGCGTATGATTCTGGAGAATCCACATTTAGTAGTTCATTAGTCATTACCTGAAGGAATGATTCTAATTCATCATACATGGGTACATGGGTCAATATAAGAGTCCACATTTAGAATTTAATGTTCAATTTCCTTTTTTACCTACTTTTCTAGATGATTGTTCCACTCTTCTTGTGGAAGCAATGATAAAATTTAATATTGGCATGTATGATGATCCTAAGATAATCAACCTTGGTGTGTCTCTCACTCTAAAGGAATGTGAATTTATCATTTCCATTCTAATGGAGTTCATTGATATATTTACTTGGGCCTATTTAGATATGTCTGATTGAGATCCTTCATTAGTAGTTCATCATTTGGTCATGTACCCAGATGCTAATCCTATTTAGTAGAAGCTAAAAAAGATGTATCCATGGATTACTCTACTAGTCAAAGTTGAGCTAGAGAATTTTCTTAAAATAGGTTTTATTAAACCTATTACCTATGTAGATTAGATTTTTAACATTTTTCTAATCACTAATAATCTATTTAGCATCCAAATTTGTATATATTTTAGAGATCTTAACAAAGTTTATCCCAAAATAGAGTTTCCATTGCCTAATATAGATATGATTATGGATTCAATAATAGGTTATGAGATGTTATCTCTTATGGATGGCTTTTATGGCTATAATCATATTAAGATTACCTCAGAGGAATAAGCCAAGATAGTATTTACAGCCACTTGGGTCACATTTTATTATCAAAGTCATGCCGTTTGGCTTGAAAAATGTAGGAGCCACATATAAACAAGTAATAAATTTCATCTTTCATGATATCATGCATGAAATTGTTTAATACTATGTTGATGATATTCTGGGCAAATCCAAAATTTATGCATTGCATCAAGAAGTAATATGAAGAATATTTGAATGGCTTCATGAATATAAAGTGAATCTAAATCCTAAAAAGTGTGTTTTTTGACTTATATCTATAAAATTATTAGGATTCATTATCTCTCATAGGGGCATTAAAATTGAATCCAATCAAAGTTCAAGTTATTACTGAGATGCCACCTCCTTCTAATTTGAAGCAAATTTTTAGTATATAGGGTAAGATCTAGACAATTAGATGCTTCATCTCCCAACTTGTAGATATTTTTTTAGCTATTTACGCATCTTTTAAAAAAAGGGAATTAAATTTCAATGGAATGTTGAATGCCAAGAATCTTTTGATCAAATTAAGCAATACTTAGTAAATCCTCCAGTACTTGTTCCACCAATGTTGGGGAAGCTTTTATTACTATACATTTTTGCCACTACCAATGCCTTAGGGCACTCCTTGCTTAGCATGATGATCAAAGAAAAGAAATAATTGTTTATTACCTGAGCCATACATTAGTCTCTTATAATCACAATGATACTCCAATATAAAAAGCTTATCTTACATTAGTTTTCACTTCCCATAAGCTTAGACATTATATGTTGAATAATAAGACCATATTAATTTCTAAAGTGGATCTTTTGAAATATTTATTATCAAAATTAAATCTAACTGGTTGAATGGATAAATGGGTTATGTTTCTTAGTGAGTTTGATATTGAATATACACATTAGAAGGATATCAAAGGATAATTATATGTTAATAAATTGGTTGAATCACCTCTCCAAGATTCTACTCCTATTACAATGCACTTTCTTGATGAGTCTATTATGAATCTAAGAGAAGACAAAGGATGGAAGCTCTATATTGATGTTTCTTTCATATACAATGGTTTAGGAGATGGAATATGATTCATCATGCTACATGGTGATCTTATTCCTAAGGATTTTTGCATTATATTTCCATGCATGAATAACATATTTGAATATGAGGCTTTATTTGTTGGACTTCATCATGTAGTGTAATGTAATATCCAACATTTACAAGTATATGGTGATTTTAAACTGATTATAAATTAATTAAAATTAGTATCAAACAAAGGATGAAAATTTTGTGCCTTACAAAGGTAGATTGGTGCTCTAAATCTCAAATATAAATCCATTCAATTCAAAAAAAAAAATCCTAGAGCCAACAACAAGTCAGAGATGCTATTGATACCATTAGCTCCACAATTTTACTTTCTCCTTATGTTAAATCGTATTAGTTTCTCATTAAAAATATTCTTATTTGAGTGCATGATTGTTTAGATTTTGAGATAATATGTGTCACTGTTGGTCCCAATTACCCTTGGTAGACCAATATTTATTCATGTCTTCATGGTCAAATCCTTCCACCTAATCTATCTTGTAACCAAAAAAAATATTTTATCTAAAACACTTATTGTTACACCATAATTGGCAATATGCTCTATTATAGGGATTATGATGGAAATTTTCTTCTCTATTTAAATATGAGAGAATCTAACTTAGCACTTAAGGAAGTTCACAAAGGGATTTGTAGGACACACACTAGTGGTATGGTCCTAGCTAATAAGCTCCTTTGTATTTGTTATTATCAACCTACCATGGAAGCAGATGCATGTGTTTGTGTTAAGAAATGTCTAGCATGTCAAAAACATGGAGAACTTATTCATGATCTAGCATATGAACTTCAGCCAATAACAACTCCTTGGCCATTTTCAACATGGGGGCTTGATTTCATAGGAAATATTAACCCTACTTCTTCAGATGGCTACAAGCTTATCCTTGTTGCTACTAAATATTTCACTAAATTTGTAAAGGCAATCCCTCTCAATTATATAACTAACAAGTAGATTTCCAAATTCATCCTGAACCACATCATTTATTGTTATGGAATTCCTTCCACCATCATCTCAAATAATGGCATGTCCTTTAAAAATAAGGATGTCGCTACCCTCTATTATGAGTTCTATATCAAGCACAATTTTTTTACTCTTATTTACCCAGAAGGTAATGGTCAATCCAAAGCATCCAATAAAATTCTTATCAAAATCCTCAAAAATACTATCAATGAATTTTTACATGATTAGCTTTAAAAAATATTCCCATCCTTGTGGGTGTACCATACTAATGTCCACACTCCTACTAGTGCAACTCCCTATTCTTTGGTTTATGGCTCTAAAGTAATTCTTTCTATTGAGATTGAGTTTCCCTCCTTGTGTATTTCACTACAAGATATCCTTGATGAAGAGGACTACCAAGTGGCTAGATTATCAAATTTGGAACTTCTAGATGAGAAGAGGCTAGTCATCCTCAATCACCTCAATTCTTATCAAAATTAGCTATGGTAGGGATATAACAAGTGAATTATCTACTTATAATTTTATACTAATAATCTTATGCTCAAAGAAAATCAAAAGAATATGAAAGTTGAATGGGAAAAGAAAGGTAAGTTTGAACCTAATTAGTTAGGCACCTTCATTTTTAGCCATGGGTGTGGCACATATAGATTGGCTACTCCAAAAGGTGGTGAATTAGATGAGCCAATGAATATTATACATCTTAAGCACTTTCATGCTTAAATTTCCATGCTCTTGTCTATAAATGTTATTGTTTGGGGGAATCTATATTCCATTATGTCTTCTATGTCATTTTTTCCTTGGTTGGGGGAATCCTTTTACTATTCCTTGCTTCCCTTTTCTATTACCACCCTGATTTGATTACGATTTTCAAGGTACAACAAGGGAATCAAAGCAACACTCAAAAAGAGTAGAATATAATTTCATAATGGTTTATGTTAGACTATCTTTTTAGAATAAATGTCATGATTTTATGGCTTATATGACTTTTATTTTTCATTTTAGTTTTTAGCAATTCATGTACACATTCCCTCATTCACCCCCATTACATATCAATTTTTTGTTTCAAGGGAAGAAGTTTTATCCTATTCCAATTTTTTGTTGAGTGGTATTCCCTAAATTTCTCATGTATGAACAACCCCTTCATGTTCCTTGTTCATTTTTGAGTTCACACACCCATGATCCTCTTTTCCATTGATAGGTGCTTATGGAGTTATTTGTTCCCATTTCTTGTATATTCTATGGTCAAAATACTCTTATGTATATCCTATTCCATAAAATTCCTAAATAATTCAAATATTTTAAAAGCCTAAAAACATTTCAAATATTATAAAAAAGCTAAAAAACATTTCAAATATTCCAAAAACCCTAAAAATACAAATATTCCCTTATGTAAAAAACCTTAAAAAGTTGCATGACTCAGTATCCCACAAATTTTCCCCATTTGTACCCATCTATAATGTCATGTAATTTATTGGTTATCATCATGCTAATCAACTTGGATTTATATTTTCTTGGAGTTAGATGGCACATACTAAAGTACATTATAGGTGATTTTCATTTCCTCATAAGTATGACATCTTAAAAAGTGGGACTAACTTCCTACACTCTCACTATATTATGAGTTAAATACTACGCTCTCACCATTTTATGATTTATCCTATGCTCTTTCCATTTTATGATTTATTATATGCTCTCACCATTTTATTAATTATCCTACACTCTCGCTATTTTGTGAGTTAATATCATGCTCTTTTTATTTTGTGAGTTTAACCATCTAGGCTCAAATAATTTTTATCTAGTCCTTGATCATACTTATCATTTTTTGTGCCCAATTTCTAGTCAAACTACAATGTATTAAGGTCTAATTAGACTATGTAGGTAGCACTAAGTTATCTGAGGTTAGCTCAGCCATCCCTTGTCTCATGCTCTCAATGTTTTATGAGCATATCTCTTCTTATTTTGGCAAGTTTATTCCTTGTACACTATGGCCATTTTGTGATTCCTTTCCTATTTTTCTTCCACAATCTATCTTCTTAACTTATTATCAATTTTATTCTTTTCTAAATCCTTTGAAAAACTAAATTTGACCTGAATTCCATAGGACTATGTAGGTAGCATCCATGCAAAATCCACTTGCATGGGGCATTTGGAGTCACCTCAACCACCCATTCCTTATTCTTCTATTCCCCCTTCCCTGGTCATAATTGTTTTGTCATATCCTTGGTCTCAAATAGTAATGCCATATTATCATAATTTTATTCTAAAGTAATTTTTTATGGCACAATTGTTTTACCTTATGCAAATTAGTAGTCATTGGATTCATATCTGTGAGATAATAACAATGGTATATTCTCCTAGTACACTTTTTTGGGCCAAATTTTTTCACCCTTATGCACATTAGTATTCATTAGATTCATCTTTATGAGGTGATCATAATGGTCTCATTTATCAATACATTTTTGGGGGGTTATAACCCTCCTAGGATTTGTGAATAGTGGGGCCTAGCACTTGTGGTCACCGAAAAGGGAAAGAAACTCTTAAAACTCCTCAAAAAGATGACATGGAGTCAAAAACTTTTTATTTAAGTATTTCAAAAGTAGTTCAACAACTTAATTTAGATTTTTAGGGCATGGTGTTTAAACATGGTCTTACTGTAGTTAAATGGGACCTCATGGGGCTAAGAGGGGACCTAAATGGCTTGCAAGATCAATTTTAACAAATCATTATGCAATTGGCCAACTTTTTGACTTAGTAATTGTAAAATAACCCTTCACCACTCTAGTTTGGTTCTCCTCCACCAAACAATCAGAATACCAACCATGGTATGAAGCCACTATTACCAAAAGTGGACCTATGCAAGTTTGATGGTAATGATCCACTCATACGGATTATTCAAATGGAAAATATATTTGATCTACATCAAACTCCCTATTCACAAAAGGTGGTCATGGAATTTCTATATCTAGAACATACACAATTCATTTGGTATCATTGGTTGTGTGATCAAAATAAAAATAAGGGTGTCCTAATTTCATGGTCAGTATTTTTGAGGAGTTATAGCACCATTATCACAATAATGTCTCTAAAAATTACTTCATCCAACTAGTCAAGTTGTGTTAAACTAGGACTATAAAGGATTACATTCTTCAATTTCATAATCTCTCCTTACATGTGGTAGACATCATTGAGGAAAACCTGACTGGCCTATTTTTGGGTGACCTCAAAGATAACATCCAATTTTAGGTGTGCATGTTTCATCCCATTAATGTATCTAAAGCCACACTTAGGGCACATTTGGCTGAAGAAAAAGAGTTGATCAAATGAATACCTTTCATTAATGTTCATGAATGCACCTTCTTAACACCATCATTTTTACATCCTATGCAATTGACACCTCAACAAATTGAAGATCATGCAAAAGGTTTATGTTTTGGTTGTGATATCAAATGGATCAAAGGACATAGATGTGTTGAAAATAAGTTGTTTTACATTAAAGGTGATAATGAAGAGGAAGAAGATGATGAGGATTCATGGGTAGGTTTGAAAGAACTCAAGGATGAATCTGAAGATTCTCATCCTACTATTTCTTATCATGCACTTTTAAGCATTAATAATCCTAAAACTCTTAAGGTGGTGGGTTTTTTGAATAAATATAAGGTGATAGTGTTAATTGACTTTGGCAGTACACATAATTTCATCAACATTAAGTTGGTTACTCATTTGAACTACTTCATTTATCCAAGTCTAGAATTTCAAGTCATGATTGTAAATGGTGGTACCATCAACTATTCTATAAAATGTTATAGCATTAAGCATTCTATGGGAGACTACTTTTTAGATTCCCTTATGTTTTTAATTCCCATAAGAGGTTCTAACATTATTTTGGGAGTGTAGTGACTCACCACTTTAGGAACTATTAAGATGAATTTCCAAGAACTATTTATGAGGTTCCATTTAGAATGTAGGACCTTTAAACTGTGTGGATTATGGGATAAATTTTCACAACTAATTAGTTCCCATTAGATGACTAAGTTTCTTAGAAAAGGTTTTGATGGATTTGTGGCACACTTATTTTCCATGGAGTTTTAACCAACAAGGCATCTACACATAATGATTTATAAATGGTGTTGGATGACCATTTTTTTATATTTGGTGACATGTCAAAAGGACTTCTTCCAAGATGTGTGCATGATCATGCCATCAGTCTCATTCTATGAAGTACACCACCCAACATCATACCTTATAGGTATCCCTATACCCAAAAGAGTGAAATTAAAAAGATGGTCCAATAGATGTTGGAGGTAGGAATCATCCAAAATAGTCAAATCAATATTCCTCCCTTGTGTGCATGTTGCATAAAAAGGATGACACTTGGAGGATGTGCTTAGACTATAGAGAACTAAAAAAGTACACCATTAGAGATAAGTTTACTATTATAATAATTGATGCTTTTTTAAATGAATTTCATGGTGTTGTTTATTTTACCAAGTTATACCTTTTTTCTAGGTATCATTAGATTTGAATTCACAATGAATACATACTTAAAATAGATTTCAAAACTCATGAAGGCCATTATGAATTTATGTTCATGCCTTTTCGCCTAACAAATGCACCATCTAAATTTTAGAGTTTTATGAATACTATTTTTAGGCCATTTTTGAGAAAGTTTGTGTCTGTGTTTTTTGATGATATCCTCATCTATAGGAAAAATTAGGATAACCATTTGAATCATATGAAATAGGTACTTTCCATTCGAAAACATCAACTTTATGCCAAACATTCTAAATGTGATTTTGGTTTCAAAGGTGTGGAGTACTTGGGTCATATTGTTTCACAAGGAGTGAAATTTAATCCTAAAAAAATCTAAGCAATGATGGAGTGGCAGGTTCCCAAGACCCTCAAGAACCTCTGAGGATTTATGGGGTCAATTGGTTACTATCATAGGTTTGTTAAAAATTATGATAGCATTATAGTCCCACTCACCTCTTTATTGAATAAATACTCCTTCCAATGAATTTATTTAGATACTAAGGCATTTGAATAGTTTAAAATGGCTACATGCACAACTCCAATTTTGGCTAATCTAGAATTTTCAAAAAAATGTTATGGAGTGTGACACATCAGGATATGGCATGGGAGTTGTCCTCATGCAAGAAGGTAGACCATAGGAATTTGAAAGTCACCAACTAAAGGGAAAAAATAGGCTCAAACCAATCTATTAAAAAGAAATGATGGTTATTTTGCATATAGTCAAGTAATGGAGACCTTATTTGATGGGTCACCACTTTCAAGTAAAGACTGATCATGATAGCCTCAAATATTTTTTAGAACAGTGATTTTCATTTGAAGAACAACCAAAATGGTTTATTAAATGTTAGTCTATGATTTTTAAATAGTCTATAATAAATAAAAATATAGTGTGGTAGTAGATTCACTATCCCATAGGGATGAATCGGTTGAGGCATTGTTGTGTGCAATGACTATTTGGTAAGCAAATTGGCTAAAGGAAACAAGATTAGAATGAGAGAATGATAGTACTACCCATGATTTTATTCAAAATCTTTATAAGGGTTCTATGGGTACTAAAAATTTTACATGGAAGGGGAACACATTATGGTATAAATACATATTATACCTTTGTAAGCATTCTCTCCTCAAAAATAAAACCCTTCAAGAACTTCATGTGTCTCCACTGGGAGATCACCTAGGATTTATGAAAACATAACATAAAATCAAGCAAGAATTTTTTTGGGAAGGACTTAAGGGGGATGTATATAAATATGTTGCTAAATTCATGATATGTCAGCAAAATAAAGGTGAAACCATTAAGACCCTAGGTCTTTTGTATCCTTTATCCATCCTTAACCAGTGTTGGGAAGAGGTTTCTATGGATTTCATTACTGAGTTACCATGGTCTGGGGTTAAAATTTTTATCATGGTAGTTGTGGATCGACTCACCAATTATGCTCATTTTTTTATCCTTATCACATCCATTTGTTGCTAGCATAATAGTTTTTTATTTTCTCAGTATATTTCAAAAATTACATGGTACTCCAAAGATCATTGTAAGTGATCGAGATTCCATATTTACTAGTAATTTTTGGACTAGATTATTTACACATTTAGGCACCTAGTTGGCTTATATATCATCCTATAATCCTCAATATAATGGATAAACATAGGTATTAAAAAAATGACTATAAGGATATCTTCATTGTTTTTTTTATAAACAGGATAAATGGGTTCATTAATTGCCACTTGTCGAATGGTCTTATAACACTTATTTTCACACTTTTTACAAAATGTATCCCTTTATGTAATTGTATGGGTATCAACCCCCATATTTCACTTCCTCCTTGATGTTTCAACCCAAGCTTCAATATGTTAAGGAACACATTCACCATCAGTAGGAGGTACTAGTGAGTTTGCAAGATAATTTATCAAAGGCACAAAATAGAATGAAACAACAATCATATCAACACCATAGTTAGAGGAATTTTAATGTAGGTGATTGGGTATTTGTGCATTTTTATCCATATAATAAAATATATTTAAAGAAATAAAAAAAGGATAACAAGTTGTCACCTAAGTATTATGGCCCTTATCAGATCTTGTAGAAAGTTGGTAGTGTGGCTTATAAAATGGAATTACCCCCATCTACTCAAATACATCTAGTTTTCCATGTATCTTTTCTAAAGAAGGTAATTAGACATATATTTTCCAATCATACTAAGTTACCATAATTTTATGAATAAGCTTGAGTAATTATATATCCTGAAGAGGTCCTTCACACATGCCATAAACAACTATGGACTAGAGAGATTAAGGAGCATTTGATCAAATGGAAGAACATGCATTATAAAGATGCAACATGGGAGGATGAAGCATTCCTAAAGAAACATATTGGTTTGATTTAAAATTTCAGATAATTTTTTTCTAAAATGGAATGGAATGATACACCCTTAACCTATAATGTGCTTAGGGATATGTGTGGCTAACTTGTGGCTTACATACCTTCATATTATCTCATTACATTTATCAATGTTTTTAGTATGGTCATCGTATGTAATAACCATGGCTAAGTAGAGTATATATATGAGGTATTGGTTATTCTTTTATCATCATATTATAAATTATGTTCTTATTACATTATTATGGAGGTTGCACCCTCAAAGTGAGTCATTTATAATATTCAAATATTCTACTCTTTCACCAATTATTGTTGTAGATATAATCATTATATTATTAATTTTGTGATATATAATTCTATTATTTTCAATAATCTAATTAATTTATTTATAGCGTGTCTCTCACAACTTCTCCTAAGCCCATTTGGAAAAATTGGCCACTCTTGTCAAGCTGTAGAATGTTGTTGGTAATAGTCATGAGAACTATAACTACTCTATCAAATATAATTGGTACTAGCATGTCACCCTCCATGACCCCATATCATGGTATATCCATGACAAAGCCCCATATCATCGATATCCACTTACCCACCTTGAATAATCTCAATATCCATGGGCCCTATCAAATCCTCTAATGCATCATGTCTATGACTTGGGGTAAGCCAATATAAGGGATGTCCTCTCATCAGTACTCATAAAATACACTAGACAACCTCTAAAGTGATATTAACCTCCCATGTTAGCAACCATAAGGTAGAAGTGTCTGATCTCCACCACTCTATTAAGGTTTTGATCAATGCTCGATCCACTCTAGTAGCTATCAACATATCCATGTGAAAGAGGCCAATCATCTCAAAGAACCCAAGAATGTAGATTATCTATAGTATTGGTTGTCTTAGAATGTGTGGATGTCTCTCACAAGCTATCAAAACCTCAAATTTCTCCTGCAAGTTAATCAAAGTGATTATAGTTAATCATTTTTCACTAATTCATTCACCCTTCTACTTACTAGTCACATCTATTTATTTGACACAATTGTCTCATCTAATCTTGTTTAGCTTTGGTGATCATTTTTTCATTATCTCTCCCTATTTAATTTATTTTCATCTATGCAAATATGATATTTTCACTATTTTCAAGAAAATTCATGATTTAGTAGGACCATTTCATAATTTTTAATGATAAATTCTCTGCTAAATAGGATCAAATGATTTTTTCATTTTCATGATGATTTCAATGTTCACGCTAACTATTTCATTATTTTTTGGCCATTTCATTGCTCCTATCATAATTTTCACTGATTGGAGAAATTGGCTTTCTACTAATCAATTTCACCATTTTGAGAGGCCATTTCACCATTTTCTTAGCCACTTCACACTTTTTTAGATTCAATTTCACCATCTAGATGACATTGAAGGTATTTAAACATTTTCATTGTTTTGATGATGAATTCACTGTTTTGATGGACCAATTCATCATTTTAAATAAACCAATTCACCATTTTAATGAAATCACTCTGCACCATTTTGATTTTTTTGTGATTTCACTTTTTTGAGTGCCAATTTTCCATTTTCATGGTTGAATTCACTATTCTCTTAACCAATTTACCATTTTTACAAATGAATTCACCAATTACGTGGGAAAATTAACCTTTTTGAAAATGGTGAATTCATTGTTTTTCCTACTTCTACAAGCAATAAATACAATTAAATGATAAATTCACAAAGAAAAAAGTGTACTTACTAGTGGTCCTACTCCTCATGGCCATTTGTGTTCTTAAACACAGTTTGGAAGCACCCTCAAATGTGGTTTGTGAGCCATTTTATCTAGGTCACTTTTGCATGAAATATCTAAAGTAAATTATTAAATGATAGGGTAAAAGTGAACAAAAATTCAACCCCAAGGTGAAACTATAGTCCTTTATTTCAAAAAAAAATTCCCCCATACACTGTTCTTCTTCTAGGGAGGCTCATTTTTAGCCTCAATGTCCATTTTTCTTCCCATTTTCACCTATCTCTTTCATTTTTTCTCCCCTTTTATAATTTATACATTATTTTGAGGGTTTATTCATCCATTTTTTTCTAACTCTCCCATTAAGGGGGCATCTAGGGCTTACCAAGCATTACTTTGGGACACATTTGAACCCATGTGTTAGTACATTTAGCAAATTCATCAAAACTAAACATCCATTAGTTTTTATTCTATGATAATTTTAAATGACTTTTCATTCTTTGAAAATTTGTTGATTCATCAACATATTTCAATGCCTTCTCAAATAGGGCCAAATGTATACACTCCATTTTTATCACTTTCATGTCAAAATTATAAAATAGAATGATTCCAAGAAATTACACATAATCTGGTCTGAGGTCATCTATTCATCTAATGTACACATTAAAGTACACCTTGTGGCATCTCTAAGTGGGAAAATTCATCATATTAGATATATTCAATTATTATTCTGGTCATTTTCTCTAGTCAATTATTATATTCTAGTCAATTCACTGAATTCCCCTTCGTTGATCAATTAATGAAATTAATTCCCTCTTCTCTAAATCATTCTTCTAATTACATTTTTGTTAAAAATATTAATATAATTTCATTTAATTTAATTAATTCTTATTTTCCCTCCAAGGGGCATCTTCATTCAAGAAAGGATCTTAATATCCTTTGGAATATGTTTTTGTGAGTTAATCAATTTGATAAGTGAATTAATATACAAGTTTATTCTCCACCTTTCATCTTAAAGACAAGATGAAGGGCCCTTAATGAATATTTTGGGATATTTTATGAGCATTATCAACTCTTCATCTTGGAAACTAGATGAAGGTCCTACATAGGTGATCCATGTGCCTTCTTATGAATGATTCTCCTCCCTTCATTTTGGAAACAAGATGAAAGGCCTACATAGGTGAACCATGTGCCTTTTTAGGAATTATTCTCCTCCCTTCATCTTGGAAACAAGATGAAGGATCTAAATGGACTCTCACAAATGTCTTAGAAGGAGAAATCTCCACCCTTAATCTTAGAAACAATACTAAGGTCTTATATTAATCCTACAGTGATATTTTTAAGGACCATCCTCCACCCTTCATCTTGAATAATATAAATGGCTCACATTAGTGATCCATGTCTTCATCTATGTGAATTATTAAGTAATAATTTACAACAATTCATATTGTGATCTAAGAAATATTTCAGGTGACAATTCAGGTGATGGTTCTACCCCAATTCATAGTAGAACTTTTGGGAGCCATAACTTTTGCACCATAGCTCCATTTGACTCCCCGTTTGAACTATTGGAAATATAAGAATGAGGGAAACACCATGATATGGTATAGAGAATTTCTTGGTGGGTTTTGACATAAAAACTAAATGGAAGTGCCCTAAATTTCAATTTTAGTAGTGCAGTCTAAAAATAGTAATTCCTCAAATTTTGTATTGTTGTAAATCGTAGAAGTTGAACCACTTAATCTCCCTTGAAATTGGTGACCTTCCACATCCTCCTCCTACCTTCAAAATGTGTATAAATTAATATATAACCTAAAATATAAATTAGACATCTCTTCTCAGAGATAGGCATATGTTTGGGTCTACAAATTTGATCAATAAAACATCTCTTCTCAGAGACAGCATTATTACAATTGTGTTGTTCTTATTTCTTGAATTATCTTTCAACCAAAGATTTTGAGTTTTAGATCATAGTGATTTTTCTTGAGAGTATATGATCTTGAGGATGAGGTTAGGCTATAAGAAGTTTGGGTGTAAAATAATAGAGCTTACAAACTATCCACCTATTCACTCCAAACAACCTCAAATGGCAGATAACACTGAGACATCTGATCCTTTCAAGGAAATGGTGAATGAAGACCTCCAATATCATCAATCACAAATTCTACAATAATTCACCCAAATTCTCTAGCAAATCTTGATGGGAAATTTTAGCTCCTCATATGCACCCCCACATCCTTTCAATGCCCCAACACCCTTCAAATTTTAGGTGAATTTCGATATCCCTATATTTGAAGGAAAAATCAATGCTAATGTAGTATAAAATTGGTTAGATAAATTGTCTTCCTATTTTTTTATAAATAAATTCATTGATAAAGAGAAGATCACTTTTGCTCTTTTGAAAGCATCATTGCCTATCAAAAATTGGTGGAAAGTGTACAAGAAGAGATTCAGTATGGATGATATTAGCCTTGAGGTGGAGCCTACTTGGGACAATTTCATAAAAGATGTAAAGGAAGAATACTACCCCATTGGAGCATATTATGATCTGTATATAGAGTGGCAACAACTTTACCAAGGTAAGGAATAGTCTGTTTAAGATTACACTGACAATTTTCATTCTCTATCTATGAGATTAGGCATCTAGAAAAGTGAGAAACATAAGGTTATCAAATATAATGGTGGACTATAATGGTATATATGGGGGGAGATGGAACTCTTCAATCTAGAAACCCTCAATGAGGCATACATGTTCATGGTGAAGATTGAGAAGAAACATGGAATAATGAATATAAAGAGTTATCCTACAAAATGGAAAAGTGACAAAGAAGGTCAAACATGAGGCCAAAATTGGAAGCAAAAGGAAGGGAATATTTGGAAATGGTGTGATTACCACAAATTTGTAACTCACTCCAAAAATGAATGTCAAGCCATCAAGTCCCTACTTTCTGAGTCACAATCCTCAACATCTACTGCTCTACCTCATACACACCTTGTAGTTAAAGAGGATGAAGAATAGATTATAGATGTTGAGTTCGATTCCATTTTTGCTTCATCAAAGACCCATGAAGAGAGGCTAGATGACAAGGAAAGGTTGTTTTAGTCTAAGTTATGGGTGAAAGGTAAGCCTCTATATTTCATTCTTGATAGTGGGAGCCAAAAGAATTTAATCTCTGCTAATTTTGTGAAAAGCTTAAATTTATCCATGAAGCCTCACCCAAAACCATATAGTATTGGATGGTTGAGTCCATGGAGAAACCTCTATGTCACCCACCAATGTCTTCTCTCATATGTAATAAAACCTTTCCAAGATGAGGTCTTATGTGATGTGGTTAATCTGGATGTTTGTGATGTACTCTATGGTCATCCATTCATGTATGATCAACATGGAATCTATGAATCAAGAACTCAAAGGATCACCCTCACTCTTGGAACATAGTGCTATAGGGTATCAGTGGTACCACCTTCTATATCTGTCTCCCTGATTAATGCCAAGAAATTTGTTCTCTTCATGGTCAAGCCATAGAAATACAAAAGGGCTGATGTTTCAGCCCTAACTACATAAAAACACAACAATAGAATCAAATAGATACCAAGCTGAAGAAGTTCATGTCTTTCCATCCACAGACTAATGGTGAACAATCAGGCCTTGCACAGCTCCATAAAGTACAATTCCATAAAACATAGTCCATTCCAAATATGCATCGGGAATCAAATCAAAATAAAAATACCACACTTGATGACAAATATTGATGCAATGGGGATCATTGCTTCTCAAGGAGGGAGGATTGATCTGATCAATATTTTAGGTGATGGTTCTACCCCAATTATTGGCAAAACTTCTAGGAACCATAACTTTTGCACCATATCTCCATTTGAACCATTAAAAGATAAGAATGAAGGGATCACCATGAGATGGTACAGAGCTTTGCATGATGGGTTTTGACCCTTGAAAACCAAATAAAAGTGCTCCAAATTTCAATTTTAGTAGTGCAGGCTAAAAAGAGTAATTCCTCAAATTTTGTATTGTTGTAAAGCATGGAAGTCAAACCACTTAATATCCCTCAATATTGGTGACCTTCCACATCCTCGTCTTATCTTCAAAATATTTATAAATGAATATATAACCTAAAATGGAAATTAGACATCTCTTCTCAGAGATAGGCATATGTTTGGGTCTACAAATTTGATCAATAAAACATTTCTTCTCAAAGATAGCATTATTACAATTATGTTGTTCTAAGTTTTAGATCAATGGTATCAGAGTGGTTTGTCTTGAGCGTGTATGATCCTAAGGATGAGGTCAGGATACAAGAAGTTTGGGTGGAAAATAATAGAGTTCCAAACTATCCACCTATTCACTCCAAATGACCTCAAATGATAGACAACACTGAGACATCTGATCCTTTTAAGGAAATGGTGAATGAATCCCTCTAACATCAACAAGCACAAATGCTACAACAATTTTCCCAAATTCTCTAAAAAATCTTGATGGGAAATTTTGGCTCCTCATTTACACCCCCACATCCTTTCAATGCCCTAATACCCTTCAAGGTTCAGGTGAATTTTGATATCCCTACATTTGAAGGCAAAATCAATGTTGATGCAATAGAAAATTAGTTGGATCAATTGTCTTCATATTTTTCTATAAATAAATTCACTGATAAAGAGAAGATCACTTTTTCTCTTTTGAAAGCATCATTTCTTGTCAAAAATTTGTGGGAAGTGCACAAGAAGAGATTTAGTATGGATGATATTGGCCTTGAGGTGGAACCTACCTAGGAGATTTCATAAAAGTTATAAAGGATGAATACTACCCCATTGGAGCATATGATGATCTGTATATAGAGTGGCAACAACTTTTCCAAGGTAAGGAATAGTTTGTTCAAGATTACACTAACATTTTTCATTCTTTATCTATGAGATTGGGCATCTAGGAAATTGAGAAACAGAAGGTTCTTAAATATCATGGTGGACTACAATGGTATATATGGGGGGAGATGGAACTCTTCAATATGGAAACCCTTGGTGAGGTGTATAACTTCATGATGAAGATTGAGTAGAAGCATGTAAGAATGAATATAAAGAGTCAACCTATAAAATAGAAAAGTGACAAATAAGGTCAAACATAAGGCCAAAATTGGAAGCAAAAGGAAGGAAAGACTAGGAAATGGTGTGATTATCAAAAATCTAGAATGCACTCTAAATAAGAATGTCGAGCCATGAAGTCCCTACTTTCTAAGTCATAAGCCTCAACATATACTACTCTACCTCATACACACCCTATAGCCAAAGAGGATGAAGAAGAGATTGTAGATGTTGAGCCTGATGCCATTATTGTTCCATCATGGACCCATGAGGAGAGGCCAGATGATAAGGAAAGGTTGTTTTAGTCTAAGTTATGGGTGAAAGGTAAGCTTCTATATTTCATTCTTGATAGTGGGAGCCAAATGAATTTAATCTATGCTAATGTTTTGAAAAGCCTAAATTTTTCCATGAAGCCTCACCCAAAGCCATACAGTATTAGATGGTTGAGTTCAAGGAGAAACCTCTATGTCACCCACCAATGTCTTCTCTCATATGTAATAAAACCTTTCCAAGATGAGGTCTTATGTGATGTGGTCAATCTGGATGTTTGTGATATATTCTTTGGTCAGCCATTCATGTATGATTGGCATGGCATCTATGAATCAAGAACTTAAAGGATCACCCTCACTCTTAGAACATATCACTACTAGGTACTAGAGGTATCACCTTCTACATCTATCTCCCTAATTAGTGTCAAGAAATTTGTTCTCATGGTGGTCAATCTATAGGAATCCAAAAGGGCTGATGTTATAGCCCTAAATACACAAACAAAACAACAATAAAAGCAAATAGATACCAAGTTGAATAAGTTCATGGCCTTCCATCCACAAATTGATGGTCAAATAAAAATGGTAAACAATCAGGCCCTACACAGCTCCACAAAGTAGAGTTCCACAAAACACAATACATTCCAAGTATGCATCAAGAATCAAATCAAAATACAACTACCACACTTGATGACAAATCTTGATGAAATGGGTACCATTGCTTCTCAATGAGGGAGGAATGATTTGAGCAATATTTTAGGTGACAATTTAGGTGATGGTTCTACCCTAATTGGTGGCAGAACTTTTGGGAGCCATAACTTTTGCACCATAGCTCCATTTGACTCCCCATTTGAATCATTGGAAAGATAAGAATGAGGGGAACATTGTTAGATGGCATAGATATTTTTGAAATGGGTTTTTACCCCTAAAAACTAAATATAATTTCTCTAAATTTTAATTTTAGTAGTGTAGTCTAAAAATAGTAAGTTTCTAATAATACTAATTCCTCAAATTTTGTATTGTTGTAAATCATGGAAGTTGAACCACTTAATCTCCCTTGAGATTGGTGACCTTCCACATCCTCCTCCAACCTTAAAAATGTGTATAAATGAATATGTAATCTAAAATGGAAATTAGACATCTCTTCGCAGAGATAGGCATTGTTTGGGTCTACAAATTTGATCAATAAAACATCTCTTCTTAGAGATAACATTATTACAATTGTGTTGTTCTTGTTTCTTGAATTATCTTTCAACTAATGCTTCTGAGCTTTAGATTAGTGGTATCAGAGTGGTTTCTCTTGAGAGTGTATGATCTCGAGGATGAGGTCAAGCTATAAGAAGTTTGGGTCGAAAATAATGGAGCTTCTAAACTATCTACTTATTCACTCCAAATGACCTCAAATGGTAGATAACACTGAGACATCTGATCCTTTCAAGGAAATGGTGAATGAATCCCTCTAATATAAAAAAACATAGATGCTACAAAAATTCACCCAAATTCTCCAACAAATCTTGATGGCAAATTCTAGCTCCTCATCTACACCCCCATATCCTTTCAGTGCCCCAACACCCTTTAAGGTTTAGGTGAATTTTGATATCCCTACATTTGAAGGAAAAATCAATGCTAATGTAGTAGAAAATTGGTTGGATTAATTTTCTTCCTATTTTTCTATAAATAAATTCACTGATAAATAAAAGATCACTTTTTCTCTTTTGAAAGCATCATTGTCTGTCAAAAATTGGTGGGAAGTGTACAATAAGAGATTCAGTATGGATGATATTGGCCTTGAGGCAGAACCTACCTAGGATGATTTCATAGAAGCTGTAAATGAATAATACTACCCCATTGGAACATATGATGATTTGTATATAGAGTGGCAACAACTTCACCAAGGTAATAAATAGTATTTTCAAGATTACACTAACATTTTCCATTCTCTATCTATGAGATTGGGGATCGAGGAAAGTGAGAAACATAAGGTTATCAAATATCATGGTGGACTACAATGGTATGGATGGGGGGAGATGCAACTCTTCAATATGGAAACCCTCAGTGAGGCATACAAGTTTGTAGTGAAGATTGAGTAGAAGCATGGAAGAATGAATACAATGAGTTAGCCTACAAAATGGAAAAGTGACAAAGAAGGTCAAACACAAGGCCAAAATTGGAAGCAAAAGGAAGTGAAGACTGGGAAATGGTGTGATTACCACAAATCTAGGATTCACTCTAAGGAAGAATGTTGAGCCATGAAGTCCCTACTTTTTGAGTCACAATCCTCAACATCTACTGCTCTACCTCATACACACCTTGCAGTCAAAGAGGATGAAGAAGAGATTATAGATGTTGAGCTCAATGCCATCTTTGTTTCATCATAGACACATGAGGAGAGGCCAGATGACAAGGAAAGGTTATTTCAATCTAAGTTATGGGTGAAAGGTAAGCCTTTGCATTTCATTCTTGATAGTGGGAGCCAAAAGAATTTAATATTTGTTAATGTTGTGAAAAGCCTAAATTTATCCATGAAGCCTCACCCAAATTCATATAGTATTGGATGGTTGAGTCCAGGGAGAAACCTTTGTGTCACCCACCAATGTCTTCTCTCATATGCAATAAAACCTTTCCAAGATGAGGTCTTATGTGATGTGATCAATTTAGATGTTTGTGATGTACTCTTTGGTTATCCATTCATGTATGATCGACATGGAATCTATGAATCAAGAACTCAAAATATCACCCTCACTCTTATAACACAGTGTTATAGGGTACCAGAGGTACCACCTTCTACATTTGTCTCCTTGATTAGTGACAAGAAATTCATTCTCATGGTGGTCAAGCCATAGGAATCCAAAAGGGTCGATGTTGCATCCCTAAATACACACATAACATAAAAATAGAAGAAAAGAGATACCAAGCTAAAGAATTTCATGGCCTTCCATCCATAGACTGATGGTCAGACAAAAATGGTGAATAATTGGGCCCTACACAGCTCTACAAAGCATAGTTCCACAAAACATAGTATATTCCAAGTATGCATCAAGAATCAAATCAAAATACAACTACTACACTTGATGATAAATATTGATGCAATGGGGACCATTACTTCTCAAGGTGGGAGGAATGATCCAAGCAATATTTTAGGTGAAAATTTAGGTGACAGTTCTACCCCAATTGGTTGCAAAACTTTTGGGAGCCATAACTTTTGCACCATAGCTCCATTTGAACCGTTATAAATCTAAGAATGAGGGGAACACTGTGAGATGGCATAGGTCTTTTCTTGATGGGTTTTGACCCTCAAAAACTAAATGGAAGTGCCATAAATTTAAATTTTAGTAGTGCAATCTAAAAAAAGTAATTCCTTGAATTATGTATTGTTGGAAATCGTGTAAGTCAAACCACTTAATCTCCCTTGAGATTGGTGACCTTCCACATCTTCTTCCTACCTTCAAAATGTGTATAAATGAATATGTAACCCAAAATGGAAATCAAACATCTCTTCTCAAATATAGGCATATGTTTGGGTCTATAAATTTGATCAATAAAACATCTCTTCTCAGAGATAGCATTATTACAATTGTGTTGTTTTTGTTTTTCAAATTATCTTTCAACCAAAGCTTTGAGTTTTTGATCATATTTATTTCAAGATGGTCTTATTAATCCTAAATAATTATAAATAGACCTACTTACATTTCAATTTAACATTCTCAAGTTATATAATAAATTTATGACATTTTATCAAGTCCTCTTATGCATCATCTTCTCTATTCTTAACCAAATTCAACTAGTCTATAGCTTCAATGGAGATGTGTCAACATGAATTAGCATTGACAAAAACCATTTAACACTACATCTAATCCAAATCACACATAAATATGAGAACCATTGAAGGTTTACATTTCATTAGATTAATATTAGCATTGTTGTTTTATTATTTGTATGCTCACAAGGTCCTAGGCTCAAGTATTTTTCATTTGCTTGGGTTTTGATAGACTTATCTAAGATTCATGAAAATATTATTTGTGAATAATATTATCGACATAATGACTAATTATAAATCATAAATATATGACCCATGGAAGGCATGTGGATGTGAGATAAGAGATAATATGAGCCATATGTGTACATGTATGTCAAGTAAGGTAAAGGTAGGTCAAAACTGACATTTACAAGTATATAAGAATAGTTTGAAATATCTATAACTTATAAAAAATTGAGAACATGAGCAAATAAATATTTAAAAAGTATATTTCCCAAAATAACAAACTAGATGATATGATTTAATTTATTATTAATACCTAAAATGAATGAATTATTAACAAGTAAGTTATACGTGGATAACCTCGATTGAATGGTTCTACACCTTCTGCATCAAGTGGTGAGGCTAGTGATATATAGATATTTCACCTAGTACCACACTACCTTCAATTGATACTACCATTTTTTATGCCTTTACGGTTCCTTTTAATATTACAAAGAACAATATGCCTCAAAATAATTCTTATATTAATTGCATTATTTATGGAAATTTTAAATACCAAACTTATTTTTAGTAGAACATCTAATTATTTAATTATACAACAATTCAATGACATAAATACGTAAATTTTGAAATTATCAAAATAATCTAGCAAACATATCCTTGTACGTACTTTCATATTTGGACATATTACATAGCCTAATGGCTTATGAAATACCTTTTTATTATGTGCCTCCATTATTTTTTTATAACCAAATTTATAACATTTAACAAAAATGGAGATCCATATCAACACAAAAAAATCCTTTTTGCATCTTTTATTTGGTACCACCATGATGAACTACTCATGATCAAAATGTTTCCTAGAAGATTTATAGGATGTGATTTAGATTGGTTTTACTCTTTAACTAAATAATCCATGCATATAATTCATGAGATACTTTACCTTTTCTTAGTACATTTTTAATAAATATTAGCCAAAAGGTAATTTTTTCCACAAGTTTAAAAAATAAAACATGGACCTAATGAACATGTTATAAACTATGTGCTAAAAGCTAAAGCCATGCTTATTAAGATGTCACATATTATTCCTGATAGTGAGATTCAAAGCATATTTTGAAATACTTTACTTGATCCTCTTAAATACTAGGTCACATTTAGTGAATATTATCCATTTAGTGACCTTTATCATGCCTTGTGCAACATTAAGATTGATATTATAAATGAAAATATGTTAAACTATACATCAATTTTTTCAACATTTAATGCTCCCAAGTATCAAGGAAAAACAACATTCAAACTTAAGACTTATGATACATCTAAATTTAAAGTTAATTATAAGGCCAAGATTATACATGTAGTTTCACAAACATAATAGATGATTAAATTTTTGGATCATAAACCGAAGAGAATTTACACATTTATCAGATCCACCTCACCATATACTAAAAGGATACTCGAATTAATGTCATCACTTTTCTTGAAACACTTCAGCAGGTTGTAACTCAACTAATACCTAAGAGATATAATCATAGTTTATTTTTAGATTATCATTATGCCTCAAGAATTTCAACTAATATATGCTTTAAATTATTTTCATAAGGTTAAATACCTAATCAATAGTATTAAAATTATGATGGATGGGCATAACTATAGTTTTAATTGATTGGTAAGAAAACCTAATAAGCAACTACACAACTTGAATAAGATATTTGTGTGGTTTAATGAAAACATTGCATGGTTATGATGAACATGAGCATACACCCTTAGGTGGTATTATAATTCCACTCACAATTGGTCCTGTGACAACCTTATTCTAGTTTTATGTTATGTGTGATTCAAGATCATATGGTATATTGCTTAAACGCCTTCAAATAATATAATAGAATAAATATCATTGATAGTAAAAAATTGTGTCAAATTTTTACATTATAGTAAAGTATTCACTATTCATGGATCACCTTATGAGAGACCTATTCACTAACTACCTAGTGCACCTAATAAGGTGAAAATAATTTACCCTAGTCTTGTCCCACTTCACCTACAATAGTAGAATCATCGTGTGTATCTATTATAGTTAAACCTAAAGTGTAATCACCTATTTTCAAATATATTCAAGATATTATTTATATAATTTCACCTTAGAGACATATAATGCCTTGACATCTACATCCTGAGGTTTAATTGAGGCCTAGGCTAATCATTTTATCATAATGTATTCCAAAATAGTATTTAAAAAATATTGCATTTCATTATATGTATATTATTCCTATGAATGATGATAGTTATCAAACATCTCATGATCATTTTTATAATTCATCAAATGATACATTTGATTCATATATTATGAATCCCAACATTGATTATATTATTGGGTGGCCTTGTTATCCCACATTTTGATCCTCATCAATATGTTTTATTGTACCATGGCCTTGTGCATAGATTTATTATTATATATGTCATGCCTTACATCCTATAAATTGATGAAATTATTTTATTTTATTGATTTTTAATTGGCCCTTGCTTTATATTTTCATTCATACTCTTCTAGGAATTTATTTTAAGTTACTCATTATGTTTCATTGGCCTTACTCATTGGATTCTTGATCCCATTATTAGCACTTAAATTGGATTTCAAATGATGAAAACACATTTATATAGATGTTCTATCACAACATGTATTGATTTTTGTGTGAAGATAAAAGTTTCATAAAATCTTCCTCATCTTATTCCTCTTGGTTGTGATCCTTGCTCCTTTCTTTTCATGTGCAGCCCCATGCCTTCTCATGTTAGTTTTTTATCTTCTTATACACACATTAATAAATAAATAAATAAACATGGATTCATTCATGATCATATCTTTACTTTTGGAATAATATCCTACATAATTTTTCCCTATTGATGACATTTATACACATATTTTCCAATGGTGGCACAATGCCCATTATTTCTAGCATATGAGTTTCATTGATTATATTTATTCATGCATTTGTCTACGGGGTCATTGTACCACACTTATTCTTGATATGATCATAATTATACATGTATCTACCTATTGGGGCATCATACCCACACTTTTTCCTTCTTTGATCATATTTATATATGTATTTACCTATGGGGGCATAGTACCCACACTTCTTTCAATTGATATATCTAGACAAGTGTTGGCTATGTTTTAGCATATATCAAAAATATAGTTTTACAAATGGTTGATTTGACATTTAGAGAAATAACCATTTAGGTTTATTTGTTTCTATGCTCTCTTTTCAAAAAAATAAATTTAAATCTTCAAACCTAAAAATCAAACTCAAAATTTTTATCATGTGCATTGGCTACTTGTAGTGATTGGTACTTGTTTTAAGAACATCAAAAATATGTAAGAATGGAATCTTATCTTGGTAAATCAAAATCCCTCCACTTTTCCCTAGGTAAGTGAAGGTACAAATTTCAAATTATTTACATTTATACTTTGATACATGCATGCATTCACTCATGCTCACTTACTCATGTCAAAATGGGGGCATTATTGAAGCACCTAAATTTTTTACAAGACCCTTTTTCCTAGTGTCTTATTCCTAATTTATCATATTTGACATATTGGTGTCAATTTACATATATCTAAGAATTATAAAACCCCACATTGATCTAAATTTATCCCTTGAGCCTTTATATAAGACCTAACACTTATCAAAATTAATTTGTTGGAATATTTTAACCAGTCATCATTGGTTACAATGATATTCATTGATATTTTAGCCTCTACTCATTCATATTTAGACGTTTTCCTTATATGAGTCCACCCTGGTTAGACTCATGCCCTACGTGAGTCTATCTCTTTCACCTTTATGGGTTTTTCCTCCATTTTCACTAATATTGCACTTTAAAATTAACTACTTATCATTTCTAAAGTTAGATAATGTACCAAAATTTTCCTAATGTGACCTACATATATAATTCATCTTAAACTATTTAGGATATCAAGGGATCATAAAAAATAAAAAAATATCGAAGTATAGACCTAGAGCAGAGTCAAGCACCAAGTTACATTGATCTTCCATACTTCAATTTGATCTTCATTGAGTCATATCTTACACACTTACAGTGAATTTATCTAACCTTGTCTCTCATTATCTCATCATATCAAATGAAGACTTTTTATTTCATGTAGCTACATCATTAAAAACTCTTACTCAAGTTATTACATTCACACTCACTCAAAACTATGTGGAGGTTAACTTTAATGTGTGAGACACATAATGTTCAATTTTTATTTGATAATTACTTGAATTGATAAGCCATTTTTCTATTTTTAGTGTCAATCTAGGTTAAAGAGAAGGAATTTATATACATATAATATTTATTGATTTATCATTTACTAACACTTTTTCTTACAGTGCCTTATCAATGCATCTATCTCCCTGAGTGCATACCTTAAAGGGTGCACTAAAAATGTGATGGGAAAGGATCATGGTGATTTTTGAGATATTTTTCTATACTATCATAATTACACCATTAATATTATTAGTTTTAACTCTTATATGCACATATCTCTCATGTTTATCTCTTGTCAAAATTTACTAGTCTCCCTATATCCTATGGTATTGACGTAGATGATACTATCTCTTTTGTGCCTTCACTTTTCTTGTAATGTATCAGCCATCTCAGTATAGTTATGAGTATGTTCTCTAAAATTTATATTATATTGTCCTTGTTGAACCATTTTATGTCAGCCAACATCTTCCAACTATATCGATCAGGTCGATACTACTAGATTAGAGTCCAAGGTTGGTTTTGGGTAGTAAAACACTATATATAGAGGTCATATTTCATTTATATCATATCATATATCATTAATTCAATCTATTATCACTCGATTTTATTCCCTAAGGAATTATTTCAAGAGTTGGTGGCTTAGAACCTTATCTTGAGGAGTTTTATCTTGTGGTGTCATTGAAGTTCAATAGGAGCCATTAGGAGTTCCTAGTTGAGGATATCTTAGGTATTAATCCATCCATTGGGGTATTTAACCTACAACATATTTATCAAATCTCCACTTGAGCCAAGGTGGATATTGAAGCATTGATAGGTCCACCCCAAGGTAAATATTACATTCTCTATTCTATCTCCTTTATTTAATTCATAGATTAGATATTTATTTGTTTATTGTACATTGATTGAATGTATCTATATCATTTTTTAGGATTTATTTATATCAAATAAATTTGTGTCTCCATAAGATTACTTAGACTTTCCATAAATCACTTTAGGTTGCATATACCCCAATTTGGTTAACCATTTCACCTTATGTCTTTATAATCATTCTAACCCATCCTTAAAGTTGAGTCATTTGCTTTCTAACCATAATATATATTTATTTGAGGTTTAGTGAGAGATACATAATTGTGTCATAAAATTATGCTTTGAAACCCTTTCCTATTAATAAACATGTGTAGGTAACCCTATATTATGTCTCTACAATTCATTGGTCATTATCCCAATATTCCAAGTATCACATGATTTATTTGATTGACCTTGTTTGAATCATAATTTATTGAGGTAGGATAGTGATACATTAATTATATCCACCACATACATTATGGTGAATCCAAAGTGAATCATATCCCACATCTAGATATATTCTATTCATGTTTCCATTTTTTTCATTGCATGTTTTCACTTCTGCTTCACCATCATAATATTTTTTTGTGAACCCAATGTGAATCTTATCCCTCTTTTGGTTGTATCAATTTCATGTTTTTCTTTATAGCAACATAGTGTAATTTTCCAAACCTACATATCTTTTAAAGCCTAACTATATTAAACATTCTTATACCTTTATATGTCTACCTGTGAATGATATCAACCAACATATTACTATTATGTGTGTGTTCATACTGTATCAACCAACCTGATACAGTTATGTGTCTTTTCAACTACATTGACCAAGTTGATACAATTATCTTTCATCCATCCCACAGTAGTGTTGCCTTTTTACTATATAGTATTGTCCAACCTAATACTATATTTTTTTAGATGAGTGTATCAACCTAACCAATATAGTCTAATTTTATAGACTCGGTAACTAAATGTATTAGCCAACTCAATACCATCTCTCTTATTTTTTATAAAAATCTTTTACATCAAATTTATTGTATTATTCATCATTATGTCACATTTTAGGATATTTATTGTTAGCCTCAACTTATTCCACTTCTCCATGGGTCTTTCCTTTCTAACTCCTATGACCACCATTTAAGGCATCTCTTCATGGTGTAATTATACTACACCCTTTATCATGGCCAAGGATCCTAATGATGATCTTCCCACTTATGATGATATTTATAGTAAGATTTAAGATTATCAATATGTCCCTCCCCTTGATGAATATCCGTATGAGGGCCCTAATGACATCATTTTTGACACTTTTGATGTTAACTAAGATCACCCTCATGATCTTCCCCTCTATGATCTTGATGATCCTTAATATTAGGGTAAGAATCATAATGATGACACTTATAATAGAACTGAAGATTATTAGTATGGTCCCCCTATATTTGAATATCCCTATGAAAATCCCAAAAGTGACACTTATAATAGGATTGATGATTATCAGTATAGTCCCCCAATATTTTTTGATCCCACCTTCATTAGCTCTCATAGGGTTGAAAATCAATATCATAATTTTCCTATCTATGATGATTATTTTGATGGAGGTGAAGACCTCAAGATGCTAGTAAATATTCCCATTGATGATTTTTATGGCATGGATTAAATTATACCTTGTGATTTTCCCATTTATTGTAATCCTCACTATAATCAAGAAATGATGATTATGATTTCCTTGATGTCTACCCACCCTCTACCCAAACTTTGAAAGGCCTTAGAAGTATAAGCCATAAAACCTCCACTCACATTCAACCAAATTTTATCAACTCCTCATCTTATGAATAAAACCTAACTCAAATGTCTACCACATTTCATAGTATTGTTTATTTTGATCTTTTATAATCTATGAACATTCATAACTATCAAAATTTAACCTCTCCAAAATCACCAGTAAAATAACTTCTTTCTAATGGTATCAATGAACACAATACTATTCAAGTACCAACCTAGCCAACATAGTCCATATCAGTCTTGTTTCACCATACTATATCAAAATGGGTGATATAACCCATTTTATTCTTGCTTCATTACATTGTATCAACCTAGTTGACATAATCCATTTCAGTCCTAATATATCAACCACATGTATTGACCAAGTCAATGGATTTTAATTTAGTTCCATTTTTTTAGATTGTATCAACCTAGATAATACTATATAACATAACTCTTTACCACCTCCAAAAGAACTTGACATTGACTTATATGCCATATTTCCTATTATAACATTGATGCATAGTGATTTTGACATCATTATTAGGCCAGTTGATCTTAAGGTTAACTCCAATCCACCTACATCTCATAGGTTGGGGTACCTTGTAATACCTATCCTCTTATTATCACATATGTTAGGGCATCTTTTGATGTGTATCCTCTTATTATCACACATGTTGGGGAATCTTGTGATACCCATAATTTTATTATTACACATATTGGGTCACCTTGTACTACCCAAACTTAGCTTGTTTTAACCTCTAAGGCATATTGTGATGCCCATCCTTGATCTTATAAATGTTTTGGTGGAAAATTATGATGCCCATCATAATTCTCTTGGCTTATTGATTTCTTATCCTTACCATAAGGCAAAAATAAAGAACCTTTCACATCTTACAAACAAAAAAATAGATTCAGGAAAAATTTTGAGATAAATATGCTCTCATTTCACATGATCTTCTTTGATTTGATCATTAGCATAGATTTTGATGGTGATTTTGTCTCAATTTTTTTTGTTTTCTTGCATTTTATTTACTTAGAATAATTTTTATTACACCATTATTTATTTTTTGGTTCCTTAGTATTGTTATAGTCACCCTTTATTTCCCTTATGGATCTTAGCCATCATCTTTAGGTTTTATATCATTTTACAATCAACATTCATTTCCCTAGTGGATCTTAAGTTTTGCCTTCAGGATTTGTTTTTATCATTTACAATCACTTTATAGTCAATATTTATTTCCCTAGTGGACCTTAGGCATCACCTTTGGGCTTCACTATATCATATTTTTACCATTTTTTAGTTTAAATTAATATTTTTATGTTTCTTTGGTATATTTTTATTCCCTCTATTTTTGGATTGTTAACCATTTTTGGTCTCCCTGGGCCAAATGTCTAAATGAATGTCTTATACAAGTTTAGCATTATTTAAGGTATTTTTGAGGAAATTGAGGTAAGGTGTTTTCTTTATGATAGGCTTGTTTAAGTCATCCCTAGTGCAAACCCTTGTTATGGGTCTTTTATTTCTAGGTAAAACATTGATATAAGCTTATTGAGGTCAAATAAATTTATAAAAAAAAACACTTGTATGGCCTAACACTTTTCAAGTCATTTTAATTCAGTTTCAAATGAGAAAAGGCAGTTACAAGAGGTTTTCAACACCAAAAATAGGGAGAATATTTTTTTTTACAATTATTCAAGTTGTTTCAAGAGATAATTGACATGTTCAAATATTATCCAAGTCCATAAGACACAAATCCATGCTTAGACAATGTTTTTTAGGTTAGAAAGATCATAAAACCATTTTATCTTCTCTCTCAGGTTATTAACAAGCCAAGGAACTCAACAGATTTAACATTAGTTTATGAGAAATAAGAGGATTTGGATAAAATTATCCTAAAGGATGTTGAACGCACCTATTACCTTCCATTTTTTTTTATAGGTTCATATTTTAAGGTTCCCATCTCTATGAACCATCCTTAAGAGTGTAAGCCTCTCTAAACCTACAAAACCCCTACTAGCTTAGCTTTCTCTTTGTAATTACATTTTTGAGCTTGTTTAATACATGAGGATAATGTGAGAGGATATAGGGGTCTGAGAGGTCTCCAAAAATCATCAATAAACAAATAACTTATGCATGTATGGACTAAAAGAGAAGTTACAAGTTGGTAGGGGTGGAAAGAGTGAATGTTACCTATCAAAATGGTATTGTTGATGGGTTATGGGATTGAAGTGAGAGCCAAAGTATATATTCCACATGTTTATTGACATCACACACCTTCAATATGATCATTAAATTCCATACTCTTTCCCAAAGTACCTTTCTTTCACTGAACCAAGAGATGGCAGGTAGGTTTTAATGGTTTGAAGATCTCTACAGGTATGGAGATGAATGTAAGACATTTAAAGGGTCAAATATATCTTCCTTAAATTCCCTAAAAGCATTTAAAAAATTAAATGACAATTAAATAACCCCTGCATTACCCATAACCATAAATTTAGTGTATGCACAAGCCAAAGGTAAACTTGCAGTCTTTAAGAGTGAAAGAGATAGACACATGAGCTAACATCATTGAGGTCTTGAAAGTTAACACTATATATATATATATATATATATATATAGAGAGAGAGAGAGAGAGACACACACACACACACACACACACACACACTCACACTTACACTTTAGGGTAGATCATGAGATAATTATAGGGTATTTAATTAATGGATATACCCTAGAATCACTCTTAAAATGAAATTACAAATCTAGACCTAGGATCATTGAGTTAATGATTACAAGTAGAGTAAGGTGTTGATGACATCTTTAGATGTTTTGAAGAGTGTTTTGATACTACTAACAGGGCTGAGAGGATAAGGTGATTATGACATGGTATATAATATTTATAAAAAATCTTTTTAGGATATAAATAAGTAGGAATATTACCTACTGGTCTACAAACCTGTAGGTCCACATTCATAACCAAAACATAAAGAGTTTTACAAAGAAAGTGGTGCCTTAAAGTTCTTAGGACAATCAGTGATTCTCCCAAGTGTGAAAGAGGTAAAAAAAAATTGGATAAAATTACCTATATTAATATATTATGACAAATGGCCTTAGTAAATATAATGTAGTAAAGGGGCTAAAAGCCCAAATAGGCCTAATGGAGAACCTACTAGACTGGCTACACAAAGGTAAGCAGAAGAGGCAAACTTTACATTGTATGAGGGTTAGTAGTTATATAGAGGATTCATAAAGAACATGAAAAAATAATTCCAATACCTTTCAATAATCACCAAAATTCAAAATAATAGGAAAATCATTACACTTATAGCCATGAAGCCTAAATGGTCATAGACTGGCCTATTGTAGGCAAAATTGAGAAAGGCACATTATTTAGTGGTAAGTGAAAAGGTTAAAATGTTTTTAAAGGTTAAATAAAATCATGAGGTACATTATAACATCATTAAAAACCATAATTTATAATGGTAAAATGTATACCTTCATGTTTACAATCAAGAGAGCTTAACATAGACCTACATGCCTAATGTGCACCTACAAGCCTGTGAGTGTAGGAGCAAATAAATTTAAATCCTAGAGTAGTGTGGAGAGTTGAAGAGGTAAAAAAATTTATTAATACCTTTTTTCAATATACCATGAATTTTAATACCACTAGAGTGAAGATAAAATGCAAGATACATGACTGTTAGGGTCATCAACACTAAATTGCCCTAAAACCTTGGTTATGAGCTTGTGAAGATGGAAGTGGGTTTGAGGGATTGAATGGAGTAAAATACCATTTTAAAACCTCATATGATGTTTCATAGACATAAAATATGTGTTTTGGTATATAATCAATTAATTTTATGTTTTATTGAGCCAAATCACCCCTCTCAACCTTCTCAACAAGCCTAAATAGCTTAAAAAGTCAACTTTCTTCACATGTTAAGTATAGGGAGAAGTTACATGGGATCCTAAGATAATTATAGAATATTTATGGGGTTATTTTCATGAAAATATTTGTGTGTTGTCATATATTAAGGCCCACCAGTTTATGAATCATCATTAAGAAGGTTGCGCAGTCCTAAACCTACTTAAACCCTAAAAGAGACCTGATAAAGAAGATTGACCTCATAAGTGTTCCAAATGGATTAAAATGTCCTATAACTCCTTATATGATACCTAAAAACCTATATGAACTTTAATGAGTCACTATTTTGGCATGTGTGAGGTATTTTTTTATGAAATTTAGCCTAAAGGTGACTGTTACATGCCTAAAAAAGGCAATTCTTGAGGACTTCTCATTAAATCTAACTGAGTAATACCCAATGGATTATCTTAAAACCATATATGACCCAGATAAGTTAATTTAATGAGTTTAAATACACCTAAATTACCCTATGAGATAGTTTCATCAGAATGTCTTAAGATATATATTGATAAACCCATAAGCCATCAAAAGCTCTAAGAGTCCAAACCCAAATGCATTTGTGTATCAGTAGTTGGAAGTGGTCTACAAGATTGAACATATAATAATGACCTTATAAATGTTATGTAAGAGGTTTATAACTATATTAATAGTTTTTAAACAAGGACTAGGTCTATAATTAGATAATGGGCTTATCTTCATGGCTTATTATGAGCCAACCATGCTCTTACAATGAGTTTGTAGGCTCTTGGAAACATGAACAAGTTTAAAATTTAGTACTCATTCTCTCCCAAGATGTAAATATCATATAAGATCCAAAGATGATGTGAGAGGAATCTAATAAGCTTGATCAATAATGCCAAGTGTCAAATATGAATTTGTAACTCTTCTTAGGCTAAGAATGGGCAGTTTTATGAGTAATAGGATGAGTCATGGAGGAAATGATGTTTCCCTATGCCAATTTGAAAAAGAAACATCATCATTCAAGTAACACATGCCAAGGAGATTAATGAAACTACTCTTAGACTCTCTTCTTGAATTTTAATTAACTTGAGGTGGATGACACTTGTCATTGGAGTTTCTCATATGCCTCTCTTCTTAATCTCCTTTATTTCTCCTATTTATGTTGCCTTAAATAGCATGTTATGGATCCTTTGGTTAACTATGTTGAATCCTTACTTAACTAAATACTTTTACTAAGCCTTTAGATTTTGAATAAATATATTTATTACCTTCTCAAATATCTATAATTAGTTTACTTGTGTGATTGTTGATGAATGCTAATATTAGTATTTTATTTATACAAAGGGAAATGGAATTGATCTATTAATTAATCCTAGCTCAGAGAATATAAATCCTAATTACATTTCTAATTATTCATACATTAGATATTTGAGGTCATGACCAAGATGGATTTACTAAACCTAACCAAAGGATCTCTTACCACAATAACATCACTATAGAGGGTTCCAAATCCTCTAGTCAAGCAACACTATACAATAACCCTAGATAGGTCCTATGTTTTCACATTCACAAAGTAAATGATAACTAAATAAAAATCTGATCTAGTGCTCACCAAATCTTGTGGCACAAAGTGGGGGTAATAAACATAAAAAGTAAACATGCATAGGAGAATCCTAATTAATCTATGTATAGGTAAAATCCTAATGCATGGAGAGATCAATATATTCAAAATCCATTACTTATGATACTTCTATCTACTAAAATAAATGAGTAAATTTAGATATACTTACCTTGAATATGAACCTATCGAGACAATCTCTCCCTTGGCCAAAGGTGTTTCACAAGAGGTTGTTATAGTTTATAAGGATCACTAAAAAAAGCCAAAGTATCCAAGACTTTTCCACAATACAAGATTATTATCCAAGTATAAACCCTAAACAATAACTCCTCAAGTATAATATTAGAAGAGTATATTGTAAAAAAGTGTAAATGAATAATTAACTCATTGTCTCTCTAAGACATAAAAAATGAATGTGTATATATAACTAAATATAACCCTAAACCTTTCTAAAATTTTAGCTGACAGGGTTGACCCAATTGACTCTATATCATTATTTGGTATAAATAAGTTAGATCTCAGTCTAGGTCAGCCGAGGCTAACCTATACCTATAACATGATTTTAACAATTTGAATACAAGGTTAGCCTAGGCTGACAGTGTATGCTAAATGTCAAAAAGGGTTTTTAGGCTTAAGAAGGGGCTAAGTAAGGTAGTGAATTATTTAGAGTGTGCAATAGAGGAGGCAAGGCTTAAGAATTACATGAGAGAAGGTTATGTAGATATCAAGTGGTAGTATAGGGGACAACAATTAAGCACCAATGGTTTGTCTACCCCTTTCCTAGTGCACCCTTTAAGGCATACACTCAGAGAGATTGAGACTCGATAGGTTCCTATAGGAGATAAAACATTAATAATTTATAAAGTTTGAAAATATTATGTATATACATATGCCCCACTCAAATCCCATCACGTGTCACTCAGGTTTAATAGGGGATGGTGCTTCAGGAAAAGAACATAGCAGTACACAACATTGAAGCTGAATAAATTATAGTATTTTAAAGCATAAAATAACTGAAAGTAAATGATGAAGAAATTAAATAACTAAAATAAAGGTAATGTATGTGTACCTTGACTTACCTTTATCATTGGATGGTTATCTATTGTGCTTTTAGTTTTGAACATAGAGGGCGTAAAGACTACTTTGGTTAAACCCAAGGATGTGAAATTAAAGAGAAAAAATAAACAAACGTAGGAAAGCCAAGATAATTGATGTGGTGTAGGAAAGAAATACTTAGAAATTTGGAAAGTTGGGGTGATAAATGCTAAGTTAGGACCAAATGACCAAGTTAAAAATTAGATTAAATCTACTAACTGAAAAGCCAAGGCTACTAAATGATCAAAAACTCAAACAAGTAAACCTTAAGTAAGAAATTAAAATAAACCAAGTCAAACCAAGGATATAAGTTAAAAATGGTAATCAAACTCAATGTGAAAGTAGTAATAATCCTTACTTAAACAAATGTGGGAAGCAATGGTAAAACAACATTGATGAGTGAGCAGTGACAATCCTTACTCAATCATCAATGGCAAAAGTATGTGAAATGGAAACAACATTGGTGAGTGAGAAGTAACAAGACAACCTCACTCAACATTGGAAAAACTACATGAAAAATAGAAGCAGACATAGGTGTCTAAAAAAAGAAGGTACAATAATGAAAAAACTTAAAAATCAACCTAAGGAATTTCTATAAATGTAAAGAAATAGTGTAAATAAGATAATCCATAGTCTCTCAAGCATAATGTTTTGTTTTAAAGATATATAAAGATGAAAATAAACTAGTGCTATCATGTTTTTAAGATATGGAGAAGAAGGAATAAAGAAGGTGGAAAACAGATATAAAATCAAACTTGCTTGTTAAAGTGTCAGGCACCACAAACAACAAACATGCTCTGATACTACTTGTTGGGGAAATAAGAACCCAACTCTAGAAGCACACAATTGATTACCAACTTCAAGCAACTTAATATGCGGAAATAACCAGAATCAACAAGTAACTAGAATTCAGAATAACACAGAATATGAGAGACAATACACAACTTGTATTAATAACTCTTACAGAAAAGAATACAATAAAGAAGATGCCACTTCTTCTCCACCACCTCTTCAGAGGTTTCCCACACCTCAAGTGAACAGTACTTCTTTCCTCAAAGTTCTCTCTACTAGGTCTCAACACCCAACTCAAATACAGAGTTGGTGTTCACCTTACACCCGTGCTCCACGCACTCCACAAGTGCTCCACGCACTCCACAAGTACTCAAAGTACTTCAAGTAGATCTCCCATGAACCTGCAACAACCTGCAATTCAATAGACCATACTTATGGAAGGAACTGCCTTGCCTTCCTCTTAACTCTTCATGTACTCCACGTACATACCAATAAGTACACACCATACTCCAAGTAGATCCTGCCTGATACTGTTCCTTGTTGTGTTGCTGTCCTATCTGATCTCCAACCTACAGATCAATAAGTGGTTATGCACACCTGTGAACCTTGACCTTGCACACACACACACCTGCAGATCAACGATCTTACTTACCATGTAGATCTCCTATAAGGGCCATGCACACCTGATGACCAAGATCATACATACATGAAGAATCCAGCTGACTCTCCAATCCAACACCAACACGCCTGGTACTGCTGTGGAACTAGGAGGAACACCCTTGCTCACCTCACACACAGAAGGAGCAAACTTTGCTCAACTCAAACTAAAACACTTTTACAATACAACCATGAGTCTATTATATAGAACTCATCCAAACAATAATTAGACTCCTAGTACAATAATTAGATCCACAGCTCTTAGTCTATAATTACCACTAAGCATGCAAACACTTGGTTCGACACCCAACTACCTGTAATAGGCTCGCAGTTGAACTACACAGGTGACTGACGCCGGTCCCTGTCCGCCTGGGGGTCACCGACATCGGCCGATCTCTGACCGACGTCGGTTGCTCTCCTGCCCTATACTACCGATGTCGGTTGGCCTGACCGACGCCGGTGTCTCTGGCACTCTAGCAACACTACTACACCCTCCTTCGTGTCTGCACCAGTGAAGCTTTTAGCTCCACAACCTAACAATCTCCCACTTAGAGATAAATAGCTGCACTGTACCTGTACCTATACTCCATCTAATTTGTTTCCTAGTTTGTATCCCTCTTCAAGCTAAATCCTGAAGACATCCCACCACACATCCCATGGTGTACCACCTGTCATCCGAGTACCCTGCCACATCCGAACCTACAAACCCATGTAGTGAAGTCCTGACCCTGCATAGCATGAATCCCTGCTGCTGGTCCCTCTCAACTCCCTGAGAACTCACTTCCCTGAATTGGCTCCTAACTCTCTGACAGCTCCCACTGCATGGGAAAACTTAGGTCTATACCAGACCTCATGTGATTTCAGACACTGTACCTGTCCAGCCCTTAGTGTGCTCCAGCTCTCCATCCTGAACCTTGCCAACACCTGATTCACATCAGCTCCCACTGGAGACAAAAATCTACCTGTGATCTCCATGTCTCCCATGTCAAAGAATTCTGCTGCTCCAAACTCCTCCTGACATGTCACTGAACTAATCTTACCCTTAGCTCAACAAAACCCTGTATGTACATCCCTGCTATCTAGCATACTATCCACATACAGCAACAGAATGATGTTGTAATCATCATCCCCCTGGTAAGTCAAACCACAGTAGTAACCCTGACATTGACTAGAGTCATGCTCTGTCATCCACCTATCAAAACCTGTACCACTGTCCTGCAGCTCCTCAAGACCATATACCTGGTCTTTTATCTCACATATCCATTCTCTCTATTCTTCTACTAAGGAATCCATTCGTCTCTGTGCTTTCATCCAGCTGGCAAACCTACCAAATCTCTCGCTTGGTTCTGCATCATATCCTGCCATGCTCCCACCTGTTTCCTAGATCCTTCCTGCTCTACAATCAGCAATAAGTATAAAGAAGAGGAACACAAATTTGAGGGCCTACTTACATCTTCAGTCCTCTGTATGGGTGTTTGAGACTCCTTGACAACAAGCTGTCCACCCAAAATTCGTTACAATGACCGACCTCGGCCACCCCACAGTCTGCATCCGACCGACGTCAGTTTCCATGCGTCTATCCCTGACTACCAACCTACTAGCGCTAGTGTCCCTACTGTCGATGTCAGTCCTCCTAATCGACATCAGTCTTACCTACTGCTGACATCGATCCCCTGACCGATGTCGGTCTTACTCTGCCCGACACTGTCAGCTTCGGTCTGCACATGACTGACATCGGCACCTGTCTGTTCGACGCCGGTTCCTCCTGACTGACATCAGTATTTGTGTTCACCTGTGAGTGATGACTTTTTACCCGTGAGCTCCTTTGAATCAAAACCCATGTCCAAACTGCTCTGCTCAGAAGTATCCAGCACCATCCACTAATTTCTGTCTGCCATCTCCTCCAAGAACACCAAGGCTTTCCAGTTCTTAAGCTTGTCAAATACATCAGTCTTCTGCTTAAGAACATGCATCTCCTTCCTACTCATGTGACCAAGCCTACGAAGCCACATCTCCGCTACAGAAGAAGAATCAGTAATATAAACAAGTAGATAAAGAGTACTTGTTTTCTTACCACCAGCTAATTCAAGTGCACCCGCTGTGAGAGTTCTTGTGCATCTCTCATCACCCAATCTTTCTGAAGAAATTAGCCATATCTCCAAACTTGGGACCTGCATGACCTTCATCAACACCTATGTGTTGGCCACCTGCAATTTCAGCTTCACTTCCCCTTTGCCAATACTTTGGCAAGGCTCACCAACTCCTCTACCTGGGGCTGCATGGAAAGAGGCAACCGAATCTTTTATCCAAGATTCAACTTTATCCAAGAAACTTGCAAACACATCCTGTGCAACAACACCTGCTACATCTGTATCTTCAGTTTCTTCATGCTGATCTACTACCAACCAACAATCTTCTTTTACCTGCTCTTTCTTTCCATGGGACCTTAAGTAACCATCTGTGCTTTTCAACTCCTCCATCCTTAGCTTACTTTGATCTACCGTTGCTCTACTCCCACTCAATCAGAAACCCCTGAGAGTGCCCTGTAACCAAAACACAAAACCTGCTTCCTGTAACCTTAGCTCTAATACCACTTGTCAGGCACCACGAACAACAAACATGCTCTGATACCACTTGTTGGGGAAATAAGAACCCAACTCTGGAAGCACACAATTGATTACCAACTTCAAGCAACTTAATATGCGGAAATAACCAGAATCAACAAGTAACTAGAATTTAGAATAACACAGAATATGAGAGACAATACACAACTTGTATTAATAACTCTTACAAAAAAGAATACAATAAAGAAGATGCCACTTCTTCTCCACCACCTCTTCAGAGGTTTCCCACACCTCAAGTGAACAGTACTTCTTTCCTCAAAGTTCTCTCTACTAAGTCTCAACACCCAACTCAAATACAGAGTTGTTGTTCACCTTACACCCATGCTCCATGCACTCCACAAGTGCTCCACGCACTCCACAAGTACTTAAAGTACTTCAAGTAGATCTCCCATGAACCTGCAACAACCTGTAATTCAACAGACCATACTTATGGAAGGAGCTGCCTTGCCTTCCTCTTAGCTCTTCATGTACTCCACGTACATACCAATGAGTACACACCGTACTCCAAGTAGATCCTGCCTGATACTACTCCCTATTGTGTTGCTATCCTATCTGATCTCTAACCTACAGATCAATAAGTGGTTCTGCACACCTGTGAACCTTGACCTTGCACACACACACACACCTGCAGATCAACGATCTTACTTACCATGTAGATCTCCTATAAGGGCCATGCACACCTGATGACCAAGATCATACATACATGAAGAATCTAGTTGACTCTCCAATCCAGCACCAACACGCCTGGTACTACTGTGGAACTAGGAGGAACACCCTTGCTCACCTCACACACAGAAGGAGCAAACTTTGCTCAACTCAAACTAGAACACTTTTACAATACAACCATGAGTCTATTATATAGAACTCATCCAAACAATAATTAGACTCCTAGTACAATAATTAGATCTGTAGCTCTTAGTCTATAATTAGCACTAAGCATGCAAACACTTGGTTCAACACCCAACTTCCCGTAATAGGCTCGCAGTTGAACTACATAGGTGATCGACGCCGGTCCCTGTCCGCCTGGGGGTCGCCGACGCCGACCGATCTCTGACCGACGTCAGTTGCTCTCCTACCCTATACTGCCAACGTTGGTTGGCCTGACCGACGCCGGTGTCTCTGGCACTCCAGCAACGCTACTGCACCCTCCTCCGTGTCTGCACCAGTGAAGCTTTTAGCTCCACAACCTAACATAAAGGGGGAAATGAAATGGGTTGAGGGGAAAATGAAGGAAAAGGCAAGATAAAAAATATATTTATTAAATTCAAGACACTTAAATTATGTTTGTCCAAACAAAAAGAATTTTAACATTAAGGACTCTAAATAACTTCTCATAACCACGCAAATCTTGGGTTACCAAATAAAGTATGAATATCATCCCATGAAGGCTATATGCATGAAAATTAAAATAGACCTACCTTCTCATAATGTATTCCATGTTCCTTAGGACCCTTGATGGAGTCATCAATTTATTGTGAATATTGGGTACTTACGTGAGAGAGTAGGTAGAACCATAGATGATTTTGAATTCTCCTATCCTGATCTACTAGCCTACTGGACCCCAATAGACCTTGGCTCTATTATGAGGCCAAGTATGGAGTTTGAGCTTCAATTAGGAGTATGAAAGGTGTTATTAATCATTTATTTTAGTGTGATTTTGAATTTTTACTCTATATGTTTCCTTTTGATCATTTCCTTTTGTTTCAAATGATTTAGCTTTTAAATTTTGAAGGCTTTTTCTATTCCTCCTCCATACAGATTCAAAGAACTAAACATGGGTGTTAAAAATGACTATCATTTGAAAACTTTGGACTTAGTTGCTAATAAATATAAATTAGATAACATGGTGTCTAAAATTATTGTTTGTTAATGTGAAATAAAAGTGTTATCTTCAATTTGACCTTGTTTTATCCAAAGTGCAATGGAAGGAAAGGAAATCAAGGGAAATGAAACATTAAATGATTTAAATTACTTCAAATTGCAAAACAAATATGACAAAGGTGAAAAGGGATAAAATGAAAGGTAAGTATGATTCATTATCATAATAATTTTAGAAATGTAGGGAAACATGCTAACATAATTTATTGTGCAAATTTTATCGAAAAAAGACATAAAAATGAAAGCTGAGAATAAGGGAACACAAGTTTGCAAAAATTAATTAATGTTCTAGAGAAGGTACACTAAATTAATTAAAGATGGTGATTTTATGAGGAGGACCTAGTCTTATCCATGGTTTTACATTTAAACTCACAAAATAAAAACCTAAGAGGGTGTAAAATTAATTGGGGATAACAAAGTTGATATGAAAGCTAAAGAAATTCATGAAGAAGATCGGGTCCTATCCACGTTTTTACAATGTAACTCATGAGAAAGAGAAATCAAAGGACCAAAAGAAGAAACTAAGGTTTGTGGAAAGAGAAACTACTATAGAGGGTGATACCTATGTATAAATCCTACAAAAAGTGTTATTAGGATAGCATATAGAATGCATGATAAGTAGGGAAAGATCTAAGTAAAGTACTTTTTCAATAATTATGCATTGGTGGGTTCTTTGAAAACATGACCTTCATTAGTTTGGAGGAAAAAGTGTTAGGACCAAGAATATCTTTCACTAAATAAGGTCCCCACCATTTTTGGGCTTATTTTCCTCATTTATCATGAGTATAGTCTAATATAAGGACTAGATCACCAATATTGAAAGTGTAGACTTTAACCTTTTTATTATGTTTGGTGATATAAGCCTTTTATTGGAAATTATGTTGTAGAGTGGATAAATATATTTCTTAAAGAATATAAATAGCATGAAGGTTAGCTTCACATAACTCTTGATCAGGTATAATACCATGGATAGATATACATAAGGAGGGAAGCTCAACTTATAATGGTAGGGCAAATTCAGAATTGTAGACTATCAAGAATGGTGTTACCCCAGATATAATGTGTATACTAGTATGATAAGCCCAAAGTACAATATATAAATACAATTCCAATCCATGTAAGTTTCATGAATTATATTTTGAAGAATTTTATCGATAATTTTATTAGTGGCCTCAGCTTGGCCATTACATTGTGGATGATAGGGTGTGGAAAATTTATGAGATATTTTGAATTTAATACATAGCTATATCATGTCATTATTTTTGAAATTGTCATAATTATTGAAAATGATAGTATGGGTAACTCCAAAACAATAAATGATTTGATTGAGTTTGAACTTTAAAAATCATTTCTCATGATGTTTATGAGAAGTATGGCTTCTACCCATTTGGTAAAATATTAAGTATTTATGATGATAAAAACATGCCCATCCTATGATCTAGGTAGTTTTCCTATGAGATCTAATCCCCACACAGAGAATGGCCAAGGAGATTCCACAGTTTGGAGTTCAACTGGTGGTGAATGGATTAGATCATCATGAAGTTGGTAGGTACTACATTTTTTAGCAAACTCAATAGTATTCTTTTTAAGAGTAGGCCAAAATTATCCCACATGTAGGAATTTATGTGTTGTATCATGACCACTATAGTGACCACCCTAAATTCCCCCATGTTCTTGTTCAAGGAGAGGAAGAACCTCTTCTTTCATTAAATAGTATATTAGGGTACATTTGGCATTGCAATAATAAAGGATGTAATATTGAAAGACATATTTAAAAACTTATTTATGAATTTGAGTCTTTTCATGGGAATTTGTATCTAGAGGATAAGTTTGATGCTCAAGGAATTGGATAATGTCTTTGTACCATGGGCTTTGTCGAATGTTGATAGACTCAAAATGATAGATAAATAAATCTTTTGGTTGGATGGAAGATGTGGACTTTTTTATTTGAATAAGAAAGTTAGAATCAATAGAACTTTGTGTGGATGAAATAAGGATGTTGAAGAAGTAAGTGAATTAGTGATAGAGTTTTGATCTCTTGGGATGGGATTGATGGAAAAATAAGTTAATACTTTGGCAAAGGTAGTGGTTATTTTATGATAAACAATAATATTTTCACTTTTACATTGATAATCACCATTAACCTTTCATCAGATGAGTTAGGAATCACCCAAAGCATGTAGATATGTAATATATAAGTCAAGTGTCTCTCTCATGCCTAGGATTAATGCTTCATATTCTACCATATTATTAGTGAAATCAAAGGTAAGACAAAATTCCAAAGGGATAATTTTACCATGATGACTAGTGAGTATACAACCTACCCTAGCTCTTTAGAGACATTTGGTGCCATCAAATTGAAGGGTCTAAGTGTCTTCATATAAATTGATGTTAATTTCAATAATTTCTTCAATGCCTAATTTATATTTATTAGTATCGATAATGAAGTAGGAATATTCTAGATTACTTGCTTCTAAATTAATATTAAAGTTATGGAAGTAACCTTTAAAAGAGAGAGCCTAATTAAGACCTTCAATATAGAGGATGTTATCATTAAGGAGACTATCTTGAAGATGATTGGTAGCAATTATGGGTGCCTTTATGATTTGGTCAATAATTACTTGTCCTTTAATAACTTTTTGTGTGATGATGTAGAGGTTAAATTCCATTAAAATAACCATCCATTTCCCAATTCTGTCTCTAGGGAAAAAGGCTTTAGAGAAAAAGTGGCGAAGTGGGTCAAAATGAACTATGACATAAGTTTTTTGATAAAGTATGTAATGATAAATAAGTAGTGAGGTAATCACATTATACTTTGTTATATCATTTTTTGTAATCGATGAGACCTAACTAATATATTATATAGCATACTCTCTTCTAATATCATCTTGTTGGGTAAGCATTGCCCCAACTAATATGGTTGTAGAAGAAGTTTACAAAATTAAAGGACAATCATTGGAAGGTGGACAAAGTGTGGGTAGATGGAGTAATTATCCTTTCATATTATCAAATTCCTTCTAATAAATATCGATCCATTTGAGAGCCTTACCTTTCTTAATAAGGGAATTAACAGAATAAATGTGATAAGACATTTTGGGGACAAATCATTAGATTACCCTAAGCTTTCCAAGGTAAGTACAAATGTCAGAATGGAATGAGGAATAGGCATGTTGACAATAGAGTTTATCTTAGTGGGATCAACATTAATACCATGAAGGGAGACTAAAATCCCTAGTAGTTTATTAGATGTAATACCAAAAACACATTTGTAGGGGTTGAGTCTAACACTATATTTGATGAGTTGATCAAAGATGATGGCAAGATTAGAAATATGAATTTTACAACTTTTGGATATAGAAATGAGATTATCCACATAAGTTTCCACAATTTTATGGATATGATCATGAAAAATGTGTGCCATAGCCTACTGATAGGTATTTCTATCATTTTTAAGGCCAAAGTTCATTTTAACATAACAATAGGTGCCCCATTATATGGTAAAATTTGTCTTGTTTTGGTCTTTGGGGGTGATATGAATTTTATTATAACCCAAAAAACCATCCATGAGGGACAAAATTCCATATCTCATGTGGAATCAATGATGGCATCTATTGAGGGTAACGGAAAGTTGTCCTTGGGGCAAGCAAGATTGAGATTTCAAAAATCTATGCAAATGTAAATGACCATGGTGACTTTTTTGTAAATAGGGAAATTGTTGAAGACCCATTTAGAATAGTCCATGGGTTTGATAGATTTGGCATATAAATTTTTAATAATTTCTTTATGGCATAAGTTGGAAACTTTGAGGGGAAATTTTCATTATTTTTGTTGAACGAGTTTGGCATCAGGATATGTGATGATGTTGTGCACCACAATACTAGGATCAATGATAGGAATGTCCTCATATGACCAAGTTAAATTCTCATGATATTTATCAAATAATAAGCTAAAGTTATCATGCTTAATTGGTGTGAGTTCTCTAGAAACTGTTATAGGTGAAGCACATGAGGGGTGCATATTTTATTCTTATATTTTCCTTGATAAGCATAGCATTCACATCTTAAATATGATATGGCACATTAGGAAGAGAGGAAATGGGATTGGTTTTAGGATCACTACTATCACTAAAGTTGTTAAAATGAGGGGTCTTTTGCTTGAAATTCCCAAGTTTGTGATGTTATCAAAGAAATTGAGTTTCTCGAGCATGGAGTAATTAAAATATGGCTTCATCACTAGGTAATATAGGTAGAAGTCCTTAATATTACACATCTACTTTAATATTAATAACTTTTTTACCATGGTGATCATATTTAGAATGTATATGGCATACATCTATGGCTTTGATGTCAAGAGTGATCTCAGGAGTAGGTGGAACTATAGAGGAAGGTTGATCATATTTAATTGGTGTATATTTAGAATTATTGATAGGAAGAGAATCATGTAGAATGACTGGTATGATAGGAGGTATAGAAGGTTCCAAAAGTTCTAAACATATGAGAGGTAATATTTTTTCAACCACCCAAGGAGTATTGAGAAGATGGGAATTGACTGTAGGTACATGACCTTTAGGTTATAAGTATAAATCCATGGAAATAGTATGAACATCATGATTAAAATCATGTATTTGGGCTAAAGTTTTCTGATAGTGTTGAACGTCCAAATCTCTTGATTGAGTTTGGGCCATAATGTAGTTATCATCATAAGTTGGAGAAATAGTACATGTTTGTGACTCAAAAGGAAATTTAGAAAGTGAGATGCCTAAATTGCTAAATTTACATAGTGACATAATTAAAGGATTTTAAAATAATTTAGCCACTCCATAATCATTACACATGAAATCATCTTTTGTATAAGATGTTTCATGTGCATTACATGGAGTAGGGAAATTGGTGATCTCATCAATAAGAGGTATGGTACAATCATGAGGTAACAAGGAAGGAGGTAGCCACTCTAGTATGTAAGGAGTTATCTTGGTAGTGTTAAATGTATTTTTCAAATCATTGGGCTCATCATCATCAAAATCAATAAGAGTGACATGTAAATTGAGATTCATATTAATGAATTTGAGTAAAGGGGCACTATTAATCTTTGGAATAATGGGAATCTAATATTGATATTTAGGATTAGGAAGCTAAATACTCCAAGGATTAGGATCGACCTCATGTTTATAACATTTTCCATTATGAATAAACTTGATACATTGGCTTTCATAAGAGGTGATAGCCCTCATGCAATGCGTCCATGGGATTCCTATGAGTATATTGTAAGATAATGGTAAATCAAGGACCATAAGCTTAGTACGTGTTATTTTGGATCCAATAGTAAGAGGGATCCAAATACAACCAAATAACTTTTGATTAGCCTTGTTGAATCCATAACATGTTAAGTTAGCTTACTTAATATGATATTTGTTATATCTAAGTTGTGGAATGAGACAAAAATATAACACATTAATGTCTACCCCTTCATCTACTCATACTTTAGAAATGAGGGTGGTGTTAATGGTTATTTTAATAAACAGGGGTCGATCATCAGCTCGAAAGATGATTTCATCAATGATCATGTCTTCTTTGAGTAAACCTATGGAAGGTTTCAAAGAATGAGAAATGATTTAGTGGTATGAAATTCTATTAGTTGAGGCTCATGAGAAGATGGTTCCTCTTCTAAGGGAGATAGGTCTTTGATTTCTTGGAGTTATTGCATTAGGAACCTATGATGATAAAGATGTGTAGGAACTAACTCCATGAGAGGAATTTTGTAAGGCATAGAGTTGAGTTCTTTTTAAGAAGTTATAATGAATTTTAGAAGAATAATAATTTGTATGAGGCTTGGAAGGTAAAATAGGTTTAGGAGGAAGAGAAGTGGTTGGAGGTTCAAAGGGGGGAGGCAGTCCCTCATTGGTTTTTGAAGATAAGTGAGTAGTAGTAGTATCTTTGAGAATTTAATCTTCTAAACATGGTTTCTTTGGTTTGGTGACAAGATCTTTATGGGTTGGTTTATGTCAATAATTGACCTTAGCCATGTTTATGTATTGGTAATTGGTGTAGTATTGATCATAATCATTGTCAATCTCAAAAATATCCTTGTTTTCTTGTTGAGGTTAGATGTAGAGAAATATTTTGGATTTTTAGAAGAATAATCTTTGAAAGCTTATTTCTTTTGAGAAGTGTTAATATAATCTTGATGACAAATTTTTATCATGGCATCATGATTGAATGAATAACCAAGCATAAAAGAATCAGCAAATTTTGTAATCCATTAACATGTTTCAAGGTAATAACCTACATCATCATAGAATGAACAAATTGATTAGGATCATACCATTTATGAGGATTATTAAGGTACGTTAATGGTTTAGAGGGCATTAAACATTATCTCATTTATTGCATGATTAATTGCATATGATGAGGTTGAGGATTTTCTATTATGGATACTCCTAGTTTAGGTTGAGGAGGATTGTTGGTTAACACATTAGTTGAATAAAAAATCCCTTAATGATCTAGTATTAGGTTAAAATTGTTTCATTAAGAAGTCTTGTTGCTTATCTTGGTTAAGAGCCTCATTTAAAATTTGGGGAGCAAAAGTTTGAACCTTATATTAGAGTGAATGTGTTAATGGTGTTATAAAGAGTTTTTAAAAGTTTTCATCAGTCATGTTGTGATTAGCCTTGTGAGCCAAATATTTCCATCATTTGATAAATTCATGAGTTGTTCTGGTAGGGGATTGCTTAGCATTGTTGAAATGGCTAAGGCAATTTTTGAGAAGATCATTGTGTTGGAATTCTTTAACTAAAGAATTGACTAAATCCTCTAGTTTCCATATAGGGTAAGTTGGTTATACCATTCTAACACATCACCATAAAGTTTTTAACTAAGAGTTTAGTTGTGGAAAAAGAATTAGTTTTGATCTACTCTTTATAAAGATTTTCAAATGCCTTAAGAAAATATGCAGGGTCTTTAGTCCCATCATATTTAATAGTTGGAGATATATTACCAATATCAATACAAATAATGAAAGGGGCTAAAGGCTCATTTTGGATGTGTTGAATCATCTTATTGTACATGATAGGTTGGGGAATGACATTACCCATGCCATATCTAAGAGGTGGATCAATAATGTTCTAATTATTTTGAGGGATAAGAATGGGAGGTTGATTGTCCATGTTGATCAAATGATGTTGTAGTTACATCATTTGAGAGGTGTTAGATGTTTGCATTATGTTCATTTGTTGAATGATTTGTGCAAGAATCTGAGTTGTATCAATTGGTGGGGTAGTGTTTCTAGGAGGATTACCTAAATTGGTATTAGGGGTAGGGTTGTTAGGTGGTATATTCCATATGGGGTTATTGGATAGGCTTGTATCAATTTCCCCTACATTATGTTGAGATGTTTGAATATGGAAATTGTCTTGATAAGTATGAAAAGGATCTAAACCACCAATCTCATCTGTTGAAGTGATTTGAACCATATTGCAGTCAAAAGATGAGGAAGGATAAGAGGTACTCCAAGAGTGAGGATCCTCTTAGGAATTGAAATTAGGAAGAAAAAAAGCATACCATATAGTTTATAAATAGATTCAGGTTGTCCAAAAATATTTTGATAAGGGATTGTATGATGCTTGAAGAAAGACTCAAAGATCAAGAAATAAGAAGGAAAAATAGAGACAGAGAAGGCCATATAAACAATAGTGTTGACCAATAGTTATAGAGTTAACTGGGTCCATAGATTATGTGAATAAAGTTCATATAATAAGAAACAAAAAGACATGATTGATTTGGTTGATTGTGTGCTATAAAGGATAAAATTGAAATAGGCTAGAGAGATACATAGTTGTATGGGTTGACTATGTACTATAGATGAGGAAACTAAATAGATGATAAAGATACACAGTTGGATAGGTTGATAGTGTACTTGAAAAATGGAAACTGATCAGGCTAATAAGATACATAATTGTGTGGAGTGATTATGTATTGAAGGTAAACAAGATTGATAGTCTGGAAGAGATTGTATCAATAGGGAAGATATTATTTTGGAAACAAAGAAGTTTTTCAAGATAATTTATAACAAATTAAACACATAATAAATTGCATCAATGTGATTGATCCAATTGGAACACACAACACAAACCTTGTACCAACATTGACTAATGTAAGTTTTTTCAATACAAAATACAATAATCAAAGAGCAAGCAATAATTTGAAAGTAAATGCTAACTAATTGGTCATTCCTAAGTGTTATTAAATTATAATAAAGTTTGAAATTATTTTGATTAGAAGTGGGCTATAATAAGGAATTAGAAATCAATCTAAGGATGGTTTCAAGAAGTTTAGGATAAAATGGACATGTATTGGTGATGGTACTGGCTTGGTATTATGGCCTACCCCTCACTTCACAATCCCACAGTAATAAGGGTGTCAGGTGCTTTTCTAATATACACCATCAAACACATGTTTATACTTGACCAAAAAACCAAGTTAGATTCCCTTTTGATGATAAAATCCAAGTAGGTAGACCTTAAAAATACAAATTTTTAATGTTTTTATGTTTAAAGTGGTTTGGAACTATGTGCAAAAGAGAAAAATAGTGTGACTAAATCGTTAATTTGAAAAACCACCTAATTAATCTATGTTTCTTACTCTAAGCATTAAAGCAACTAAAATGAAAGGTGAATTAATTACTAACAAAAAGAGATTAATTCCCAAATTTTGAAGAGTACAAAATTAGTTCATGTGATACTATAAGCAAACAATGTAGAAAAGAGTTGACTAGGTCATTATTATTCTATCGAAGTAAGATCTAAAAGAACATATTTGAACAAGTTAACCATGTCTTTTGTATAGAAAAATAGGCTACAAAACTATGTCAATCTATTCGACCTAGTTAGCTATAGGGATGTAGTTTTATAGACTGCAACTTTGTGAAAAATAGTGCTAAAAAATAAAAACTTAAATGATAAAGAAGGTAAGAATGAACCTTGGTAGGTTTTAAGATGCTTAGATTGTAAAATTTTATGTTATGATGCTTAAGTGTTGATTCAAAAAAAATTCTAACATTATTGACTAGCTTGATAGAGTTTTCAAAACATGAGTGCTAAAAAATAAGTTACAAATAAAGTTGATTGGCTTGATTATGTTTTCAAACTTGTATGCTGAAAGAGGTGAATTGTGAACAAAGTCAGCTAGTTTGACTTATATGAAAATCTATAAGTGAAGAAGAAGACTATGCCAAGTTGATTGATCTAGTCACCTATATTTGGAGAAGATAGAAAAAACACATTCATTTTAGAGTGACAGTGTTAAACCTACACATAGACTGTTATAACTATACCAAAAGGATTGATACAATACTACAAATATAGAAATATATAATGTAATGATAAAATGAAAATGTGAAAGAAACCCTACAAGGGTTAGATTCACATCAAGTTCACTAGAATGTATTCAAAAGGAAATTCAATTGATTTATTAATCAATCCTATCTTGGAGAAGATAAATCTTACTTACGCTTTTAATTGTTGATATATTAGATATTTGGGGTCATGACCAAGATGGATCTACTAGACCTAACAAAGGGATCTCTTACCATAATAACATCACTAGAGAGGGTTACAATGCCTCTAGTCAAGTAACACTATGCAATAACCGTAGCTAGGTCCTATTGTGGCATGGAATTACACCATTGTAGAGGAGTTCTTCAAGCTTCCCCACTCCCAGTCATAATATTGGGACTACCCTAGGTTATGGGTATCCTATGATGGGGTTGAACCTCTAGAGGAGGTTGGATTCCTCTTGATGGATCACCTATACTAATGTTTATTTTTGGAAAATGGTTAGAAAGGGGAAATAAGGTTACTAAGAAAGTTAAAAATGTGATACACAAAATTTAAATAATAACTCACATAAGCATGAAAATTACACTGATGAAGCATAAGACAATGCTAGCTCACATAATCTCACAATTTAGCTAATTGCATAAGTATTTCATGAACTAGATTCATAAGCAATGAATGAAACAAAGAGGGATTCTAAGACCCACACCAAGTTTACATTAATGGTAGAAAGAACACAAGTCCAAACCTAAAACTAACTTGAGAACACCTAAAAATAGGGAAGAAAGAAGGACAATGGACACGGAAGATTCTCCTTCACAATGCCATCATACACAAACTTGCTAAACACAATTAAGAGGTATACATAGGTAAATAAAGTATTTATTGCTTTAAGAGGTCCTTCATAAAAATTTTGATAGGGTCTTACCTTATAAAATGAGAATCTTTTGCTCTTCCTTTTTTCTTAAATCAAAGAATCTTTCTAAAATTAGAGAGAGAGTATTATTCTAAAAAACCCAAATAAAGTTCCCATGTGGAATAAAATAAGTGATATATGAGAAAGGGGAAGAGAGAGAGAGAGATCACACCATTCCAATTTAATTAATGAGTTGCTACCTTTTCAATGAATTATCAACCACATTTTAATCCAATCAAGACTAATCCATCATAGAAAAATTAACCTTCATTTTTTCCATTAACACTTAAACTCTTTCATTAGATGAGAAACATACTAGAAGACAAGAATGTGTTTAGGATGATGATTCATGCTCCTACTCAGAAGAAAAACCCTTAGATCCCCCTTGAAAATCTATTAAATGTTCCAACTACTTTTTCCAACCACTAGATCTCCATCTTGGGATTTTATTCCATTTTCCACTTGACTTGATTATGAGGACAAAATCCTCATATCTATGGATCTAATAGATCCATGCCTATGTCTATCTTGAGTGACTATAGGTACCTATTGTCAAAGATAAGACTATGTCAAAGGATGAGACACTTCTCCATAATCACATGTATGTCCCCTACTTCAATATTTGAGCATAGGTTTTACTATAGATGAAAACCAATCCATTTATTGGTTTTCTCATCGTCATCATGTTAATAAAAAAGGTATAGGATATATAGCCTTATTCTTGAAATATATTAGGTTTAAATAAACCTATTCTATTTCTAAACCCTATGGAAGTTGAGAACTAATTATATGCATAGATCTTATTTAAAGAGGAATGATCACAGTCATGAAATAATACTACAACCCTAGAAAATGGGCCCTATAAATTCTCAATCATTAAACTAGAGGTCAAGACTAAGATTTAATGGCGATGGAACTTCAAAATTGACAATCTTGATTGTATGATTGTGTCTTATGCTTAACGGTGCTTTGACTAAACTCTAATGGTGGTATCTGTCATTTGAAATGTTTTCTCTAGTTTTACTTGGATCATATTTTATCTCTATTTGAAGTCTCTTAGCTTTGAATTTTAATATCGACCATTGATCTTGATCTAGGCTCCTTGATCATGACACTTGTCAATCCTGCATGCTTTTTATGGGTATTTTAGTTAGTTCCCATCTAGTTCTTGTGTTTGTGCCATGTGGTAGCCTCGCATTCAACCTTAGGCCATTGACTCTTTGACTTTGATCCATGTCATTGATCTAATTTTGCATGGTTTGAATATGTACCATTGATTTGCTTAGGAGTGCACCACAATCATAATACTTAGAAGCTTCACATTTGTCCTCAAGATTCACTAACTTGTTGACCTCTCACTTGCCATTGATCTTCATTTGTATGATTAAATGCACTTTATTGATCTATCTAGACCCACTAACTTTGTCGATCACTTGCACATTGTCAATCTTGATTTGAGCACCCAATATCTTACCACTTGTCATCTCCACATTCAACCTCAATATTGTTTGTAATATTTGAATTCAAATGGATACATCCTATGGCTTTAACTTAACGTCCCCACACACATCTCACTCTGCTAGTTCAACTTTAGGGGCTTATATCTTGAGATATAGAACTTATAAAGATACCAAATTTGCAAGGGACATTCTTGGCATGAAAAACATCATCTCTATTTATCATTTGGATTTGAGAGACCTTTCAAGTGTACTTATTAGATGCACAACTATATTGACCTATTCATTCGTATGTGACATGTTATAATGGTCTAGCTTCTCTAGGCTTGTGCAAGTCATTTTTCTCTCTTCAAAGCTCTGATGAACTAATGAGACTTTGAGAAAACCTACTTCATGCTCCCTAAATTCCATGAACACCATGAAAACCTACTAGATCCTCTCTCTTGCAATTTGAAACTTGTTTCAAGTTTTGCTTCTTAAAGATCAATAAATTACACTTTAAGCTTGATTAAAGTGTTTCAAACGTTTTGAGAATTTCATGTGATCTTTTCCTTTCACTAATTGATCATTCCCTTAATATGAACTCTACTCAATTAATCTATATAGGCAAAATCTTTGTATGTGGGCTAAAATTGGCCAACATTTCTAGTGACATCCTAAGATTGTATGCCTACTATGCAATAGACTAGTAGCCTTAAACTATTTATTGGGCATGGAGTCTCAAATTTTTCCTTCCCAACTGATCATGAAAATGATACAAGGCTCCCCTTTTCTAAAACTTATCTTGAAGCAAAAGGAGAAAATAAACTAAAATAACATGTGCCCAAGGCACTTATGGAAGGGAAACACATAATTGAAAAGAATGTGCATAAGGCACTTAGAGGAAAACATGAAAATCTACTCAATAATAAAAAACTATACAATAGTTACAAACTTATTCTAATATTAAGGCTTTAAATGAATGTCATTGACTGGGATGGGTAGTACCTCTCCATCTAACTAGGCAAGCTGAAAATCATTATATTGCTTATATGATTGGATCAAATAAGGACCACTCCACAAGCTATCAAATTTGGTATGGTTGCCTAGATTGGCCTTATTTGAATCCCACTTGAGGACTAGGTCCCATTAATTAAATTACCTTACCATGTATCTCTTGCCAAAATCTTTCTTGACCTAATCATAATGTGACTCTAGTATCTTCATTACAAGGTCACTGGCTTCTTCAAGCTTCATGAGCTCTCTCATCCTCACATTCATAGGTTCACTTTCCATCAACTCAAGTTGATGGGCTAACTCCAAGGAAGGTATTTCAAGAGAAATTGGCAATTTTGACTCCCTCCTATATATAAGAACATATGGTGAGTTGCCAATGGCAACTTTGGGAATCACTTTATCAGCCCATAAGGTTGTTCTTAACTTTCTATACCATACTCTTTGGTTTTCTTCCATAGTCCTCTTGATAATCCTTATCAAGTTCTTGTTTGTGGAATCTTCTAGTCCATTGCCTTGAGGGTAACAATTTGAGGATGTACTAAGGTATATTCCCAACTGAAGTTCCCATTCACTTTTTCTCATGCCAATAAATGCTAAGGCATTATCTAAAATTATTGTTATTAGTGCACCAAACCTGGTCACTATGCTATGATAGAAGTCCAAAACTATTATTTCATTGGCTTATTTAAGGGTAATTACTTCCACCCACCTAATGAAGTAGTTAATAGTAGTGATCACCCATTTATGTCCTCCATTGGAAGGTAGATTGATCATTCATATGATGTCTAAAACCCACTATATGAAGGCTTATTCCACCTAAATTGGGTTGAGAGGAAGGGTTGCCAATATTTATTTTCATTCAAATAGAGCACACCTTGGGCACTTTTTTATCCATGCATAATAATCTTTGAAAGGGTTGGGCCAATAATAAATATCCCTCATCACCTTTGTTGTTATAGTCCTTAGAGCAAAATGGCCTCCTATAGACCCATTATTAAATTACTCCAATAGCTTTGTCACTTGGTTATCATATATGAATCTAAGAATCATTACATTAAGATCATTTCTAAATAATACCCTATCAACCAATTCATGATGTATGGACTAAATTCTAAAATACTTTTTCTTTGCCTATCCATACCTTGAGGTCACTCACCTATCATCAAAAAATGTTCCATATCCTAGAGCTAGTTATTTTGAGGTGGAGGTGCATTTATTTGTGAGTTATCTTATGTCACCAAAATAACTTATTCATCTTCATGGAGGTCATCAACCATATGTTCACGTAAGCCTTTGCCTCTCACTAGCTTAGTTACCTTGATCTCCACATCATACTCCATGACTTTGGTAATCTAGCCAGCCCTCTTCTCATTCAAGTCCTTATTAATAAGGAAGTTTCTCACTCCAAAATGAGACACCACAAGATGAATCTTTCTATTATATAGCATTGGTCTAAACTTTTTGAGGATTCTTAAAGTTGAAAGAACTTACTTTTCTACAAAAGTGTATCTCATTTCATATCTTTCAAGCCCTTGACTAAAAAAAGCAATTGGATACTCAAGCCATTCACCATTCTTTTGCATCAGCATAGCTGATATATTATCAACATTGGCAAAGGTATACAATATGAAATCCTTTGAAAAATTAGGATTCATGAGTGAGGGTGCTTGGGTAATGGCCTACTTAATAGCCTCGAATGCAACTTTACCTTCATTTGACCAAGTGAAAACTTGGCTCTTCTTCAACATGGCAATGATGGGTTTGACCAAATTTGTAAAACTAGGTATAAACCTTCTTAAGAAAATTATTTTACCAAGGAATATTTAGAGTCTCTTCTTGTGCTTGGGTAAAGATAGTACCAAGATGGCATTAATCCTATCAAGGTCAATGGCTAACCCCTACTTAGAGACAATATGTCCCAATAGTTTGCCTTAATGGATAGAAAACACACATTTCTTGGGATTAAAAGAGATCCCATATTATCTACACATTTTAAATATCAATCTAAGGTGATTTAAGTGTTCTCTAGCCTTTTTGGAGAAAATGATGATGTCATTTAAGTAGACAACCACCATCTGATTTAGAAATCTTTAGAAAGCCATGTCCATTTTTCTTTGAAAAGTGGCCTCAACATTTGATAAGCCAAAAGGCATCTTCTAATAATCATATTTACCCCACTTTATGGTGAAATTAGTCTTACATTGATCCTCTTCTCTTACCAACACATGGTTGTATCCTAAGTATCCATCCAAAAAAGAGAAGTGTTTTGAACTAGTAACTATCTGAAGGAGTTGCTCTATGGATGGTAAAGGATAATGATTTTTCAAGGAGACCATGTTTATATCCCTAAAGTCCACACACAATCTGATCTCCCCATTTTTCTTCCTTATAGGTACCAAGTTGGCTACCCATGAGGAGTGCTTGATGGGAAAGATAATCTTAGATTCAATTAACTTAGTCAATTCTTTCCTCATAAGTTATTCTATTTTAGGGTTGATAGGCCTTTGCTTTTACCTTACAGGATTGGGATTTTACATGACAAGATTGGTCTCAGCATCTAATTCTATAATGTGTTAGGATAGCTTGGGATCAAAACCTCTTAGGTCACTGTATTCCAAATCAAAGATGTCTGCATATTCTTTACGAAGCTCAATGAAACTATGCCTTTTAGCCTTAGTTCTTACCTTTCCAAGCTTGAGAAGCTTTTATTTAAGGATAAGAACTATTTCATAGTTCTCTTCATTAGTTTACATCATTTCCTTGTCTTTACTCATATGGTCCCCCTCATGTAAAAGACCCTCAAGGGTGACCAACCCTTTAGGAAGCTTGTTAGACCTCAACTAAATAATTTGATCATCATACTGATGTTAGAATATTTCCTAGTTTATTGAGGAAAACTTTGCTTCTTATTTCAAGAAACAAGCAATCTATTGGTCACTATCAAAGACCTACCAATGATTTTTGTTATCTAGCACTGATGATCTTACTTCCACTTTAACATGTGGCTGCATTTTGTACCTTTTCAATTCATTTGGGAAGTCAAATTGAGCTCCCATAGCTACCAACCTATTAGCATGTTGATTTTGGTTCCTTGGCACTACTTAGATGTTAAAGGCCTCAAAGTCCTCAAGAATTTCCCATACTCTATTCTTATAGGACCTCATCAAGGGGTTATTTATGGTATTATAGCCTCTGACCTGATTCACTATCATCTCACTATCTCCATATGCTTGCAACTACTTGATTCCTCTCTTACTAGCCCATTTAAGGCCATGGAGAAGACCTTCATACTCAGTTGTATTGTAAGAGAAACTAAAGTAGAACCTATAAGAAGAGAAATACTTATTATTAGAGGGAGATACTAGCACTACACCTTCACCTGCTCCATGTTTTCTTCTTGAACCATCAAAGAATAATTTTTATAATCCACTAGAGTCTTCATGTGGCTTATTGAGGGATGGTATGGACTGATTCTCCTCATGTAAGTAGTAGACATCCATGTCCCTTTCTTCAACACCTTCCAAAGTGTCAATTAATTGATTATAACTCTATAACTCATCTAAAAACATATCAAGTATTTCCTTAAGATGAGTGTTTAGTTCTTGACCAACAAGGTGTTCATCTTCATCAAGAATGGTATAGTTGATGTTTGAGCTATCTAGACCATAGGGCTCAATGTGGAATTGAGCATTAGGCTCATCTTTAATGGATACCTTAGTCCCATACCTTATTCTAAAATCCATGTAGGACTAGTCTATTGCTAGATAACTTCTAATGTTTGCTCTAAAAGATCTAGATAATCATAGATAAAGATGAGGAGGCACATCTATAATCAACACATCTTAATCCATTAAAACACTAGGACAAGCATGCAGGGTCAAGTTGAGTCCTTTGATGATGCCAACAAATTTGGTGGAAGATCCATCAAGCTACAAAACTCCCTTAGAATTTGTCTCATATTTCAAATCAAGTTGATTTGTTATGGACTTTAGCATCACTGTAGTGCTTGATCCATTGTCAACCATGCAATTGTGAACCAAAGAGTCACCAATGATCATATAAATGTAAAAGGGAGGAGGCTTGATCAACTTATTTGATTTCCCTTCATTAGGTCCTTTGGTTGCATTGGTGAGAAATACATTTTCCTTCCCTGGTGGCTTGCACAAAACATTTATCATTGACAATCCTTCTTGAAGGATGTCTGCCTGACCAAGGATAGAAATCATGTCCCACATTGGCACACTCACATTGGATTTTTTCATTTATTCAACAATATTGATGGGAAAACCACTAACCTTTGCTTGTGCTTTGGGATCCACAACTGTACCTTAAACCTATGGGTTTTAGGGCACAAAGACATTCTCTGGACTCTAATTATTTGGGTCTATTGGGACCTTTAGAATAGCATTAGGTTCCTTTGGCTTTGATAGTAAATGAGTAATGGTAGGAAGATTTTTGACTACTTCCTGATTACCATCCATATTCCTTTTTTTGAATCTTGTATTAGCTACCACTGTAATGTATGCTTGGTTAGAGCTAGCATATTGATTGGATGCACAACATTCTTCTTTCTCATAATTAACCATTGTAGACTCTAGCTAATTTGGTCCTTCATTAGACCCTGGCCTTGTTGAGGCTCTTTTGGTTTTTCATTATAGGTACTTCTGCACTCTAAGCCATAAGAGCTTTATTGTACCCATAGTTAGCACCTTTGTCCCATTGCTCATTAAAATCTTGGTTAAACTCAGCATTTGGGATAATGGATTGACCAAAAGACTAATCTCAAGGCATGTTACCCTCAACTTATTAAGCAATATTATTCTAATTAGGGACAAAATTAGTAGGGGTGCTTGTAGCATTTAGATTATAATGATTTTGCCTAACATAGTTAGGCTACTCTTGTCCTTAGACTTCTTGTTGTAAATTTCCTTTGTAGGGTAGCCTATTTTCTTGATATGATTGTTGTTGAGGCTGATATGTAGCTTGATAAGGTATATTGAATTGGATTTTTTCCTATTCATGTTGACCAACTCATTTCCAAAGGATTGAAACATGCTTTTAAGCTCTTGTAAATTCTTGATTTCTTAGGAGTCAATAGATTGACTAGTGGAAGCCTTTTCTTGCTTTGGTGTGGTTATGGTAGCAAGTGTTAGCATAGTTGAAATTATAGAAAGGGGAGGAATAGCAATAAGAGGTGGTTGGATCTCAAGGAATAAAGGCATTAGTGGCCTAGGTGTAAGCTTTCTATCTTGAACTATATAATTTTTTTCTCTAATTTCCAACTCATAAGCATTTGGTAGTGTGTTCCCTTCCATGGACTGAATCATTAATGCAATATCATTATTGAGGGATTTCTAATAGTAAAGGAAATCAAATTTTTGGGTAGGCATAATAGATACTAGGATCCTATCCCATGTATTTTGAAATCTTGTGTTGAAATCTTGCATGACTTCATGAAGATCCCTCTTAATTATGGTTAGTTGTTCAGTAAGTAATGAATGGTCACTTTTATCTTCAAATCTTTTACACAATACATATCCTAATTATTCTCATGATGTGATAGACTTATTAGCGAGACTTGTATACCAGTCCAAGGATTTTCCCTTGAAATAGATGGCTAACAACCTAATATCCACATTTTTCTCATTGAGATTATGAATATTTCAACAAATGGCTATGTTCATGAGGTGCTCAGAAGGGGTTGTAGATTGGTCTCCTATGAAATAGAGGACACTTTTAAGAGGTGATACTAGAATAAGATCATATTGTGGGAGGTCTAAAGAATTTTGTCCATTAAAATCCACAAAAGGGAAATATCTAGGGGCTCTCATGGCATTGAAAGGGGATAACAAAGATCTTCTTGTAGAGGTAACTTTTGAAATTGATTTAGGAGGAAAGATTCCTTTATATGGATGTGTATTAGCAAATCTTAACATTTTTACTGAGTTTAAAGTCAATTCAATAAATTCAAAAGGAATACCTCTATAATATGATCTTGTATTCACCTTTGGCATGAAAGATAACTATTACTCTGCATTATAATGTTTGAGTGTTCTTTTGGAGTCACCAAATACTATTTTATGAAAGTTAGAATTGTTGGAAATTGAGCAAACTAGCATCAAACTTGACCAATATTCTTTGAAATTATGTCCCACCAAGCATGCTAAAAAATATTGTGGCATGGAATTACACCCTTTCATAGGATTTATTTAGGCTCCCCCACTCGCATTCATAATATTAGGACAACCCCAGGCTGTGGGTATCTTATGATGGGGTTAAACCTCCAGAGAAGGCTGACTTCCTCTTGATGTATCACCGATACTAATGTGTATGCTTGGAAAAGGGTTAGAAAGGGAAAATAGGGTTAATAATATATTTAAAAAGGTGATGTACCAAATTTAAATGAGAACTCACATAAGCATGAAAACTACACTAATGAAGCATAAGACAATGCTAGCTCATACAATCTCATAATTTAGTTAATTACATAAGTATTTCATGAACTAGGTTCACAAGTAATGAATGAAACAAAGAGGGATTCTAAGACCTTCACCAAGTTTACATTAATGGTAGAAAGAACACAAGTCCAGACATACAACTAACTTGAAAACACCTTAAAATAGGCAAGAAATAAGGACAATGGACATGGAAGATTCTCCTTCAGAATGTCATCATGCATAAACTTGCTAAACACAATTTAGAGGTAGAGATAGGTAAAGAAAGTTTTTATTACTTCAATAGGTCCTTCATAAAAATTTTGATAGGGTTTAACCTTATCAAATGAGATTCTTTTGCTCTTCCTTTTTTTAAATCAAAGAATCTATCTAAAATTAAAGAGAGTGTTATTCTAAAAAACCAAAGAGAGTTCCCATGTGGAAGAAATAAGAGATATGTGAGAAAGGGGAAGAGAGAGAGAGCATGCCATCCCAAGTCAATTAATGAGATACTAACACATTTGTAATGAATGCTCAACCACATTTTAATCCAATCAGGACTAATCCATCATAGATAAATTAACCTTCATTTTTCCCAATAGCCCTCAAACTCTTTCATTGGCTGAAAAACATACTATAAGAAAAGAATGTGTTTAGGATGATGAGTCATGCTCTTTATAAGAATAAAAACCCTTAGAGACCCCTTAAAATATATATTAAATTCTCTAACTTATTTCTCCAACCACTAGATCTCCATCTTCGGATTCTACACCATCTTCCACTTGACTTGCTTGTGAGAACAAAATCTTCATATCTATGTATCTGATAGAGCCATGACTATGTTTGTTTTGAGTAGATATAGGTACCTATTTATTGAATATAAGGTTGTGTTAAAGGATGAGAAAATTCTCCATAATTAGACATATACCCCCTACTTTAATATCTAATCATAGGTTTTACTATATGTGAAAACCAACCATTTATTGGTTTTCCCATAGTCATCATGTTAATTTAAAAACTATAGCTTGCATAGCCTCATTATTGAAATATATTAGGTTTAAATAAACCTATTATTCCTCTAAACCCTATGGAAGCCAAGAACTCATTATATACCTAGAGATTCTTTAAAGAGCAATGATCACAGTTGTGAAACAATACTGCAACCCCAAAAAATGGGCCCTGTAAGTTCTAAATCTTAAAACTAGAGGTCAAGATTGAGCTTTAATGGTGATGGAACTTCAATATTGATAATCTTAATTGTATTACTATGTCCTATACTTAATGGTGTTTCAATTTAACTCTAATGGTGGTATATGCCCTTTGAAATATTTGATCTAGTATTACTTGGATCATATTTTATCTCCATTTGAAGTCTTTTGGATTTGACTTTTAATATCAATTATTGATCTTGATTCAAGCTCCTTGATTGTGAAACTTGTCAATCCCACATAATTTCTATGGGTCCTCTAGTCAATTCCCATCCAATTCTTATACTTGCACTATGTGCAGCCTCACGTTTAACCTCATGTCATTGACTCTTTGACTTTGATCTGTGCCATTGATCTACTTTTACATGATTCAAATGCACACCATTGATTTACTCAGGAGTGTACCACAATCATGACACTTAGAAACTCCATGTTTATCCTCAAGATTCACTAAATTATTGACCTCTCACTCACCTTTAATCTTCCTTTATATGATTGAATGTGCTTCATTGATCTATCTATACCAACTGACTTCATCAATCACCTGTGTACCATCAATATTGATTCAAGCACCTGATATCTCTCCACTTGTTATCTCTGCATTCAACCACAAGATTTTATATAATATTTGAATTTTAATGGCTACTTCCCATGGCTTTAGCTTGATATCCCTACACATGTCTCACTCTATTGGTTCAACTTTAGGGGCTTATATCTTGAGATAAAGAACTTATCAAGATCCCAAATTGTAGGCACCATTCTTGGCACAAAAACATCATCTCTATGGGATCCTTTGGATTTGAGATACCTTCCAATTATACTTATTAAATGCATAACTATACTGACTTGTTCATTCCTATATAATGTGTTATGATGGTCTGGCATCTCTAGGCTTATGCAAGTCATTTTTCTCCCTTCAAAGCTTTGACAAACTAATAAGACTTTGAGAAAACCTACTTCATGCTCCCTAAATTCCATGAACACCATGGAAACCTAATAGATCCTCTCTCTTAAAATTCTAGACCTATTTCAAGGCTTGCTTCTCAAAGATCAATAAATTACACTTTAATCTTGCTTAAAGTGTTTCAAAAGCTTTACGAATTTCATGTGATCTTCTCCTTTCACTACTTGATCATTCATTTAACAAGAAGTCTGCTTAGTTGATCCATACAAGTAAAATCTTTGTATGTGAGCCAAAATTAGCCAATAGGTCCAATGTTTTCATATTAATAAAGTAAATGACAAGTAAAACCTAATCTAGTGCTCACTAAAGCTTGTGGCACAAAGTGGGGGTAATAAACAAAAAAATTAAACATGCATGGGAAAATCCTAATTAAGTTATGTATAGGTAAAACCTTAATGTATGGAGAGAAAAATATATTCAAAATCCATTACTTATGTTGTTTCTATCTACTAAAACTGAGGAGTAAAGTTAGAGATACTTACCTTGAAGACAAACCTATTGAGTCTCAATCTCTCCCTTGGCCAAAGGTGCTTCACAAAAGGTTGTTGTAGTTTGTAAGGATCACTAAGAAAGGACAAAGTATCCAAGACTTTTCTACAAGATAAGATTCTTCTCCAAGTATAAACCCTAAGAAATAACTCCTCAAATAGAATGCAAAAAGAGAAAATTTTAAACAACCACAAATAAATAATTAATTCCTTGTCTATCTAAGAAATGGTGAAATGAATGTGTATATATAGTTGAATTTGACCCTAAACCTTTATAAAAGTTTAGTAAATAGTGCCAGCCCAATTGACATTATATCATTATTTGGTAAAAACAATTTAGGTCTCGGTTTAGGTTGGCCAAAGCTGACCTAGACTCATAATGTACTTTTAATAATTTTAATATAGGATCAGCTTAGGCTGGCAGTGTATGTTAAACGTCAAAAATGGGTTTTAATCTTAGCAAAGGAATAAGTAAGGTGGTGAATTACTTGGAAGAGTGTACAAGAGAGGAAGAAAGGCTTAGATAAGTATATGGGAGAAGGTTGTGTAGATATTAAGTGGTAGTATAGGGGAAAACAATCCTGTGAAGCACCAATGGTCTGCCCACCCCTTTCCTGGTGTACCCTTTAATCCATGCACTCAAAGATATTGAGATTCAATGGGTTTTTGCAAGAGATAAAGTATCAGTAATTGATAAAGTTTGAAAATATTATGTGTATACACTTTCACTCTGTCTCAATTTTCCTCTCCTACCTCTTTACAAATGGATTATCTTCATGCAGGTCACATGGTGAGTTTTGGATAGCCTTGCATAGTCTAGAAGTGGATTTCTGTCATTAGTGTCTTCCTTAGGCCTATTGATTATCCCTTTTATTCAACATATTATCTATGACCTCCATGTTTAAATACTCATGTTTGAAGGTCCTTGTTGAGTAGTGTGATCATATTCAAGCCTAATTCATGTTATTAGTGTAGTATGGTAAAGTTGAAGGTGTTAATTTAGTGCATCACCTCCCTAGTTTAGTTTAATTTTAGTCCTTTCTATCCTTTTCCCTTGCAAGAAATTAGTAGCTATATTATAAATTTTTAGGGTGATATCATCAAGGGAGCTAGCCCTATATAGAGGTTAAATCCATTCTTTAGGTTACCCACAATCTAGGATTATTCCCATACAATTATTTAAGCGAGGGGGCTTGAACAACCTCCTCAAGGGTGAAAATTTTAGATGATAATAGGGATTACTTCTTATATTAGTGCTTGTGATAAATTCTACGTAGCCTAGTAAAACTTCCCTAATAACATGACTATCATCTTTTCATGGTATAACCTATTCACTTATGAAGCATTGATCGCATTCCTTGTGGTAAACTATAAGATTATTCATTGATGTATCACCTTCTCTTTATATAAATAGATCTCTCATATCCCCCATATATCCTTTTTAATTTTTACTTGAGGCAAACATAGGTTAGTTTTAATATTTCACACTGCCACATGGGACAAGTCTAGGAGTATTTAGGCACCTTGGTCTTTAGGTTCTTCTCTCTAGTGGAAAAGTGTAAATTTTTTATGTTATATATGTAAATCACCCAATTTTTATATATCCAAATCCATATGGAGGAGGACTAGAAAAAACTAAAATAATTAAAGTTAAAATAAAATCAAAAGTCATAAAATATTAAAATTTAGATCATACGAAAAGACGTGATATTTGTTTGGAAATTATCCTATACTAGTCAAAGCTCAAACTCCATGGTTGGCTTCATGATAGATACACGGTCCATTGGGGTGTGATAGGATAAGATATTGGGGTAGGATATCTTATATCATTATACCTTCCTATATTTATAATGTTACCTATCTTCTTACAAAAGTACCTAATCTTCACAGTAGGTCAACAACTCTATAAGGGGTTCCAAGGATTGGAGAACATGTTGAATAAAGGCAGTATTTTTTTATTTTTTTATGTGTATAGCCTTCATAGGATATTTTCTGTACTTCACTTCTTAGTTTGATTTTGAGAATTTTAGATGGAATATCTTATGTCCTAGATGTCGATAGCTTTTAGCCTTGCCCACTTGTTTAGAGTGTCTTATCTTTGCAAAGGATTTATACATCACTTGTGTGGTGCCTTGATTCCTTAATTACATCATTATCCCTAGATATCCCCTTCATGGATATCACTTATATCTAATCACATCTCCTTTTATATGACTTTAGATTTGTCTTTCCACCATTATGACACCACTTAGATTTTTAGTTTTTGAGTTGCATTGTAAGACTTTGGTGAAATCAATTGAGCCTTCCTAAAAAAAAATCATCATTATTCTTATCCACACCATCTTAGTAATCATATTCATGCCTTTATATGGTTTTTATACCTTACTTCATGTTTTAGAACAAGCAATGATTCTGAGTTTTCACTCAATAGAGTATTTTTCTTATTTTTACCATCATGTTCTTGTTTGATTTTTGTGGGATTTATTATCTTACATAGGACATTCTTCACAATAATTCTGCATTTTTATTCATGTTTTATTTAAGTTGAATTTATGTGTATTACATAAAATAACATCATTTTTCAAGCATATACTTATTTGATTATATTTTTATTTTTCTTAATTTGGATATTTTCTTCTTATAATGTTTTACATGTTTTCTTACAAGATTTAGTGTGTTTTAAATTCATTTTCATCATGTTAGATTTTATTATTTTTTACAATGAATTTTCTCACCTTTGCTATAAAATAATAATACATACATCACATTTCATCAAATTCTAAAATTTTGAATTTTAAAGCTTTCTATTATTTACCATAATATTTTGTCTTTTACCCATATCTTTGTTTCCATAGGTCCTTTGCATGAGCTAAAAGAAGCCTTATAATCCTAAGGAGATAACAAATTTTTAGGTGCTAATAGAAAATTTATGTAAAAAATTGGAATTTTATCTCATTTTCAAGTTTGCCTCTCATTCTCCTTGTTATGGGCCTTCCATCATATGCGACATATGCATCATCTTCTACAATTATCAAGGTAAGTGAAGGTATGTATTTTCATTTTATTTAGTTTCATCTACTTTCATCATTTCTTTCAATTATGATCTTTTGTGTTGTTGTGTTTCTTTCCCAAAGCACCATCCCTTGTTACACTATTGTGACACATGATCAGCTTTGGGTGGGGCATATGTATACACCTAATATTTTTCACTTTATAATTTTTTAATGCTTTATTTTATAGTGACTTTTAAATTCACCTATTTATGTATATTTCACCCACTCCAAAGGTCCAAAGGGGATTTCACCATTTCATTTAGGACTGTAGGCACAACCCAAGGAATAATTTGTAGTTTATGGCTCTCCTATGTATCTTTCTCAAAATAATTTTGGGAGCATATAGTTGCAACCACCAGAGAGATTAGTTTTGCCTCCCATATCTATTATATATACATATATTTTATAGCTTCCCCATAGTGAATACTAATAGTTGCTATTAAATCTAAATGTGAATTGAATAAAATAAACACAAAAAAGAGAGAATAAGTAAGATGAAAAAGAGATTTCTTAGATTTTTTGGGAGTGTTACCACTATCATAGTATATTTATGGACCTAACTAAGGGTTACTTCTATATAGGTATTTTTGCTTGGGCTCAAACTAGGTTAAATAGGGTAGAAAGTTTGTGGAACTTGGTCATGAGCATGATCCATACAACACTACATCATAAGATAATAACCACAAATGTTGTTAGAAAACACATTCACTTATGATAATTTAAAACAAACACAATAACATTTATACTAAGAATCATGGGAAGACTTCACATAAAATAGATATAAATAATGAACATTCTCTAAAATTTTAGACTTTATCTTGGTTTTCCATTATAAATCTGACCATAACAAAACATTACAAAAATGATTATATAGAATAAAAATATATGAGAATAGACAACCAAGAGAATTGGATCCCACTCATAGCTATCATGGCCAAGTTTTTTACAATAATAAATATGCTTAGAAAAGATAAAAAATAATAATAGACACAAGATAAAGATATGATTCCCATTTTTTGGATCAATCAAGTGCATGATGGTTTGCAATTATATAGGACTATAAGTGGGACCACCACCTAATTGTATTTGGCCATTTTTTGCTACCAAAGCCTATGAAATCATCTTAGCCTCTTGGTCCAACTTGGCAAGGTTGATAGGGGGTTATATGAAAAATACCTCTCCAAGTGTCAATAGTTTTTCATTACTTTTTTATGGGACTTCTAGGTTATTTTTGACTAAATTCACATTATTTATGATTTTTGTGGATTGAGTGTATAATTCCCCAATGGCCAATGATCCTTCTCTATTATCCTTTGTGACCTTTCTTCTAAATGTTATTTTTAATATCTTAAGGTGCACCCCAAATTCATCTTTTACGATCATTATGTCCTCAGATTGAAAGTATGGGGATGTTTATATCTTAGGAGTTAAAAGAGCACACAAACATTAATTAGTTCCTTTTTAGTCAAAATGATAAAAAACCATGAATAAAAATACATTATAACTAAACACCATATCCTAAGAACGAGGGGGGGTATAACAAAATGAACAAGATTAAAAAATAGAGATGAAAACAACACATAAGTAATTTACCTCCTTTGTCAAATTTGATGCCCACTTGTTGGCATAAGGATGTTCATACTCCAGATATGATATTAGATACTTCTAATAATGTTTTTCCATGGTGGTAGCACTTATCTAATGGTCACTTGTGGCTTGGTGTGAATCTTGGCATAAAATGGGTATTATAAAACTACTCTCAATGGATTTTTGAAGGCATTCCTATAGAATAAACTTACACAAAAAAGGTTGTTGGCATATGGTATGGCCAATTGTATTTATATATCTAAGAACTAACTCTAACCATAGGGAGGTTAAGTTAAATTCTAATTTTGATTCAGTCTAAAATAACCTAAGTTGAGTCAGTTTAACCCTGGGTTGGGTCAAAGCACTAATGAAATCTCGACACCTCAGTTTAAAATATTTATGAGTCATGACAACTCACTTTAGATATTTATGAGGTTGTAACTTATATTTTTAAAATATTTAAGAATTAATAAATCATATTATTAGCTCTTTTGACTTTTGACTTCATATATGGCTAATAATTTATTTTTTGATAAATGAAATACACTAATTCAACTTAGAATTCCTACTTAGGAAATTTAATTAAGATTTGAAATGTAATTAATCTTGGTTAGTGTTTTTTGGCTTTTTATAATTATTTTAAATGTTTTGAATTAATAGCTTGAAGGCTAAAAGTGTCAAATTACTAGGTCATAATTTGACTAGGGCTAAAAATAAACAAGGTTATTAGTGTATACAGGGTCAAATGATTTACCCAAAGGTGGTTATAATCATTAAGATGACCTAAATTGAAAAATGATTTTTTTCCTCCAGTAGGGTGGATTTGATCATGATAAAATGGTTGTGCCCAAGTAGGGCAAATTTGCAAGCATAACTCAAGGATATAACCTATCACACAGATTAAAGGTGATTGGGCATAAATGTAGCTATGATGGTTTAATGAATGAAGAATCCACAAACAACCAAGCACCTGAGGATGTGCAAAGTGATGAAGGAGATGATTAGAAAAAAAAAGGTGTAAAAATAATGATGATGGTGCAAATGTAGGTGTAATGGTTTTTGAAACTATTTCAAATATTTTTAGAATTTTCTAGGCATCTCGACTCAATTAAGAACCATGAGATACATAATGGTTCAACTCACAAAATGGAAATAATGTGGAAAAGGTTACCTATAAAATAGTGAGAGCGTTCAAACTTAAATTACTCATAAAATGGTAAGAGATTTCAAACTTAAATTAATCATAAATTAGAGAAAGTGTAGAAAAGGGGATATTAAGCTGACCTCAACATGAATTGATTATTTCTTGTATAATCCAATAGGACCTCAAGTCACTATAAAGTTGCCTTACATTTGAGAAATGTTTGGAGATGCTTTCAATGTTTTGGTGTTTTTGGTATCTCAACTCAATTGAGAATCATGAGATATAACACTATCCAAACTCATAAAATGATGAGAGTGTGGCTTTAAAAAATGCTTATAAAATTGTGAGAGCATGGAAAAGGGGTGATTGATCTTACCTTAAAATGAATCAATTGCTACCTATATAGTCCCATAGGACCTCAAGTCACTGTAGTTCCACCTACATAAAAGGTGTTTAACTAAGTACCAACAAGTTCAAGTATAGGCAAATGGTAATGTAAATGGAAACAATGATGACAAGGTGATATGGTAATGTATGGTAAAAGTATTTCTCCTAATTTTCCCATAGGTATTTATAATTAGGAAATAATAAAAAAGGGTCAATGGTACTAATTTTTCCAAAGGTAATTATAATTAGTAGCACAAGTATAGAATGTAACAATAAATGAAGGATGAAATTGTTAGGACCACTATCATATTGCTTTCATATACTAACATTCAAATGTTTATTCTAAAATAATTATTGGAACTAAATTTTTCATCAACCACTAAATGTGCCTGAAGTACAAATGAAACAAAACCAAGGCCAAACATGACAGGCAGGTTTAGGTAAAAATAATAGGTTGGCAAAAGGTTAATGTCATGGTAGAATTGTATAAGGTACAATACAAAGAATAGGTATAATGTGGCACAACTTAAAAGATCCTTATAGACAATAATTTGATTACCTCAAGCATAAAAACATTTAAGGTGCATTATTTTCATCAATTTGTCAAGTTCATCTCCTTTTAGAGTGGTCAATTTATATGCTTCAGAGCCATAGTTAGCAATAACTACATAAGGCCCTAACCATTTTGGTTAGAAATTTTATTTTTTCTTTGTCTTGGCATTGACATTCTTATAATTTTATTTTAACACTAGGTCACCAAGCTTGAATTCATGATGCTTAACGTGTCTATTGTATTGGCCTATTAATTAGTTTTGATATGATTGAAGATTATTCAAGGCAATCATGCATTTTCCATCAAGCAAGTCTAGATATTGCAAGTGAGCTACTTTGTAGTCCTCACCATTGATGATGTGCTACAATGAAATTTGGAGAGAAGGTAACTCAACTTTGGTAGGAAGAATGGCCTCAATGCCATAAATAAGTGAATAAGGTGTAGCTCCTCTTGGAGTATGAAATATGGTATGGTATGCCTAAAGGGTGTTAAATAGATGCAAGTTCCAATTACAACCAACATTATAAAAAAACTTTTTTAAAATATTGGCAATGGTTTTATTAGAGTCCTTAGCTTGGTTATTGCCTTGTGGGTAATAAGTGGTAGAGAAATGTTGTTTGATATGGTATTATGTATAAAGTGATTTCACATCTTTATTTTTAAATGATATTTCATTATCAGATATAATGTCAGATGGGATACTATAAAGGTAGATGAGATGGTTGAATATAAACTTGGATATCTACTTATCAATTACGTATGTAAGAGGAATGGCTTCCACCCACTTAGTGAAATACTCAGTAGTAGTTAGGATGTGTTTATGGCTATCAAAGTATGCAGTATTGATCTTCCTTATGAGATTGAGTCCCCACATTGAGAATGACGATGGTGTCATCAATGGTTTAAGTGTCTTGGCTGGAGCATAAATCAAATTAACATGTTTCTGACACTTACATACCTTTTCACATATGAAGCTACATCTACATCTATAGTTGGCCAGTAATAACTAGTACATAGTAAATTTTTGGCTAATATTTCCATCCTAGTGTGGGATTTGCACACTCCATGAACTTCCCTCATTGCTAATCCAAATTATTTTGAAGGTAAACAATGAAGTAGAGTTCTACCATAGCTTCTATGATACAAGTTTGGTCGAAGTAGGGTATAATGAGAAGTTTTATGGGTGGAAGATTTTTATTTATTCATGATAGGTCAAGTGACATAGTTTGGTCTTGAAGATAGGCATATATGTCTTAGTAGTAGAGAAACATAGGACCAATAATGTCATAAACCATCTTGATGGTTGATTTTTTATGTGTTGGCACTAAGAGAAGTTCAACAAGAAATTGGTAATCCCTTATTCTATCTATGATCTAAATCATGGAGACAATAGTGGCCATGGCATCAGTTGTTCTATTATTGGCTCAAGGTACTCTTTCAAATTAGATGTTGGTAATTTGTTGCTTGAGAGTGTCAACCATATCCTTATATGGTACCAAATTCTCATCCTTTGTTTGATATTGGTTAGTGACTTGATTGATGATTATTTGAGAATCACCATGAAGCAGTAAACATTAAATGTTACACTATACTACCTGATAAATCCCTGTAATGAGTGCTTTGTACTTAGCCATGTTATTGAAATAAGGAATATAATATGAAAGGACTTCGGAATCAGATCCCATTATATTGTTTGACACCTAATTCATGAGTTGTGAATGAACCATAAAAGTACATCTTCCACTATTCAACCTCAAAAGGTGCTTCTATTTTTGTATTGGTTATAATGGCCTCATTCAAAAATCCAAATATAAGGGGTTGAGTATATTGAAGAGGAGCTTATGCAAGTTGATCTGCAAATTATTACCCCTTAATGGCCTTTTGATTGGCATGTTCAATTTTAAACTCGCCCAATATCATGATCCATTTTTCCATGTAGCCCTATAAAGATATTTTAGAAAGTAGATACTTGAGTGGATTTACTTTATCAATAACAATGGGCTTGTTGTTTAGCATGTAATGATGCAAATTTTGAGCTACAAAAACCATTACTAAATAGGATTTTTTAATTGATATATAAATATGATCATACGTGACCAATGCTCAACTCAGATAATACATAGTATGCTCTTTACCATATTCATTGTGTTATGCCAAATTTTCCCCCAGGGCATTTTTAGTCACTGATAGGTAAAGTAATAATGGCTTGTTCAGTGTGGGTGGAAATAAAATAGGTAGATTGGCTAGATATTCCTTAAGATGATCAAATGTTTTCTGGCACTCTTCATTTTAGGAGAATATAATGCCCTTCTTTAGCAAGTGTGTAAATGGGTGGCATTTGATAGCCAACTCTGATATGAAGCATTAGATTGACTATATCTTACCCTTTAAACTACAAAGTTGCTTCAAAGTAGATGGTGGTGGCATTTCAGTAATAGCTCAAACTTTGGCTAGATCAACTTCAATACCCCTACGAGAGATAATAAAGCCTAATAATTTGCCAAAAGTTATGCCAAATACACACTTATTTGAATTAAGCCTAACATTTTACTTGCAAGTCTTTCAAAGATTATTTATAGTATGGTTGGATGGTCAGCACATGTCTTTGATTTACCCAAGATGTCATTGGCATAGTCCTCAATAATTTTGTGCATCATATCATAGAAAATCACTATCATGTATTTTTGGTAAGTGACTCTGGCATTCTTAAGTTTAAATAACATCACCTGATAACAAAACATTCCCCATAGAGTGTTAAATGTTATCTTGTATTAGTCTTCTAGTGTTATTCTAATTTTATTATATCCTAAAAATCCATCCATAAGAGAGAGCATTTCATATACGACTGTCAAGTCAACTATAATGTCAATGTTTGGTAATATAAAGTCATCTTTTGGGTAAGCTTTATTGATATCTCTAAAATCAATGAAAATTTTGATACCTTCTAGTTTCTTGCTTACTAGTACAATGTTTGAAATCCATTTTGAATAGTTAATCAACCTAATACATCTTGCATCTAAGCGTTTCTCCAACTCTTTCTTAACTAGCACAGCAATACAAGGATGCACATTAAATAGATTCTACTTAATGGGCTTGGATTTAGGATGTACAATAAGATGGTATACAACCAAGGCAAGATCCAAAAATGGCATGTCTGAACAAGCCCATGAAAATATGTCAACAAACTCCCTTAGAAGGGCTATAAAAACTTCACATTCCTCCTTAGTGAGGGATGCACTTAGTTTGATCCAATTTAGGTCCTCTGGAGTCCCAATATTATCTTCTAAAGTGTCTTCCATAAGAAGTGTAAAACCATATTCTAACATAGTCAAAAAGGAGATAAAGTAGTTGGCAATGGCAAAGTTCTTTAGCCCGATTGGCTCGTCTAATTTTCCCAATTAGGATGAATCAAAATCTCCTAATGCTAGCAAAGGCCATGAAATAAATACCTCAGGGCACTCTTGAAGAATCTACACAAAATCTTGCCACTCCTTAGTATTGATCTTTGATTGATAATAGGATTTAGACTATACATCTCATGTGCTTCATAAGAAGAGCGGCGAACATCCCCGTCTAGTGGCATCAAAAACTATTTTTCACCAAGAGACTTACTTTTCTCTTTAATTTTACCCTACTTAGAAAGTGCCTCAAAGAGTTTTTCACTTTTAGACCTCAATGTTTGATTTTGTTTTTGTTTTTGGCTAGGGAAGTTCACCCACTCTTCACAATAGGTAATAGGATCCAATCTAATAGAAAAGCCTTACATGTGATCTCCAAGAGGAATGTGATTCCTCAATCCTAGAAAGTTGCATATGGTCTCATCATTTTCAAATTCATCTAATGGCATTGTTGACTCTTATTGGTCCTAGTCTATCAACTTTGGGTGATAAAGGGTTAATGGTTAAGGTTGATGAATAGGGTTAATGATGACAATAGCATTGGGGTTAAACAAAGTTATAGCAGTAAGGTCATAGTAGATGTTATAATTGGACCCTACATCATTGTTAGCATTGTCTTCACTAGTTGATGGTGTTAGAATGTGAATAATATATATGAGGTCACTAGAAGTAATTTAAATATAATACCATGGGTTACCTTGTACTTGATCATTAAGATTAGTTTGATTGTGTCTTACTAATATATCCCTAAACCTCTTTCTTCATAAGCTAGGTGATCCATAATCTAGTTAAGGATAAGATACTTTTCACTTTATTAATAGTCAGTTAACTCATTAGTGTAAATCCATCTTCAGCTAGGGGGTCTTGTTATATACCAGAGGCTAGTTTGAAAATAATGAGCTTATTCAACTAAGATTTGGCCTTAGGTCTTCCATAGGTTTTTAGATTTTGTGGAAGTTTCAAAATTTGGAAGGCATTATGGGTATTGTATTCTCGAAGACCTTTGTAATTTATATAGAAGTGATTAGTAATGTATAGTAGATGCATGGTTGAGGTAGAAGCTAAGTTATCTAGGTCAATGTAGTTGGCTTTTGGACCTAATTCAATAACTTTTCCCTTTTCAGCTTTGTTTTCATCAAATTTGGGCATAAGATTCATGCCAAATTTATGGTTATAGATTTTATACTCATCATTGAGACATTTATAGTAATGATATAGTTGAAGATCAGCTGATATAGTCACTTTCATTCCTGAATGTGGAAATTCTATACTTTGATGCAACGTAGAAGGTATGGCCCTGATTTCATGGATCTAAGGTTGGCCCAATAATAGATTGTAAGATAGTTATAGGTCTAAAAGATGGCATAGAGTGTCATAGATCAAAGTCCCAATGACCATTAGCAAGCTATTAATACCTTGATATTCCCATTCTTCATTATCATATGACTTGATAACAATAGTATATGGTTAAAAATTGATTGATGTATATCCAAGATGTTTGATCAACTTCAAAGACATAATATTGAGGCCCAAACCATTGTCTACAAGGATGCATTTAACTCTATGGTTTTTTATACTAACCTCAATGTATAATGGGTTATTATGAAGAGGGTCTAGGGATTACATGTCACTTTGGTCAAAGGTAAGACATTGGCCAGGGGCCAAGTGTCCTGCCATGGATTGAAATTTGTCTATAGTGATATCATTTAGCATGAGGGATTGGTTCAAGTAATCATTTAAGATGTCTTTTTAGATGTTTGATGCACATAAAAAATCCATGATGGATATATGTGTAGGTGCCTTTTTAATTTGTTCCACAATATCATAGGTCTTTACCTTGGTTTTGTCAATTGGTTTACTTATGATAGGCATGGAAGGCTGAATGGGCTCATTTATAGTATTTGGCTATGATATCTTGATAGTAACCTTGGATCATTGAGTTGTGATTGCATAATCTTGATTTGGTAGTTGGTTGGGTAGGAAATAGGACTTTGAATGGTAATTCTAGGGTGGTGTTGATCCTGGCTACTAACATGGTATGAAGAAGAATTACTAGCATAAGGAGGTTGGTAAGCATTATTTGATTGATAGGCATTATTGGGTGAGGGTGTAGGTTTGTTGGTAGTTAGCCTAGAGTTAATTATGATAGTGAAAACATGACTACTTGAGATGTATCCTATAACATATCTATAGGTATACACAATGGCATGATGGCATACTTGGTTGGTTTGGTTAGTTTGCCCTTGGCTTCGACCATTTTGTTGTTGTTATTTGGCTAATATTATTGTTGTTATTTGGCTAGCATTATTATTATTGATTTTATGGTGGATTTTTTTACCATTATTGTTATTTTTATTGGTACTATTGTTAGTTCTTATTATTTTTATATTGGGTAAATGGATTCTAGTATATGCCCAAGTTACGATTGGTCGTAGAAGCATGGGTGTCTCTTTCTTCTCTCTATTTTCTAGTATATTCTCAATCAAATGCCTAAGTTGGATACACTAGCATATGTAATGTCTTATGATGTGATGGTGCTCATAAGATTCATGGTCCTTGTACCAATTAGGAAAAAAAACCCTTCAGGGAATGACTTTGGTATTTGCCAACTGATCAAATTTACCTAAACCAATCTTTAGAACACAAATTCAATAGGCTCACTAAGTTCATTGAATTATCTAGTAATGGGTGGTCTTCTCCTTAGGGTATGGGATTTAAATTGATTTTGATTCTATGTATGTTGGTTTTTTGGAGGCCTTGGCTAAATGTGTGGAGGTGGTGGTTTTTAAATGGGTGGAGGTAAACGGGAAGTCGATATTTACACCATCTGAATATGGAATCATTCAGTGACTCCACTGATAAAAACATTCTTATTATGGTTATATGGTTTTGGTCTCTCATTATTGTTGACCTGAGGTGGTGTTAAATCTTGTATTTTTATTGGGTTTTGATTATGATTCTAGCCTTGGTTTTGGTTCTAGTTCTAGTTCTACTAGCTTTGATGCTTGTTTTGGCTTTAATTAGAAGAAGAAAGTTTTATTGTCCCTTTGTAAAGTTTTATTATCCCTTTGTTAATAAGGGATTTCTCAATCTATATTCCTTTCTATATAACCTCTTAGAACATATGAGCACATTGCAAATAGAGATGGTGAGGTGTCTCTTTGTTTAAACTCTTAGTAAATATCACAACCAACTATTTATCTGGCAAATTCTGAGTAAACCAACTCACTAATGCTCTCCAAAGCTATAAATATGTAGCAAAGTTTTCACCAGTATTATGTTTATCTTGGTCCAAGTTGAATATGAAAAATGATGTATGAAATTATCTAAAAGATCATGAAAATCAAGTACATAATTCTTTAAAATTTTCAAAAGCCATTCAAGACATGTCACACTAGACTCCTTCGAAAGAGTAAAAGCAAGTATATGTCATTATATGCCACTGGATGACATGCAATAAAGAATTATTTTATATGTTATTTAGGGTCACCTTTGCCATTGTATTTATCAAATTTGGGTGGCTTATAACCCAATAAAAATGGTATTTATAAATACTCCATGTTGAATGGATAAGAGCATATTTCATCTAGTTTGAATTTATTTATTTGATTTCTGATTTGTATAGCTTGAATGTATTCTTCATTTTTTATAACTCTAGGGAAAGGAAGTTAGATGAAGTGGTCTATTTTTGTTGATTTTTCATGGTCAAAAGTGGATTACCTTGACTTGGGTAGGCATATTGTGGAATGTTGGTCAAATTGGTTTGACGACCAATTATACATATTTATGCATTAGGATTGTATTATGTATATAAAATACATTATTGTTAAAACACATTCTAGTTTAGATTGGCTAGTGAATTGTGGTTATGGTAATGGCATTTTTCTCTATGGAATGTGTTAGTATTGTTAGGTTTGGGAGGGAACTTGTTTTCTACTTGTTGAACCTTGTTGTATATAGGGAACACATTGTTGACTAGAACCATGTTACTAGAAGTGTTAAAACTTGGATCCATGTTGCACATGTGATACCCATTGGATGAAATGAAATTATTGTCTAGCACCTAGCATCTATTGTACATAATAACCTTGTTGTTGATTAAACACCTATTGTTGGATTGTCACTTATTGTTAGATAGGCTCTTGTCGGGGGTTTAACACTTATTATTGTTGACCAACTGGCACTTTCTAGCCAATATAAACATGTTGTGAATTAGGAAACATTTGTGATTATTGTGGATAAATATTTATTTCCCCTGTTAAAGTGGCATAGTGTTTTTTACTCATTGTGGTGGTAACTTAGTCTGTTGTTGGTTTATTTCCCCCTGGTGCACACTCAAAGAAGTAGTTAGTTGAGGAGTGGAGGTTGCTTGTTGATTTTGGGAAATAGGCATACCCATTCCCTATTATTTAAATCCACTCATAAAATTGGTTAGAGGAATCTGTTACGTATTTCTTGGTGGTAAATTAGACCCACTTTGGTTTAAATTAGAAAGCACTTGCTTGTTATCCATAATATTTTGAGTGAGGTCTTCCATTTGAGCAAAAGTTTCTTCTATCCAAATGGGGGCATTAAATATGTCACCAACCAATGTGTTTTTGTGAAATGGGTCTATGTTTTGGTTTTCATATCTTGAAGCATCTATTTTTTGCCTTGTTGATGGAGATATCTCAATAAGCAGCATGTTAGAAATAGATATTATACTAAGATTATGAGGTAGATTGAGGTAGTTTTGGCATGCTTATTGTACCTATTCTATTTGATCATCCATAGGCCCTTTCCCTTTCATAAGTGTACTTTGGTTCTACTATGGAATTTGGACTAAATATTGACTATAACTAGTTGATTCATGTTTGAAATGTTGGTTTCAAGGCACATTACTAGGAGTTCCAATCAAACTACTTAGACTTTTGTGTGGCAAGTCTGGCAGAAACTTGGCTTTTAATTCAATGGCTCTGATGAGAATTTCATCTTTATTATCTAATAAATGATGATCAAACAAGTAAGGATCATAATTTGTCTGCATTGGTGTTATAACATAGTATGGCTCTTTTTGTTGGATTTGTTTAATAGTTATCATCATTTGAACAAGGTATTACACCATTTATTCTTGTTCTTAGCCTAGATAAGAAGGTGAAGTCACCAAATGCTACGCTAATAGGTCTAAACTTTATTTAATGTATGGAATATTATAATATGGATAGGGATCTATCTCATAAGCTACATCATCATTGTATGACTCTTTAATAAAAGGGTCATTGGTCACAATGTTCTCATAGTCTAGATTATACATAGTCATGTTACATGTGTAACAAGGCATGTTTACATCTATGGATAGGTCTCATGAAAAAAAAAGGTTTAAAGGATAAAATAACAATTAAGGTATAGAAACAAAGAACCTTTTTCTCTATAAAAGAGGCCCAAAGGGTGAAACAACTAAACTAGGTAAATGTAGAACAAAACAAACTCAAAACCCGTCTGAAAAAATGATATTGATTTAGGTGGTTATAATCAGTGGTAAAGGTTAAAAAAACTCAAAAATTATGTATGGCTAAGGTGTTGAATTTCCCAAGGGTAGTTATAATTGATGAAAAAATGATCTAAACTAGATATAATAGTTACGAACTATGATCAAAAGATAATAAAAATTTTCCCAAAGGTAGTTATAATCATTTAATGTGAAAATAAGGCTAGACTCAGAAACAAAGAACTCAAATAAGAAATTGAAAATAAGTTAAAATAAGGAAATTAGCTTGTAAAAACTCAGTAAACAACTTAGAAAACAATTTAATGCTAATTTAATCAGTTGGGAAGACACTTGGTAGTTGGATCTCTAAGAATCAATATTTGATTCACAATAGACTACTTGAATAATGGAATTAGGACATTTGGAACTCAACACAACAAACTTCAAAAAAGGCACATGGCCACAACTTGGCTCAAAATACTCTCAAACAAGGCAAAAGACAAACAATAACTATTAGGTCTAGGCAAAAGGATCTTTTACATCAAATAGGAAATATACCCAAGTGACACAATATAAATACAAAAGGTAGACTACCTAAGCCCAAATTATATGAGCCTTTGATGTAAACCTAATTAGTTTAATATTTTCACTTCAAAATATTGAGTTTGAAATTTAATACAAAAAGACTCATATGTTCTAAGGTAAAAATAGGCTAGACCAAAATGGGTAACATAACCATGCACTTGAAACAAGAAAGGTATAACAATGGTTTGGAATTTGGTTTCAAATACAATAAGTTTTTTGAAATGATTTAGGTAGTATAACAATGCTCCCTTAAATAAATGATATGATAATGGTTTCTGACTCGAAAATCTAAGGCAAATGTTTGGGATGAAATGAGAATTATAACGACACCATATTTAAACAAGTGACACACAAATGGTTTAGAATAAAACTCTAAGGCAAACATGTGACACAAAATGGGCAAAGTAACACCTCTTAGGCTAAAGTGGTGTGAAAACAATGTGATGCTTTTAGACTTATTTTGAATTCACAATATAAATAAATAATTTTAGTCTCAAACATACATGTAAATCAAATAAAATATAAATAGAACTAATGGCTCGTCTTATCCCTAAAACTAAAATGGGTTGCATAGATTCTACCAAAGTTTCCATCGATATACCAATGTTTGAAATGAATTAAGTATTAATCTAAAACTTAAAAAATAGGTGTAGGTAGAATTTTTACTCCCCCTCTGTCTCTTAAGCATTGGTATGTGGCATGAACTTAGAGTGAGGAGCACTCAACATTTTCAAATATATTCCATAAAAAGTGGGATTGACTAAAATGTATTAGTTGTGAAACATACTAAATGGTCCCAAGTGTGGATAACACAAGGTTGCATTTATGTCAATTGAGTTCATACCTACTAACTGACTATGCAAAGGTATATTCATTTACACAATGACCTTAGCCATGTACTCAGTGAATTTTTATGTTTAGTAATGTTGGGTTGTGGAGCTAAAATCTTCAACTATTTGCAAACATGGAGGAGTTGCTGAGTGTCACAGTCACCGGCGTCGGTTAGGCCGACCGATGTCGGTCAATGGTGAACAGAAGGGCAACCAGCATCGGTAGGATATCAGCTGATGTCGATCATCTCCAGGCAGATAGGGACCAATGTCGTTCACCTGTGTGGTTCCAGAACTGTTCATTGCATGAACAGTTAGTTTGTTGAACTGAGTGTTTGCATGTAAAAGGCTATTTTTGGTCTTGAATTGTGAGTCTAATTATTTTAAATTAAGAGTCTAAGTTGTGGTTTAGTTTGGGATCTATTTATAGACCCATTGGCATGTATTGTAAAGTGTGATAGATAGCCAGAGTGCTAGTCAAATTTGAGCAAGTGTAGCTCCTTCTAGTTCCACAGATGAGCAAATAGAGGAAGGCAAGGAAGATCCTTCCAATTGTAAGAACAGGGTGATCTGCAGGTTGTTGCAAGATCAAGGAGAAGTTCTACATGTGTAAGTAAGATCATTTGAGTTGCAAGTTGTTGCAAGCTTATGTGAGATATACTCGAAGTACTTTGAGTACTTGTGTACTGACAGGGTTATTACTGACTGGTTGGAGATGAACACCAACTCTGTGTGTGAGTTGTGTGTTAGGACCATTTTTGGTAGGAGAGTGAACTCTTGATTGAGAATTACTGGGAGCCCTTGAGGTGTGGGAAGCCTCTGAGAGGTGGGAGAAGAAGTGGCATCTTTTTTATTGTATTTTCTTTCTGGATGAGTATTAATATAGTTTGTGTTGTCTCTCATATTCTGTGTCATTTTTGAATTCTAGTTACTTATTGCTTCTGGTTAATTCCACATGTTTAGTTGCTAATACAAGGTAATCATATTGTGCTCTTATTAAGGAGCAAGATCCTGACAAGTGGGATCAGAGCTGTTTGTTCTTCTTGATTCCTTATCAATTGGTATCAGAGCTTTTGGTTGGGTTACTAACAGGTGTTTTAGATCTGGTTAGTGTGTGTTGATTATAGGTTACTCACAGGCGTTTCTGTTCGAGTGAGAGTATAGCAATGGCAGAAGAAAGTAAGCTACGAATGGAGAAGTTTAATGGCAAGAACTATCAATTATGGAGGATGCAGATTGAAGATTATCTGTATCAAAAAGATTTGTACTTACCATTGGGTGGGGTTGCATGCAAGCCCACAGATATGAAGATTGAAGAATGGGATGTTCTTTATTGGAAGGCTCTAGGATCTATAAGGTTGAGCCTTGCATCGTCTGTGATTTCCAACTTATCACAGGCTAAGACAATGGTAGAGTTGATGGAATCTTTAGCAAATTTATATGAAAAACCCTCAGCTTCGAATAAGGTATTTCTTATGAAGTAATTATTTAATTTGTAAATGTTGGAAGGTGGATTTGTTCATAGTCATCTTAGTGATTTCCATGTTTTGGTAAACTAGTTAAGTTCAGTCAACATTGTTTTTGATGATGAAATTAAGGCTCTCTTAATCTTATGCTCATTACCTGAAAGTTGGGAGAGTTTGGTAATGGCAATTAGTAATACTACATCTGCTTCAAAAATCTTAAAAGTGGATGATGTTGTGAGTGTAATCTTGAATGAATAAATTCGCAGGAAAAGCACAGGTGAATCATCAAGAAATGTTTTGAGTGTGGAAAGCAGGGGAAGGCAAAGAGAGAAGATCGAGCATGGGAGATCAAGGTCCAAGATAGGCAGGAGATCCAAGTCCAGGTATGGCAGAATAACCTGCTAGAAATGTGGAAAGCAAGAGAACTTAAAGAGATATTGTTGGTTGGGTGAAGATCAGCATGAAGGACATGAAGAAGCAGATGTTGCAAATTATGTTGCATAGGATGCTCTGGTATGTTCTTTAGATAAAGTAGAATCTTGGGTTTTAGATTCTAGTGCCTCTTTTCATGCATCCCCAAATAGGGAATTTTTTCATGAGTATGTCCAGGGAGACTTTGGAGAAATTTATTTAGGGGATGGTAAGCCTTTTCAGATGGTTGGCAAAGGGAAAGTGAATCTGAAATTGTAGACAAGGAACACATGGGTGTTAAAGGAGGTCATGCATATCCCAATCCTGAAGCAGAATTTGATTTTTTTTGGAAAGTTGGGTGATGAGGGTTGCACAGTAACTCTCACAGTGGACTCTTGGAAGGCTACCAAGGGTGCACTTGTTGTAGCAAGAGGTAAGAAAGTAGGTACGCTTTATCTATCCACTTGTATTACTAATTCTCCTTTTGGTTTATCTAGTTCAACTGTAGATTTGAAGATGTGGCTTAATAGGCTTGGTCACATGAATAAGAAGGGGATACATGTTCTTGAGTCAAAGGGTATGCTTTTAGATTTGAAAACCATGGATCGAGATTTCTGTATGCAGAAGAAGAAAGTGACTTTTCTTGAGAAATCCGATGTTAGTGACAAGAACAAGAAAGCCTTGGTTTTCAAGGAGAAGATGACGAATAGAGATCAGTGTAAGGGGCTAAAGAATTTTGAGTAGAGCAAGGTTGATATGGACAAGGGTTTGATCTAAAAGGAGCTCATGGGTAAAGGTCATCGCTCACAAGTAAAACACAAAGATCGACGTCAATTAGAAAACTGGCATCGGCATCTAGATAGGGACCGATGTTCATTGTGTGCAGCCCAATGTCAGTGACTCTAGATAGATAAACATCGACATTGGTCAGGGAGAACCAACGTCAGTGATGAGGCAGTCACATGGAACCAACATCGGTCGGATGCAAACTAAGATGTGACCAGCATCGGTCACTGAGACAGATTTTGGGCAGACAGAAAGTTGTCAAGGAGTCTCAAGCACCCATATAGAGGACTTAAAGGGTAAGTAAGCATCAAATTCATCATTTCCCTTCTTTACACTACTTGTTGCTCACTGATGGTCAAGAACCAGGAAGTTATTAAAGAAGCAGAGCAGGTAGATCTAGGAAACAGTGGGAGCTTGGCATGGATAAAGGATGTGATTCCTTGGAGAAGAACCAAATAAGAGTTTTTGAGTGGAGTTGCCTACTGGAAGAAAGCACTGAGAGATGAATGGATGTTCAGGATAAAGAAGAGCGAAAATGGACATGTGAGACAGAAGGCCAGGGTATATGGTCTTGAGTAAGTTGCAGGACAATGGAGGTTTGACCATTGTGTTTCTCTTTACCAGGTTGGATAATATTAGCTACATTATCTTGTTACGTTATTGTGTGCTTGTTATAGGGTTACACATACAGGGAGTTGTTGAACTAAAGGTAAAGCTAGTTTAGAGGTGTGTCATGAGGAATCTGGGAGCAGCAAGATTCTTTGGCATGAGTGTGTTCTAGGGACATGTAAGGTCACAGGTTGACTTTGTCTTTAGATGATTGTGTGAAACCGGTTAGCATGCCGATGGTTGGACAGTTCTATGAACAGTGTCTTGATTCACATAATGAGGTTAAGTGCATGGTATGTACTAGACCTAAGTTTGCCCAAGCAATGGGTGTTGTCAAAAAGTTTGGAGCCAATCTAGGAAAGAAGCACCAGAGAGCAGTTCAGTGGATTCGCAGGTATCTGAGAGGGACCAGCAGCAGGTGCACATGTTATGCAGGGTCAAGTTATTTTCTACATGGGTTTGTAGATGCGTATGTGGCAGGTGATTTGGATGACAGGAGGTGCACCACAGGATTTGTGGTGGTTGGTCTTCAAGAGTGATCTTGAAGAGGGATACAAAGCCAGGGAACAAACTAGATGATGTATAGGTATAGGTACAGTTACAGCTATTTATCTCCAAGTGGGAGATTGTTAGGTTGTGAAGCTAAAAGCTTTAACTATTTGCAGACATGGAGGAGTTGCTGAGTTTCACAGTCACTGACGTCAGTTAGACCGACCGACGTCGGTCAGTGGTGAACAGAAGGGCAACTAGCATCGGCAAGATATCAACCGACGTCAGTCATCTCCAGGGAGATAGGGACCGATGTCAGTCGCCTGTACAGTTCTAAAACTATTTGTTACACAAACAGTTAGTTCGTTGAACTGAGTGTTTACATGTAAAAGGCTATTTTTGGTCTTGAGTTGCGAGTCTAATTATTGTAAATTAAGAGTCTAAGTTATGGTTTAGTCTGGGATCTATTTATAGACCCATTGGCATGTATTGTAAAGTGTGTTAGATAGCCAGAGTGCTAGTTAGAGTTGAGCAAGTGTAGCTCCTTCTAGTTCCATAGATGAGCAAATAGAGGAAGGCAAGGAAGATCCTTCCAATTGTAAGAACAGGGTGATCTACAGGTTGTTTTAAGATCAAGGAGAAGTTCTACATGTGTAAGTAAGATCATTTGAGTTGTGGGTTATTGCAAGCTTATGGGAGATCTACTTGAAGTAATTTGAGTACTTATGTATTGGCAGGGTTATTACTGACTGGTTGGAGGTGAACACTAACTCTGTGTGTGAGTTGTGTGTTGGGACCATTTTTGGTAGGAGAGTGAACTCTTGATTGAGAATTACTGGGAGCCCTTGAGGTGAGGGAAGCCTTTAAGAGGTGGAAGAAGAAGTGGCATCTTCTTTATTGTATTTTCTTTCTGGATGAGTATTAATATAGTTAGTGTTGTCTCTCATATTCTGTGTCATTTGTGAATTCTAGTTACTTATTGCTTCTGGTTAATTCCGCATGTTTAGTTGCTAATACAAGGTAATCATATTGTGCTCTTTTTGAGGAGCAAGATCCTAACAAGTGGGATCAGAGTTGTTTGTTGTTCTTGATTCCCCATCAAGTAAAACCTTATCTAATTTTTTGTTAAGATCCAAGAGGCTAGCCGCTCAACCCCCTAAAAATCCTAGTATTATGTGCCCAATTTATATACTCCACCATGGAGTGGGGTTGGTACAATATTGGGAGATGAAACCCCAAGCCAATGCACCCATAAAGAACTTATGAGGAATAAATGAGCTCTCACCCACAACCCAAATGCAATAAAATAAATGGAAAGACTCTAGAGGTTGTTCCTAGGTCACCCACACTCAAATCTTGGGGAGAGCATTCACGACATTATTTTTGGCAAGACTAAATAAACAAGGTAATAAACTAAGCATTTTTGGTCACTTAAGTTCATTATAGGGGATAGGGGAGAGCGTACATGTTATAGTTATTGATTTTACATAAACAAAGAATTTAATCTATAAACTTTAAAACTACCTAATAACAAGAAACAAACAAAAAGGTGAAAAAAATCTTAAGAGCTATAACTAAATTATATGTTGTTTTTAGTAGCACCAACTCAAATATGATTGAAATTTTGACCCCTTGGCCTAGTTTTCACTTATATAAACTTTGAAAATACTAAAATACAAGTGTGATTAGGTTGATTTTAAGCACCAAACAAGTGTATGTGAGATTTATAAGTGTTTAGGCCTCTCTCTCTCCACCTTAGTTCCAAATAAAATGTTATGGGGTTTGCTTGTCTTTACACCAAAAACCAAATCAATAAACAACATTCCATTTTAAACTCTCAAGTTTTTGAAAACACAGAGTGAAGCCACCATTTATGCAAAAGAGTGAAGCCGCCATTTTTAGTGAAGCCATTTTTTCCGAAAAGTATGGACATAAAGACTAGAATTTGGTGAAGTCATCGTTATAAAAGGCGAAGCTCCTAATTAGATTTGGTGAAGTCACTGATTATAGGTTGAAAATAGGTAAAGTCATCGACACCAAATGGAAATTTACCTGGCAAAGTCATTGTTTAACAAGGTCAAAGTTTCTGAATCTAGATAGCAAATCCACCATTTAGTAGGTCAAAGTTACCATTTTTAAATTACCATTTCTACACAAATAAAGATCGCAAATAGACCACATGAATGGCAAAGCTGCCATTACATAGGGTGAAGCCACTAATTACACAAAAAAATGAATGATATTATTTTCAAGGCTAAAACTCTAAAATTTAAGAATGAAATGATTTTGTTATAAAAAAATAAAGGTTACACATCATTCTCCTTGGCCATACAAGATGCATGATCCCACCGGGCATGCCATTATGTATCTTAGGAGTCCTAAGAGCACATAAACATTGATTAGTTCCTTTTTAGTCAAAATTATAAAAATACATGCATAAAAATACACTATAACTAAACACTCTTGCTTAAGAACTAGGGGAGCGTAACATAATGAATAAGATCATAAAATAGAGATAAAAATAACATAAGTAATTTGCCTCTTTTGTCTAATTTGATGTCCATTTAATGGCATAAGGATGTTTGTGCTTGGTCTATGACATTAGATACTTATAACAATGCTTCTCCATGGTGGTAGCACTTATCGAATGGTCACTTGTGGCTTGGTATGAAGCTTGGAATAAAATGGGCATTATAACACTACTCTTAATGGCTTCTTAAAGGCATTCTTACAGAATAACATTACATATAAAATATTATAGGCATATGGTATGGATATTTGTATTTATAGCTCTAAGAACTAACTATAATTATAGGGAGTTAGGTTAAATTCTAACTTTGGTTGAGTCTAAAATAACGTAGGTTGAATCAATCTAACCCTAGGTTGGGTCAAATCACTCATGAAATCTTGACACCTTAGTTTTAGATATTTATGATCCATGATAGCTCACTTTAGATATTTTTGAGGTTATGACTCATATTTTTGGAATATTCAAGAATTAATATATCACTTTATTAGCTCCTTTGACTTCATATTTGGATAAAAATTCCTTTTTTGATAAATGAAATTCACTAATTCAACCTAGAATTCTTACTTAGGCAAGTTAATTAATATTTACAATGTAATTAATCTTGATTAGTGATTTTTCGATTTTGGTAATTATTTTAAATGTTTTAAATTAATAACTTGACAAGCCAAAAGTGTTAAATTACTAGGTCGTAATTTGACTAGGATTGAAATCAAACCAGGTTATTAGTGCATACAGGGTAGTGTCCCAAATAACTAAGCCTCACCATGTTTTTGAGTGATTAAATCCCTTAAATAGATGAATTTAGGTAATTTATGTGATTTATAGGCTTAGATTGCATCATTTTCTATAAATTAAACTAAATCCTAATTTAGGCATGAAAGTGGCCAAAATTGAGTGTTTATAATGTTGACCTCATTAAAGTAGGAAAGTATATTCTCTCTATTATTCTCTAAGGGACCATTGTTGACTTCATATCTCTTAGCCATTATTCTAAGGATGTCCTCATGTTCCTAACAAAATTTTGGTAGAAGTTGAGGTCCATCAATGACATGATCTTAAATTGAGGGATCATCTCCTTGTTTATTAATATTGCCATTTTATTTAACTTTTTATCCATTTCAATAATATATTATAAATACTCTTGTGATTTTTGGTAAATCACACTAATTTTGTTCAAAATGTCCACCACCTTTTATAAATCATGAAATAATTTTAAGAGTGCCCCCTCTACTTTATCAATCGGGTCAATTAGGAAGATGGTTCTCACTTTGGATTCCAAAGTTTTAACTTGCTCTTTCAATTCCTCCATGAGTTTTATAGTCATTTAATATGAGAACTTCAAAACAGATATTGGGTCCTTATAAGTGCTTTCCTCTCCTATTTTTTTTTTTCTAAAGGAAAATAAGTCTTCCTTTGTCTACCAACTTACAAGGTTCCCTCTTATGTGAAGTTTTTAGTCGTGACCCTTTTATTTATTTCAATTCCTTTGTCAAACTTAAGTTGTATATCTAGGTCAACCTGGTAAACCATCTCGAGCCTCTAAATTTTATTATCTTTCAAAGCATATATCTAATCTCCTTCATGTATTGGTCCAAGTGTCCTTAAAGTAGTGGCAGAGGAAGATACATCTAGTGAAGTGGATGGGGAATTCATAGATGCAGGAGGGGTTTGGATGGGAATGGAGGATAGAAATGGGAGCTACATATGGGGTTATGTGGGCCTTGAATTATCTTTTATCATCTGGATTGTGTGTCTAATGACACATGGGATATTTGTCATCATTCTTAAAGATAAAATGGGTCGAGTGAAAGTGAATTGAGGGGTTGTTGAACATAAGAGATTAGGTTCCAAGAGAAAGTTATAATTGGTGCAAGTCCAAGTTGGTGATGATGAAGAGGATAAATTGGATCACTTTATGTTTTAGTGGGTGAAATGGAAGTAAAAACTATATAATATGGATCTATAGGGTTTTTAAGTCTAATGGGTATGGGGAAATTGGCCAAAATCTCAAAGTATGCCTAAGCAATGGGTTGACTGGCTATCTAGTGGCACTTGGGTATAATGAGATATGGTAACTAGTGTCACTAGGGCATGCCTAGTATATACTGATGTAACTCCTAAATTTGGTGTATTTCTAAGAGGAGTAGTAACTAAAGTTGGTGGGGGAGAACTTTAGAGAGACTAGAAAGAATAAGCAAACCTAAGGAAACTTGACTAGGTACAGGCCCAATTGGTGAATAAAGTGTGTTTGATTTATGCATGGTAGGATAAATGGTTCTTGATTCAAGGGGAAAATATGGTTTAGCCTTTGGGGAATCTAGGTTGGGACTCAGAGTTACTTATAATATACATTATATGCACAAGGGGAAAATGACTTACTTGGGTTGTTTATTTAGCTAAGGCATTAACAAATGATGAATATAAAGGGGTGGATAGAGTAATCCCTTATAACCTCTTATTCATTTTTAGATTGTCATCTAAGGGAAGGTTCTCACTGGGTCTTTCTTCCAAGACTTGATTTCCTAGTTATTGTTCCTCTAATAGTTTATCAACTTTTCTTCCCAATTACTTCATTATCATCCATAGGGTTCAAATATAACCTATCATCATCATGGGTATTATGGTGGTACATGATATTGATCCTTACCCTTACTTCTTTTACATGCTTCTAGACTATCCCATGGAGATCCCATTATCTATCAACATGGAACTATAGGACATTGAAATATGGTATATGAGTTAACATGGTTGCTAATATAATGATATTATTGTGCTCATGCTGACAAATAATGAAATATAAATATGGGTATGGATTATACCTCCTATTATTGCAATGACTTGCCACAACATTGGCATACTCATACGAAATCTCCTGCTCTGCTAGCTTGTCAGGCACATAGTATGGTAACCTAAAGTGAGCAATGCATACCCCTTTAAATTTGACTATATTAAAATTTTAGTAGTACCAATATGCCCAAATGAACATAATTGAAGTTATAATTTACTTATAAAATTTTTTAATTTTCTTCTCATTAATGATGAAGTAGGGTGGTAGGTAGAAATGATTGCAAATGTCCTTAATGTGAACTCTGTAGTGGTGGATATATATTTAGGAGTAAACCAAATGCATTGGGGGACTAAAAGGTGCCCACTATAGAAAGGAAGGGTGATTGAAAGGAAAATTAACACAAAATTCATCTTTTAAATATGATATCATGTAACAATTGCCTCTTTTCCTAGACCTCATCACCTATTGGGCCAAGTTAAAGGTTATGATCCCTCCTATAGATAGGATCTACTTCTCATCAACGATTAGAATAAAGAATGGAAACCAAAACTTATTTACATGAAAAATGTCACTAGCCCCAAATATTTTGTTGAGAAATAACATCCCAATTATGAATACTTCTCTAAATGTTTTAATTATATAAGTGTTCATGTCTTCCTTGTTTACCAAATGTTTTGTGTCCTCGGCCTCGTCCTTCAAGGTCTCTATAATAGACCCATTATAATGAAATGTCCCTATTATATGGGATTTTTAGGTCTAAGAGATAATATTATATTGTGAAATTTGTGCCCAAAATTAGGGAAATTTGATACTTCCCACTATCAAATTAAATTAAACCATTCCTACATATAGAATTTGTAAATAGATTATATAATATATCACCATAGGAAAATAACCTAGGCTTATTAGAGGATTTGTGGAGTCCCAATTTCTAAATTTATATCATGTCTCCTGAGATTTCAATCTCCTCCTAGGTGGCATCATCATTATCCTCTATCTCATGCATCTCTTCCATAACTTTGAATAACTCATTTTATTGTTTATATCTCACTATGACTTTTATGAAGGTTGTGTCTCTAAAATATTGTGCATGCTTAAAGGGGTTGATGAAGATATCATCATAGTATATGTTAATACGGAGAACATAATAAATAAAATTTGAAGGAATATGAGATCTTTTGATCAATGGTTCTAGGGATCCTTATCATCATGTAATATGATCTTTTGGAGTCTAGATTGTGATAATAATGGTGTATAAATTTTAATTGGGTGAGATCTTATGTATTTTAAATAGCTCAAAGTAATGGTGATTAGAGTTTATAGACATGTGTATTAACTCTGAGTTGATGGTACTAGTTTAATTCACCGCCTTTCTACTTTTTAATTTAACTTCAAAAGGCCTTAATTTAGATTTGAATTTATTTGCCACAATCTAACTTATCCATGTGTCTTCATATAAAAGGTTCCAAGATCTATTGGAGTGTGGTTGGTTCACTTGTTTATTATGATAAGTGTGTTGAACATGTGCCTCCTTATTTCTCCTTGTGTCATTTGGGGAAACTACTCTAACCCACCAAGTGTGCATGTCTATTGAGGTGGACCCTAAAAATGATAAAGGTTGTCTTATGTTCTAACATAATATCTTAGGTGTATGACCCTTCAATTTTACATATATGACATGTGGTATGAATTGACTAGGCAATGTCTCTCGCATCCTACCAATTTAATGCCACCCTAAGAATTGTAGAAGCACCATGTTGCATTCTTTAATAATCTAAGGGGTCTTGAGATCATACAATTTTTTGAATATAATGAAATTTTAAGATTATGACCTTGACATAAGGATAATGTTGATTAGATAATACCTCCTACACCATACCATTTTATTGTCATCTTGGGAGATTCTGCATTATAAGATGTTAGGAGTACTGATAGGTAAGTGGAAAGTTGGTATTAGATGAAGGTTCTCAAATAGTATGATTCTTTGAGCATTGTGGGATCATGGGTTATGGGACCTACAGAGTGTAAAAAATACTAAGTTAAAACATTTTATAAAGAAGAAAAATATCACCTATAAATGATGCATCATGGGACTAAAGTTAATAATGTAGACACCTAAAATTGTCCACCACTGGCCTTTGACCAGACTTCAAATTGATTTCTACCAACCATTACAAATTAAGCCCAAGAATCACTAAATGTCCCAAATTTACTTATGCATCATCCATCAAAGCTCATAATCATATTAAGACATCTCTAATTGGAATATCCTACCAGATGAAATCATAACCTCTCACGAATTCATCCCTAATCATCTTGTGACATCACAACAGTCAATTTGGCCTATATACATATTAAGTGGGGCACTTGCACACATAAAATCAAATCTTGAAAGAGCTAAATGGTTAATCATAATTAATTGACAAGTTAAACCAAATTAAATGCCTAGTTGAATTTTCTATGTGCAATTAATGAATTACTAAAAAAATAAATTCAAAAGTATGAAATATCCTAGCTTTTAATGTTTACCTTTTACAAGTTGTTAAGCCTTTGGAAAATATCTCAAAATAACTATTTTTGGAGACCCATGCCTATTCATTGCAAATCATGAGTGTTTGACACCTTTTAACTCTATTGGGGTTATGTAGACTCACTTAGGTTAGGTTTTAACCCATTCCATGTTTAAACAACACTATAACTCACCTTGAGTTGTGGTTAGTTCCTAAGCCTATAAATACAATCCATTGCCTACTGAAAAGAGAGCTTGGAAATTGTAGAGTTATAATGCAGGTTTTGTTGCAAGATTCATATCAATAATGTTGTAATGCCAAAATATTGACAAAATCCACATCAAGCAAGCATAAGCCATATCAAGCCATAATAGTGCCAAGGATAAAGGGAGCTACACAAACTCCATTGCTAAAGACTCTTTAAGCACAAACCAAGCAAGCCACATAATGAATCATTTTGAGCTTTCAAGGAAGGTAAGATATTGTTTGTCTTTTTTATTTTAGTTGTGTTTTTCATTTGGTTTTTTTCATTAAGCTCCCCCTATGATCTAGGCTAGAGATGTTATCATGTTAGTGTGTTCATTTCATTATTTTATGGACGAACACAAGACTAACTTCCTCTCTATTGTCAAATTCCTATGATCACAAATGGCATGTCTAGTGGGACAAAAAGCATCCCACATATCAAGGACACCAAATTACAACTCATAAATTTTAAAAGAATGCTTGAATACCTTAAAAATTGGATTTTTTACTTTGTTTTTTCCATATTCTATTTTTAGTGTTACCTAGATTTACATAGAGACCAACATCGGTTTGACATAATTGGCATCATTTTTGCTTAACCAGCATTGGTTTTGTCTAACCATCATCTGTTCTCTCTAACCATCATCAGTTAGTGTGTAGGGTAGAACATGGAGAAAAACTTGGTTTTTGATGCTCTTTTTGAGTTCTTAATTGATTTTATTTATTTCATTGACTTGTATGCTCTCTATTTAATCACCTTGTTATAGGATTTATGAATTTTTATACTAATTTGAGCTAACCAACATTTTTCAAATCCTGTTATTTTGCCTTCAAGTTCATAGGTAACCAACATTAGTTCTAGAGCATTAGTTTGTTGTAACTGATATCGGTTCTCTATGAAACTAACTGGCATCGGTTTCTTTCTAGCTGGCATTAGTCACTGTTGATCAACATATATCTCTATATAACAAAAATAGAGATAACCCTGAGAGCTCAATTTGATAAGTGTTTTGCTCATCCATAATTGTGCTTCAAAGCATAAGGAAACCCTCTAAAATTTATAGGATTAAGGTGAGAGAAGGACATAAATTTTTAAGTGTTGAGTCTTGAACATTTCATTTTGGTGCCTAAAAGTAATGGTTAAGTCTTGAACATTTTGTTTTAGTGCTTAAAAGGAACATAGGTGTTTATACTTAGTTTGTTTTATGAAAGTTCTTACAAGTTTTGAAACTTAAGCCAAGGGGCCAAAAACTTCATCAAATATTTCATTTGGTGTATAAAATTAACACTTAGATTACAAATAAATTAAAGGGGTTTGTTTGGTACTAGATCTTAATACTTGTTTATTTTTTGCAAAAATAAGAATACGTGTATGCTCTCCCCCTATCCCCTTTAAGGAACTCAGGTGACCAAAAGTGTTTTTTCCTTGTAATTTATGCCTTGTCCAAAGTGTGAAAAGAACATTATTGAGGCTCTCTCCAAAACCCATATGGTTTGGGTGATTTAAACAAACATAACCTCTAAAGTCTTTTCACTTAGTCATTTATTTTATGAAACTTGTCTTATTAGTGGGATTTCATAGCTTCCTCATGAGTTCTTTAGGGAAGTTGTGTCTTAAGGTTTCATCTCTTGGAATTATTTCAACCCTATTTCATAGTGAGGTATATAAATTAGGGCATGTATACTATGATTAGTAGGGGATTGAGTGGCTAACCTCTCCAATCATAATGAAGATCTAAGTCAGGTTTGGATAACTAGGGGATTCTACTAATAATTACATAGATGGAATCACTATGCAAAGGAATAGACCCTTGCATAGTAAGTTCGTTGGTATGAACTCAATTGATGTGATGCATCTCTAGTGTTAATCACACTTGGTACCATCTACATGGTCAGAAATTTAAGTTTTAAAACAACCCCACTTGCCACAGATATATTGTTGATGCAGGGTGAGTAGCCTAAAGTTCCATGTCATTGTACAATATCTTGGGAAAAGGGGGGTGTAAAAACCCTACTATTTCATGCACTTTTATTTTTGGATTAGCACTTAAAATCCTCCCAAAAACGCATATATAGATGGAATTCAATGATATGATGCAACTTTTTCAATTATAAGATCTAGGACATTACATTTATATGTTTATGTCATTATTCTTTTACTTGTTTGGTCTTTGAGTCTAAAGCCATTTATTTATTTGTGCCACATCAAAATGATTTTTTTGTCCACACCACTATGTTGTTTGAGGAGGCATTATGTCATCCATTTCACACCATTCCTTTATCTTTGAATTTATTATCAAATCTGGTGTGTATGTCACTTGATTAAAATGGGTAACATTACACTACCTAAATCCATTTCAAGTTTTGTGCCTTGGAGTCTTAAAACAAATCATCGATTGTATATTTAGAGCATGATAATGTCATTATGTTGCTCAAATCATTTCATAGACTTATTTTTATTTGTGTCCAAAGTTTTACATTTGAAACCAATCCACATATGCCTTTTGAATCTTTGTTTAGTGGAATTATGCCATTCAAATTTGTCTAGCTTGTTTGTTCAAAAAAGCCTAAGTTTTCCTAAGTTGAGTTTTTAATTAACATTGAAAATTTTGAATCCAAACATTGATTGATTTTTTTTAGGCTTTGTGTAATTTTGGCTTAGACACAAATATTTCTCTTTTAGGTTACGTAAATTAGGTTAATTCTTTATCCAAATTCAAAAACTATTAGTTTATGCCTTTATTTAGGAGAAAATAGTCTATCTCTAAATGCCTTTTCTTTCATGCCTTATGCCAATTTTATAGAGTTCATGTCTAAAGCTGAGTACCTAGTCTATACCAAAGTGTTTCAAATTTGGTAGATTAAATCATGTCTCTTTGTTTAAAAGTCTAGATTTTGTGCTTGTTTTTCCAAAAGTCCTAGCACCTGCATGTTTGAGCCTAGCTTTTGATGTTGTATTTGGGCAAAAAACCTAGTAACCTTTATTTTCCTAGATTATACCTATTTGAAACACTTTGAACCTAGAGTTTGGCATTCTATTTTTAGTTCATCCACTTGACCTTTTTTGTGTGATACATTTGATGTCAGTTTATTTTATACCAAGTCTTAGCATAGACATTTTGGAGGTATAGCTCCATCCTTTGACCAAGTTAGATTGAGTTTGAACCATTTGTCTTTTTAGACATTAGTTTTAAGATTTTCTATAACTCTAACCCTTTTTATCATGAAACATTCACCATTGTTTCATGTTAGGTTGTGGAGCTAAAAGCTTCAATTGTTTGCAGACATGGAGGAGTTGTTGAGTGTCACAGTCACCAGCATCGGTTAGGCTGACTGACGTCGGTCAGTGGTGAATAGAAGGGAAACTGACATTGGCAGGATATCAGCCGACATTGGTCATATCCAGGCAGACAGGGACCGATGTCAGTCTCCTGTGTGGTTCCAGAACTGTTCGTTGCACGAACAATTAGTTTGTTGAACTGAGTGTTTGCATGTAAAGGCTATTTTTGGTCTTGAGTTGCGAGTCTAATTATTATAGATTAGAAGTCTAAGTTATTGTTTAAGTGTGGGATCTATTTATAGACCCATTGGCATGTATTGTAATTTAGGCAAGAAAAGGATTTCTTCCAGTTGTAAGATCTTGGTCAGCAGGTGTGCAAGGCCACATTTGGAGATCTACATGTGTAAGTAAGGTATGTTGAGTTACAGGTTGTTGCAAGCTTATGGGAGATCTACTTGAAGTACTTTGAGTACTTGTGTACTGGCAGGGTTATTACTGACTGGTTGGAGGTGAACACCAATTCTATGTTTGAGTTGTGTGTTGGGACCGTTTTTGGTAGGAGAGTGAACTCTTGAGAAGAATTACTGTACACTTGGTGTGGGAAGCCTGAAAGGTATGGAAGAGTGTGGCGTATCTTCATTGTATTCTTTTTTGGATGAGTATTAATACATATTGTGTTGTCTCTAATATTATGTGTCATTTTTGAATTCTAGTTACTTATTGCTTCTAGTTAATTTCGCATGTTTAATTGCTAATACAAGGTAATCATATTGTGCTCTTTCTGAGGAGCAAGATCCTAACAAGTGGGATCAGAGCTGTTTGTTGTTCTTGATTCCCTATCAACTGGTATCAGAGCTTTTGGTTGGGTTTACTAATAGGTGTTTCAGATCTGGTTAGTGTGTGTTGATTACAGGTTACTCACAGGGGTTTCTGTTTGAGTGGGAGTATAGCAATGGCAAAAGAATGTAAGCTACGAATGGAGAAATTTAATGGCAAGAACTATCAATTATGGAGGATGTAGATTGAATATTATCTGTATCAGAAAGATTTGTACTTACTATTGGGTGGGGTTGCATGTAAGCCCCTAGATATGAAGAATAAAGAATGGGAGGTTCTTGATCAGAAGGCTCTGGGATCTATAAGGTTGAGCCTTGCATCATCTGTGATTTCCAACTTATCTCAGGCTAAGACAATGGTAGAGTTGATGGAATCTTTGGCAAATTTATATGAAAAACCCTCAACTTTGAATAAGGTATTTCTTATGAAGCAATTATTTAATTTGCAAATATTGGAAGGTGGATCTATTCATAGTCATCTTAGTGATTTCCATGGTTTGGTAAACCAGTTAAATTCAATCAATATTGTTTTTTATGATGAAATAAAGGCTCTCTTAATCTTATGCTCATTACCTGAAAGTTGGGAGAGTTTGTTAATGGCAGTTAGTAATACTGTGTCTGCTTTAAAAATCTTAAAAGTGGATGATGTTGTGAGTGTAATCTTGAAAGAAGAAGTTCGCAGGAAAAGCACAGGTGAATCATCAGGAAATGCTTTGAGTGTGGAAAGTAGGGGAAGGCAAAGAGAGAAGATCGAGCATGGGAGATCAAGGTCCAAGATAGGCAAGAGATCCAAGTCTAGGTATGGCAGAATAACCTACTGAAAATGTGGAAAGCATGGGCATTTAAAGAGAGATTGTTGGTTGGGTGAAGATCAGCATGAAGGACATGAAGAAGCAGATTTTGCAGAGTTTGTTGCACAGGATGTTCTGGTATGTTCTTTGGATAAAGTATAATCTTGGGTTTTAGATTTTGGTGCCTCTTTTCATGCATCCCCAAATAGGGTGATGAGGGTTGCACAATAACTCTCACAGTGGACTCTTGGAAGGTTACCAAGGGTGCACTTGTTGTAGCAAGAGGTAAGAAAGTAGGTACGCTTTATCTATCTACTTGTGTTACTGGTTCTCCTTTTGTTTATCTAGTTCAACTATAGATTTGAAGATGTGGCTTAATAGGCTTGGTCACATGAATAATAAGGGGATGCATGTTCTTGAGTCAAAGGGTATGATTTTGGATTTGAAAAGCATGGATCGATATATATATATATATATATATATATATATATATATATATATATATATATATACACACACACATACATATACATACATATTTATATACATATGTGTGTGTGTATAGATATGTATAGATATGTATAGATACATACATATATATACATACATCTATATACATACATATCTATATACATAGGTGTGAGTTTTTTAATCGGTATATAGATATGTATATAGATGTGTATATAGATGTGTATATATTGCAAAAGAAGAAAGTGACGTTTCTTGAGAAATTCGATGTTAGTGACAAGAACAAGAAAGCCTTGGTTTTCAAGGAAAAGATGACAGATAGAGATCAGTGTAAGGGGCTAAAGAATTTTGAGCAGAGCAAGGTTGATATGGACAAGGGTTTAATATAAAAGGAGCTCGCGAGTAAAGGTCATCGCTCACAAGTAAAACATAAAGACCGACGTCAGTTAGAAAACTGGCATCGACATCTAGATAGAGACCGATATTGGTTGTGTGCAGCCTGATGTCAGTGACTCTAGATAGATACACACTGACATTGGTCAGGGAGAACCAACGTCAGTGATGAGGCAGTCACATAGAACCAACATCGATCGGATGCAGACTGAGATGTGACCGGCATCGGTCACTGAGATGGATTTTGGGCAGACAGCAAGCTATCAAGGAGTCTCAAGCACCCATATGGAGGACTTAAAGGGTAAGTAAGCCTCAAATTTATCATTTCCCTTTTTTACACTACTTGTTGCTCACTGATGGTCAAGAACCAGGAAGTTATTAAAGAAGTAGAGCAGGTAGATTCAGGAAATAGTGGGAGCTTGGCATGGATGAAGGATGTGATTCCTTGGAGAAGAACCAAATGGGAGTTTTTGGGTGGAGTTGCCAACTGGAAGAAAGCACTGAGAGACGAATGGATGTTCAGGATAAAGAAGAGTGGGAATGGACACGTGAGACAGAAGGCCAGGGTATATGGTCTTGTGTAAGTTGTAAGACAATGGAGGTTTAACCATTGTGTTTCTCTTTACCAGGTTGGATAATATTAGCTACATTATCCTGTTACTGTATTGTGTGCTTGTTGCAGGGTTAAACATACAAGGAGTTGCTGAACTAAAGGTAAAGCTAGTTCAGAGGTGTGTCATGAAGAATCTGGAAGCAGCAAGATTCTTTGGCATGAGTGTGTTCTAGGGACATGGAAGGTCACAGGTTGATTTTGTCTCCAGATGATTGTGTGAAACCGGTTAGCACGCTAATGGTTGGAGAGTTCTATGAATAGTGTTTTGATTTACATAATGAGGTTAAGTGCATGGTATGTACTAGACCTGATATTTCCCAAGCAGTGGGTGTTGTCAAAAAGTTTGGAGCCAATTCGAGAAAGAAGCACTGGAGGGCATTTTAGTGGATTCTTAAAGGGACCCACAGCAGGTGCACATGCTAATGCAGGATCAAGTTATTTTCTACATGGGTTTGTAGATGCAAATGTGGTAGGTGATTTGGATGACAGGAGGTGCACCACAGGATTTGTGGTGGTTGGTCTTCAAGAGTGATTTTGAAGAGGGATACAAAGCCAAGGGAACAAACTAGATGATGTACAAGTATAGGTACAATTGCAGTTGTTTATCTCCAAGTGGGAGATTGTTAGGTTGTGGAGCTAAAAGCTTCAACTATTTGCAGACATGGAGGAGTTGATGAGTGTCACAGTCACTGGCATCGGTTAGGCTGACCGATGTCGGTCAGTGGTGAATAGAAGGGAAACTAGCATCGATAGGATATCGTCCGACATCGGTCATATCCAAGCAAATAGGGACTGACGTCGGTCTCCTGTGCGGTTCTAGAACTATTCATTGCACAAACAGTTAGTTTGTTGAACTAAGTGTTTGCATGTAAAGGCTATTTTTGGTCTTGAGTTGCGAGTCTAATTATTGTAAATTAGAAGTCTAAGTTATTATTTAAGTGTGGGATCTATTTATAGACCCATTAGCATGTATTGTAATTAAGGCAAGAAAAAGATTTCTTCCAGTTGTAGGATCTTGGTCAGCAGGTGTGCAAGGCCACATTTAGAGATCTACATGTGTAAGTAAGATCTATTGAGTTGCAGGTTGTTGCAAGCTTATGGGAGATCTACTTGAATTACTTTGAGTACATGTGTACTAGCAAGGTTATTACTGACTGGTTGGAGGTGAACACCAATTCTGTGTTTGAGTTGTGTGTTGGGACCATTTTTGGTAGGAGAGTGAACTCGTGAGAAGAATTACTGTAAAGCTAAATTCTTAGCCAAATGAATTGCACTCTGACTATCACTGTATAATCTGTAACTCTCTTGCTCCTTTCCTAGCTCTTCCATGAACCGTGTCATCCATATCATTTCTTTGCTAGCCTCTGTGACTACAATATATTATGCTTCTGTAGTTGACAAGGTAACAACCTTCTGTAACTTTGATATCCAGCTAACTGTCGTTCCACCAATAGTGAAAACATATCTTGTGGTGCTCCTTCTACCATCCAAATCACCTACCATATCTGAATCTACATAACCATGTAGAGAAGTATCTGAACCTCCATAGCACAAATGCCTACTGCTGGTCCCTCTCAGATATCTAAAGATCCACTGAACTGCTTTCCAGTGCTCCTTCCTTGGATTGGCCATATACTTACTTACAACTCCCACTGCTTGGGCAATATCAGGCCTAGTACAAACCATTACATACATTAAGCTCCCTACTGTGGAAGCATATGGAACTCTACTCATGTACTCTACCTCATCATGTGAATTAGGACATTGTTCTTTACTCAACTTGAAATGTCCAGCCATAGGTGTGCTTACCGGTTTTGCATCTTGCATATTGAACTATTTCAACACCTTGTTCACATAATCCTCTTGAGACAAAATCAACCTGTGATTTTTCTTGTCTCTCTTAATGTTCATGCCAAGGATTTTCTTTGCTGCTCCCAAATCCTTCATGGCAAATGTGTGAGCTAATTTCACTTTAAGCTCAGAGATATCCTGCATGTGTGATCCTACAACCAGCATATCATCTACACACAATAACAGAATAGTATATCTACCATTATCCAATCTCTTAAAATACACACAATGGTTAGATTGACATCTACTATATCCATGCTCAGTCATAAACCTATCAAATCTCAAATACCATTGTCTAGGAGCTTGCTTGAGGCCAGACAAGCTTTTCTTCAATCTGCACACTAACTTCTCCTTACCTTTGACCTCAAATCCTTCCAGCTGATCCATATATATTTCTTCATCCAAATCTCCATGAAGAAACATTGTCTTAACATCAAGCTACTCAAAATGCAAATCCTCAATAGCAACTAAAGACAATACAGTCTGAATAGAAGTCATTTTAACAACAGGAGAAAAAATCTCACCAAAATCAATACATAGTTTTTGTGCAAATCCTTTCACTACCAACCTGGCCTTATATCTCATCTGTCCATTCTCACCTTCCTTCAATCTATAGATCCATTTGTTCTTCAATGTCTTCTTTCCTGCTGGCAACTCAACCAAATCCCATGTTTGGTTCTCTTTCAAGGAATCAATCTCCTCATTCATGCCTAGCTCCCACTGATTCTTGGATTCCACCTATATTGCTTCATTAAAACTCTCTAGTTCTCCACCATCAGTAAGCAATAAATAGAATAATGAAGGGGAATATCAAATTAGAGGTTTACTTACCCTTTTTGACCTCCTGATGGGCATTTGAGACTCATTCACAACACGATGTCTACCCTAATTCTCTGATAGTGACTGACCTCAGTCACTTCCAGGCCTGTTACTGGCCGACATCGGCTCTGCCTGACCAACGTCAGTTCCTACCTGACCGACATCGTTTCTTGTATTGCCGACGTCAGTTCCTGCTTGATCGACGTCAATCTCTATGTTTTCCTATCTGTGATAATTCTTTCCTGCGAGCTCATTTTGGACCGTCACCTCATCCAATTCTCCATTGCTCTACCCAGATTGATTCAGCTTCTTGAGCTGATCACTATACATCACTTTTTCATTGAAAACAACATCACGGCTCCTAATTATTTTGTTAGTTCCTAGATTCTAAAACTAGAATCTAAAATCATTAGAGCCATAGCCAATAAATGTGCACCTCATAGACTTAGCATCCAGCTTCTTTCTATTTTCCTTATCAACGTGCATAAAAGCTTCACAACCAAAAACTTTGAGAAATGAGAGATCTACCTTTTTACCTATCCATGCCTCTTCTAGAATTCCACCATCCAAAGCTATAGAGGGTCCTCTATTAATCAGGTAAACTGCAGTATCCACAGCTTCTGCCCAAAACTCTAAGGGCAAACCAGCATGCAATCTCATACACCTTGCATGCTCCATTACTATTATGTTCATCCTTTCAGCAACTCCATTTTGCTAAGGTGTCCTTGGAACCATCCTTTGCTTGCGTATTCCATGCATATAACAATCCCAGTTGAACTTGTGGTTGCAGAACTCACCACCATTGTCAGATCTCAAGCACTTCAATCTTCTGCCCGTTTCATTCTCAACCATAGCTTTCAAAATCTTAAAAGTGTCAAAAACATTAGATTTTTTCCTTATGTAATAGACCCATACCTTTCTTGTAGCATCATCAATGAAAGAGACAAAGTACTGTGATCCTCCAATAGAAGCAACCTGAGCTGGTCCCCACACGTCTATGTGAACAAGTTGTAATTTGTGCTTCTTCTTTGTTGATCCAGTCTTGAGAAAAATCACTCTCTTTTATTTCCCCAAAACATAGTGCTCACAAAAATCCAGATCTATGCTTTTCAAATTTGAAAGCTTACCTTTTGACTTAAGAATGGACATTCCCTTCTCATTCATGTGGCCGAGCCTAGAGTGCCACAACTTTGCATCCACATCTGAAGTAGATAATACAGAAGGAGAAATATCAATAATACAATCACATAAATAGAGAGTACCTACTCTCTTACCTCTGGCCAATACAAGTGTACCCTTGGTCACCTTCTAAGATTCAACTGTGAGAGTTATTGTACAACCCTCATTCCCTAACTTTTCTGCAGAAATCAAATTCCTCTTCAGGCTGGGAACATGCATGACGTCTCTCAACACCCATGTGTTGCCATTCTGCATTTTCAATTGCACTTTTCTTTTGCCAACAATTTTACAAGGCTCATCATCCCCTAAATAAACTATTCCAAAATCTCCATGGATATAGTCACTAAAATATTCTCTATTAGGGGTAGCATAAAAAGATGCACCAGAATCTAAAACCCAAGATTCTATATTATTATGCAAAGAGCACATCTTGTGCAATACCTGCAACTTTTACTTCTTCTTTACCTTCATGCTGATTGTCTTCTTTAGGCTTTGACCAGCAATCTTTGCTTATGTGCCCTATCTTTCCACAATTCCAGCATTATGGCTTCTTGCCATTTCTGGATTTGGATCTACCTCTCACCTTTGACTTAGACCTTGATCTCCCTTTCTTGCTCTTCTCTTTTTACCTTCCCTTGCTCTCAAAACTTAAAGCGTTCCCTGATGTTTCCTTTGTGCTTTTCCTGCGAATTTCTTCATTCAAGATTACACTAACAACATCCTCTACTTTTAAAATATTTGAAGCAGATGCAGTATTACTAATTGCCATTACCAAGCTATGTCAGCTTTCAGGCAAAGAACATAATATTAAAAGAGCCTTAATTTCATCATCAAACACTATTCTAACTGAATTTAATTGATTTACAATTCCATGGAAATTATTTAGATGATTAGATACAGATCCACCTTCCTGCATTTGCAAATTAAATAACTGCTTCATAAGATATACCTTATTTGAAGCTGAGGGTTTTTCATATAAATTTGCTAAAGTAGTCATCAACTCTACAATTGTCTTTGCCTGTGATAAATTAGATATCACAGTAGATGCCAGACTCAATCTTATAAATCCAAGAGCCTTTCTATCAATAACTTCCCATTTTTCATCATCCATGTCTTTGGGCTTCTTTAAAACCCCACCTAACGGTAAGTATAGATCTTTCTAATATAGATAATCCTCTATCTGCATTCTCCAATGTTGATAATTCTTGCCATTAAACTTCTCCATTCTCAGTTTACTTTCTTCTACCATTGCTTTCTCCCACTCAAATAGAAACTCTTGTGAGTGCCCTGTAATCAAAAACACTAACCAGATCTGAAACACCTATTAGTCAACCTGAGCTCTGATACCACTTGTTGGGGATCAACCAACAAAGTTGATTACTATGTGAAAGCAATTAAATGTGGAATTAAACCAGAAAGATAAGTAACTAGAATCAAAAATAACAAAGAACAAGAGATACCAGAAACCACCCTAAAAACTTGTATTAAACTCTTTACAGAAGGGATATAATTGAAGAAACTTCTTTTCTTCCACGCCTCTCTCAGATGTACAGATCTCTTTCTAGATCTCTTTCCCTCAAGAGTTCTTTCTCTCAATTATAATCAACTCCAACACTTGGATTGATACACATATACAATTATACTGTCCAATTCCAATTACAATAAGCTATGAAGAATTATCCCTATTATATAGAATTAGGGATCATGAGCAATGCAATTACAACCAATAGATGCACCTCCTAATCAAGGGCTCAAAACAGTCTTACTAAAGATAGAGATGTGGACTTAAGACTAACACTTAATCCTACCATGCAAACATTATGTTCTATCCATGGAAATAGCATTCTAGATGCACATGTGACCAACGTCGGTCCCTGCCTGTCTACACCTAACCGACGTCGACCAATCCATGACTGACGTCGGCATCTCCTAGTCGACTCCTGACTGACGTCGGTCGCTCCTAACCAACACCGGTGACTGTGTAATTCCTATAACCTACAAACTCGCTCATTTGGTGAAGCTTTTAGCTCCACACCTCAACATAAGTAAGGTCTGTTGATTTGCATGTTGTTGCAAGCTTATGGGAGATCTACTTGAAGTACTTTGAGTACTTGTGTACTGGCAGGGTTATTACTGACTGGTTGGAGGTGAACACCAATTCTGTGTTTGAGTTGTGTGTTGGGACCATTTTTGGTAGGAGAGTGAACTCTTGAGAAGAATTACTGTACACTTGGTGTGGGAAGCTTGAAAGGTGTGGAAGAGTGTGGCGTCTCTTCATTGTATTTTTTTTGGATGAGTATTAATACATATTGTGTTGTCTCTAATATTCTGTGTCATTTATGAATTCTAGTTACTTATTGCTTCTGGTTAATTCCGCGTGTTTAATTGTTAATACAAGGTAATCATATTGTGCTCTTTCTGAGGAGCAAGATCCTAACAAGTGGGATCAGAGCTGTTTGTTGTTCTTGATTCCCCATCAACAATTCAAACATGTCTCAATATATTTATAGCAGAGTCATGTACAATTCAAGGTATAGTAATGTGGTTGCATAAGAAGACTTTATTGAATACCCCTATGGAGATGATGTCATTTATGAGACAGATCCTTATCCACCTTAAAACACTCAAACTAAGGAATAGATTCAAGATCCTTTGGCCCATTATTTGGTCAACACACCTCCATACTTGAAGTAGGACCAAGAGCAAATGGTATAATACCTAACTAACGTACCTTCAATTACAAAACAAGTCTAACAGTAACTATACTACATTATGATTCCATCATATTATAACCTTATTTGTTTGATCATCACTTTATTGTGAACAAGGATGAAGTCTTAATCAGAGCCATGGAGGTAGAGGCTAAGTTTTCAATAGACTTTCCCCATAAAAACTTGTCAAGTCTAGTAAGAGTGCCTTCAACATACCTTATATTCAAAACAATAAATAGGCCTTTTCTAGCAATCCTCAAGCTATAGTGTTGATGTTATATTAGGACCCTCATATGATTGTCATAATAAAATGTCTCATGGAGGACTACTTCATGTAGATGTAGACAACATACCAAACCTATCTAAACTTAGCATATAATTTCAATAAGCTGACCATGTCAAATGCTCATCTTATTGAGCTAGCTCCTCCAACAAGAGTCTTAATCAAGTTTATAGACCAATAAAATTATGGTATAGACCCATTCACATGAATCAATTTGGTTAGAGACATGTTCAATACCCCTACCATTGAAGAAGTGTCTTCTTCTGCTACGTAGAATAGTGAGCCAAACATAGTAGACAATACGTAAGTATCATCCAATCTAGACCAAATTGGTGTAAATGCACAAAATACTAGTCCACAAAAAAATGTGCCTTTAGTTAACACCATGAGTGGTTTGTATACATAGGGGGTAGGATTTTCTACCTCCTAACCATAACCAACTACCTCTAATCCTCAACTAGTTACTTATTCAAGCACCTAATTACAAGGATTAAGTAGTCAAGCAAAGACCAGTGCCATACCTCAAAAAAATGTGATGAATTTTACTCCACCATAATAGGTGATGACTAACATTACACAATAATAGGCACCTTCAAACATACCCATGTAGCAGAGGCAAAACATTCTACCATGTCAATAGGGGGCAACCAATGTTCCACTTTGCCAAGTAGTGTCGAACATACCTCTTTAGTCATAGACCAATTTACCATTACAATCACAAATGATGTCTAATCAATAGTGTATAAGTATTAGTTAATAAAAAAATTCAAACCTTTAACATGCATCTACTTATCAACAATGATTCATAAAACTAAGAGGTTATAATGTTTCACAAGTACCTATCAGGTAACAATTGCATTTTATTCCTAATGTGCCATAAACTTAACAATAGGTTCCTTATTCACAAGCTCCCCTTTATCATTCAGGTATGACTATTTGGTAGTAACTCCCTAATCAACCTCAATGGGCATAGTACATCTCCCCCAACTATATCCTTCCATCTCAACCTCTATTTCCCCAAAACTAGGCCTACATACCCAATAAGAACTAGAATACCACACCATAAAGCATGCAATTCCAAAAATCACATATTAATCTATATATGCATATTCCTAGCCAATTCCCTAGCTAAACCAACATTCCACATCAAACCATGCCTCTATTATACCCTGGTCAAAGTAATCCACTTGTGACTGCCCAGCCTCCACCTCAATCCAATGTTCCCTCTAGTTTATTAGCTCAAGAGTTGCAATATATGAAGGATTCAATTTTCCTCATCCAAGCTAGAAAGTAGACTAAGAATTTTAAGTTGGATGATGTGTGTTCTTACATGTTTAACATGGAGTATTTACAAACACCATTTCCTCCAGGGTATGAACCACCAAAATATGATAAATACAAGGGGAAAGGAGATCCCAAGGCCCACTTGACTAAATTATTTGTTGCTTGTCAACCAATGGCCTATAGCAACATATATCTTCTACTATTTTTCCAAAGGAGTCTAGAAGGATAAGCATTGGACCGGTTTATAAAATTACCAAATAATTCAGTTTCTAAATTTGATGATCTTTCAGATAAGTTTGTGAAACACTTCTACAATCTCAAACATGATATTTCATTGGTAGATTTGATGTAAGATAAATAGAAGGCCAATGAAATACAACCTACAGTGATGGACATCCCTTGCCAACTAATTCACCCATAGTCTGCCAGACAAGTAATTAGTCACTATGTTTACCAAGAATTTGCATAGTGATAAATCTTACCATTTGGAGTTGCAATGTGCACACAATTTTAAGGAGATTATTAATAAAGGTTTATTTATCTAAATAGCCCTTATTAACAAAGGGATTATCAAGATAAGATCATAAAATCAAAACCAAAACAATGGCTAAAACCATAATCAAGTCCAAGTGCAAGCATTGTAGACATCCAATTCCTAACACCATTTGTGTTGAAATTATCAATCTTACTCGAATTGCACTCAAATGCACAAATTAGGCCAAAATCATGTAAATGCACTAAATGGTTCAAGATTGTTGTATACAAGTACCAATTTAGGCCAATGTATCCCTAAATGGGGCATTGCATTTTCTGTGATTCCTAGTTTTTCTTAAATCATTTCAAGTCAAAATGATGATTTCATATTTTGGTGCTTCGGATCACTCTTTTCTTCTAATTTATTAGTACACGTCATGTACCTTATTTTGTGTTGGCAACATCTTATATGGGATCACAGTCCATACACATCTAACATCACCTTCTAATTGTTTTCAAGTCAAATTATGACCTAATAATATGACTTTTTAACCATTTTGATTAATCGTGCACCATTTTCCAAATAATTACACTAAAATTGATTAATCTTACTTAGGCAAATTAACTCAAATTAAGAGCTTAAGTAAGAATTTCATGGAGCAAATTGAATATTTCTTTATTGGAAATTGATTTTGAATATCTTCATCACCTAATGACATGATCAATAAGGTGGCATCCAGAATCCATAAATGCAATAAATATCAGGTTTATGGGCACCCATGCCTCATTAATGCCCCTTCCTCCTAAATAATTATGAGGATATTTATATATTTAATTGAAAATATTAGATTAATTCATGGCCACATATATTAATCTTGATATGGATGGTCATGGTTGATCTTGATCAAATCCAAAATCCTATAAATAAAAGGGCGTAGAACATCATTTTTAAGCTTAAATTATGTAGACTTATAATGCGAGATTTTCTCCATAAGTCATTTGTGTAGTTTTTTTATCATTCTCTATTTGCAATAGGATAGCTTCATTTGATAGGCATAGATTAGATTTCTTATCTTGAGCCTAGATTATGCATGGTGATCTTGAGATAATGGAAGAGCTTAGCGTCTATTGTTGATAAAGATAAGAACACAAAATCAAGGGAAAAAACATGCTTGGGCTACTTTTGGATGGTGGAATCACTTGGGAAGGTAATATGCATATGTGTTTTCTTTCAATTTTTTATTATTTTCATTAGCAAACCCCATATAATAGGTTGGGTTAGATTTTTAGTTCTTATGCATCCTTTTGTGTTTTCATGACTAATGTTTGAACTAATCCTCTTTGTAATCCAACACTACATTTTGGCACACCCAATGGGATCATAGCATCCATCAAGTAAGGAAGACATCTTGTCAATTTTACATTTACATAATAGTCATTAAAAAGTCCTTTAACAAGAATTTTTATGCTCATTTTCCCATGTTTCTAACATTTTTGTGCACACACAAGTCACACAGTGGTTGACGATGATTATGAGTGACTGGCATAGATTAGAAATAACTACAGTCAGTTGGGTTATAGGGGAAATACATCTAAAATTTTCCATTTTAGAGCTCTATTCAAGTTTGTTTCTAAAAAATTGAGTTTTATAAGTCTCTGGTCTGAATGTTTATTGATCTAGAAGGTTTTATTTTAAAAAATTTATCATAACAACTATTCTCCAAGCATAATATTTTTTCCTTCAAGTTCATAATTGACTATTATAGGTCATTTTTGATCAACCATGGTTGGGTTACAACCGGTGATGGTCTTGTAGGAATTAGCACCAATCAATATGACCAATGTCGATCTTTGTTTTAAAAAAAACATAGATCTGAGAGCATGTTTTCCAAAGTTGCTTGTCTCAAAGATAAAAGTGCTTCAAAGCTAAACAAGACTATCTAACTTTTTATGCAAGACCTACATAGAAAAGTGGTTTTTTTAGCACAACTAACTCTTTTAAACTTCCATTTGGTGATTAAAAATAATTAGGAACCTTCCCTTTGGTGTTTAAAAGGAAAACTACATGTTTATTTTGAATGCTTTGTGATTGTTTTTCAAAAGTTTTTGAAAACTAAGGACAAGGGGCCAAAGAACATCACCAAACACTTCAATTCAGTGCTTAAAACCAAACTCACTTCAAATTTATAATCTTTTCAAAATAGTTTTGTTTTGTATAAGTCATCTATGACTTGCTTTGTTAGATTGTTTGAGAAAAAAGAATTTTTTTGTATGCTCTCCCTCATCCCCTATAGGGAACTCAAGTGATCAAAAGTGCCTTTTCATTAAAATTGTGCCTTTATCCAAGGCATAAAAAGGAATTTGAATAGGGTCTCTCCAAAATTCATAAGGTTTGGGTGATCTAAAAATAACCCTAAATCATTTTTACTTAGATTTTATTTCATGCATTTTGGATTGTGAGGGGGATATTATTACCTCCCATGAGTTCTTTAGGGAAGCTTTGACCTGGAGCTTCATATCTCAACATTGTATTCAACCCTTCTCCACATGGGGGTATAAAAACTAGGATTACCCTATTAGGATGGTGGTTTGAGTAGCTAAACCATCTCCATTAGTGGTAAGTCAACCCAAAATGTATGCTCATTCAAAAAATTGCACTATACTGAGCAATTGATGGATGTAGTGGTTGTGAAAATGACTACATTTGGCCTAAAGTTCATGTTGGAACATACATCTTTGGAACTATGTAGGTAGCATCCACTTGTCTTGTACATCTAGATTTAGGTTGGCCAACCCCTTATTTTTCTTCTATTCCCCCATTTCTTCTGTGTTGTTCCTCTTTAATTAAGGAACAACTTTGTGTCCTTTTTCTTGTTACACTATTGTAGAAAGTCACAGCTCTACTACTTATGCACGAACAACTATTTTTAAACCATGTTAACTTGGTTTTTACTTGTGTGCATTTATTTAAGTTATATTGGTGTTTTGTTTTTTTTCAGAGTGTTTTGTTATGCTTTCTTGTCTCTTCACTTGTTTCTTCTTCTTTCCCTTGATTGTTTCTTCTTGTTTCTTCTTTTTATTACTTCTTGTCTCTCCTTAGTCTTTTATTTTCCTATTTGCTCTTACTTCTTTGTTTCCTTTTTCCAAGAACACTTTGATGGTCCACATGGATCTAGATTATTTATATCTAGATCTCATGGTATTAGGTTGTTCTTGTTTTGCTTTAAAACATTCTTATTACTCCTTAAGTCTTGATTGTTCATATCTTGATCTTAAGTTGGGTTCATTCTTGTTCTTATTTTTCTTTGTCTTTACTTTTTTGTTTAAATGTAAATAGTTGTAACTCTAGTTTTGGTCATTTGTACCATTATCCTTATTTATAGGTATTCATATTTGAACCAGCTTTGCATAATTGAAGTGCCATGACATTATGAGTTACTCATACTTATGATGCCTAATTTATTTTTCTATAGAAAGCACTTTGTGCTTTGGATTAGAGTCTAAATTTCAACACATTTTTGATGAATAGATTTTAAGATCACCATGTATAAACTAGGCTCAATAGGTTTAGCACTTCAACTCTATGTTTAGACATGCATCTCTTCACATATATCATGAGTCTAATTAAGTAACTGGTCAGTTTTCTTCATCCCTCATTCCATTCTCTCCCATATTTTGGATGAACTACATTAGATTGAGGTTCATTTGGACTATGTAGGCAATTCTTGGATACATGACATATCTCAGGTTAGCTTGATCATCTTCACTTTTCTTTTCATCTCTTTCATCACTTTGTGCATTCTTGAATGCCTAGTTTTTTGTGGCTTTTTCATAGCTATTCCATAATGGCATCTATGTTTGTGTCCACTCATATTTAATATATGTACTAACTTATATCCTTGAGATATTTTTTTCCAATTTTCCCATGCATGGGGCATAACATTTGGACCGGTTCACAAATCTAAATCTGCCCTATAGGGGCAAACCCTTCTTTATCAGTGATCAATATTAGCCCTACTGGGGCAAAAAATTTTATCACATGATCATTTGTAGTTTAATGGAGTGTATTATTATTTCTTCTATATTTGGAGATAACATTATCCTTTTCTTCTAATTTCAAGCTCTCCATACTTTTGTCCACAATGGAAATATTTTAGTGTGCAACTTGTCTCAAGATTGATCAGTTCTAAAGCACGTAGCTTGCACCCTAGCTTTGGGTGTGTTCAAAGTGTGTCACTTCTATTTTTGGATTGTATCTTTCCCATTCCCCCATCTTTTGGGCCCATTATAATTCTAATTATATTTTGATCATTGATGGAATCAATGCATGCAAGCATTAGCTTGTCTGGATTTAATCTATTCCTCATGTTAATCTCACTTTCTCTCTCTTTTTGATAGTCCATCCTTCTCTTTCATCCTTGTATGTCCTTTGAAGGGGGAATCATGGGTAATTTTCAATTTCTTATTGACAACTCTTTTCTTTGAAAAGACATTGCTTTGCCTGAATGTCTCACCACACCTTTTCAAATATGAGTAAAATGTAGACATCTAATTCCTAACACTATTTGTGTTGAAATTGTCAATCTTACTCGAATTGCACTCAAATGCACAAATTAGGCCAAAATCACTTAAACGTGCTAAATGGATTGATTTTGTCATATAAAAGTTTGAATTTAGGCTAATGTATCCCTAAATGAGGTAATGCATTTTATGTGATTCTTAGTTTTTCTTAAATCATTTTGAGTTAAAATGATGATTTCACATTTTGATGCTCTAGAACACTCTTTTATTCTAATTCATTAGTACACATCATGTGCCTTTGTTATTTTATGTTAGAAACATCCTAAATGGGATCATGGTCCTTACACATCTAACATCACCTTCTAATTCTTCTCGAGTCAAATTACAACCCAGTAATATGACTTTCTCACCATTTTGATTAATTGTGCACCATTTTCCAAAGAATTGCACTAAAATTGATAAATCTTACTTAGGTAGATTAACTCAAATTAAGAGCTTAAATAAGAATTCTATGGATCAAATTGATTATTTCTTTATTGGAAATTTATTTTGAATATTTACATCACCTAATGACATGATCAATGGGGTAGCATCCATAAGCCATAAATGCAACAAATATCAAGTTTATGGACACCCATGCCTCATTAATGCCCCTTCCTCCTAAATCATTATGAAGATATTTATAGATTTAATTGTAAATATTAGATTAATTCATGGCCATGCATCTCTATCTTGAGATGGATGGTCATGGTTGATCCTAATCAAATCCAAAATCCTATAAATAAAAGGGCATAAAACACCATTTTTAAGCTTAAATTGTGTAGACTTATAATGCAGAATCCTTTCCACAAGTCATTTGTGTAGATTTTGTATCATGCTTTATTTGTAATAGGATAGCTTCATTTCATAGGCATAGATTAGATTTATTATCTTGAGCCTAGATTATGCATGGTGATCTTGAGATAATGGACGAGTTTGGCATCCATTGTTGACAAAGACAAGAACACCAAATCAAGGGGAAAAACATGTTTGGAGTTGATTTTGGATGGTGGAATCACTTGGGAAGGTAATATGCATATGTGCTTTCTTTCAATTATTTATTATTGTCATTATCAAACCCCATATAATATCTTGGCTTAGATTTTTAGATCTTATGCATTATTTTTTGTTTTCATGACTAATGTTTGAACTAATCATCTTTATAATCCAACACTACAAGTGTCACAACTAATTCAGGCCAATAATAATGAAAATTCCAAGCCATTCAATCGTAATAAGAATGTCATTGGAAATGGAGTAACCAAGTCTTGACATGTCCAAATGGTGAAAATACTATCTACTCAGCTTACATCATATATGCAAATTAATCCTAACTAATATGCTCTTCAATAAATGTAGCAATCATAACAGCCTAGACCAGCACAACAAACATTGTAACCTTTGCCTTTGAAAACCCCTCCTCCAAAGAGAACTATGCCTACTCATCGCATCTTTAATGACCTTGGAGAACCCATTGAATCCATGTTTCACAAGCTCATAACTGCTAATCTAATTAACTGGCCTATTCTAAATCACAATCTTGAGGGCATTCCTTAAATAGATTGGTACTGACAAAATGAATTTCATGAGTATCATCGAGTTAATGGACATCGTTTGCATCATTATGTGAAAATTAAATAATTGATTGAGAATATATTAGAAGATATGGAAATAACATTGGATGATGGAACTTCCACATCCAATCAAAACCTTGGTATTTATCAGAACCCCTTTCCACAACATAACAATCAATGACAATAATAATAGCCAAAACAACAAAAATAATATCAATAGTTGAGATAAAACCAACCAAATCAGAAATAGCAGAACCAACAACATTTGCTGATTGGATGAAATTAAGGCCAAAATTATGCCAACAACTAATAGACCTACCATGCATTTTCACATGACTACAAGGTTGTAATCCAAATTACAGGAGGTCATGTTTCCACCATCTCCAAAAAGCCAAGACCAAATACCAACCAAACAAGACTATTTCTAATCAATTTCAACTAACCAACCCATGCAAGTGATCTTTCTGTGACCTAGGACTACATATAGGCATACCAGCAAGAAGGCATTACTAATTTTAGACCTCATACTAATAATTCATTATTGACCCATGACCATGCATAAATACACTAATAAGTGAGACTTATCCTATTTAGTCCCCCACCATCATCTTTTACTAGCAACAATGGTCTTGTATCTAATTCTGATTATGCAATCACAAATTAATGATCAAATATTACCATACCAGACCCATAGCCATCTACCACTTTACCCATCCAACCAACCATTTTTGATAATAACAAGTTATTTACCACTTTAAAGGAAAATATGTTTGATACTGTGAAATAATTATAGAGAATGCCCACATAAATTGCCATTTTAGATTTATTGGGTATGTCTATAATCCACACAAACATCTTAAAAAAATTCCTTGTCAAATCCCAAGTTCCTAAAGACATATCTCCAAATAAATTTCAATCTTTAGTTGGGCATCTAGCTCTAGGCTAATCAATAACCTTCAACCAAAGTGATATGTCATCCCTTGGCCCTTTGCATAATAATCCATTGTACATCGAAGCTGTCATAACATGGCACAAAGTGAAAAGTGTCCTCATAGAAACTGGGCTAGTCCTAAATATTGGGTCTCTAAAGCTCATAAAGCTTCTCAGGTACACTATAACTGATCTCCAACTAAAACCAATCATAATCAAGGCTTGTGACAATGAAGAGTAGTAATCATAAGGCACCATCAGCTTACTAGTTATCATTTGGCCCTTAACCCATGATACATTATGAAATGTGTTAGACCTTTATTTATTATATAATATATTTTTGGGTGGACCTTCGATTCATGAAATTTGTGTAATCACTTCAACATTGCACTAGTGTATTAAGTTCTCCCATTCAGGTATGGAGGTCACCATTCATGAAGATTTACAGCCATACAAACATTACAAGCATTTGGAGGTCTAGTACCAAAGTTATAACTACCATTTTAGATTGAATATAGTTCTTAAGAAGGACAATGGGAAAGAAATAATTGTTGATTTACCATAGACCAACTATATTAACCCTAATACCCTTGATTCACTTTCACACATGTTGCCTCCTGAAATGTCTAATCATTATACCATCTTGGCTAATAGCCCAAGATAATACTTGACCCATGATATATTCCATGTTTCTAAGCTTACATAGAACCCCAAGTTCTATGGAAGACCTAAAGCTAAACCACCTTGCATGGAATGGAAAATAAAGGGCAAAGGCAAACTGCATAGTCTAACACCTATCATTTTCATACTGGCCATTGGCCAAGAATAAGACCCACTTTTAGATGATGAATTTTGGTTATATAATGACAAAATAGTTGACTATTACCTAAATGTCAAGTATCCCATTTCAAACAAAATCATGGATAAGTATGCCTACAAAGGAAAAGGCCTTGGGCTAAATCAATAGGGTATGTTTGAGCTAATTTATACCACTTAGTATATAGGAACCTATGGACTCAAATTTAAACCACCTAGGGGTGAACCCATGTACATTATTCATGTTCTAATGCTAATGACTAGTGATGATGATGTTGATAGCTAATCAGAGTCTGATCATATCCCTTTCAATGACCTAGCCAATACCAATTTTTTTTATACCAATGCCACTTGTATCCTTTGACCAACAAGAATCAATAGTGGTAGTCAATGAGTTTTAGAATGATGAGGCCTTTTATGACTTTTTAGGCCTAAGGGATAATGTTATGTTTGGAGACCACAAACAAGGGTTCTCGATTAAGTTGGATGTTGCAGCCTATTTTGGAGAACTAGTGAACACCCTTAGCCATAAACAATTAAATAAAACATTGAGGTCCCAAAGTGAAAACATCTTTGAGGAACTTTTAGACCAGGGAAATAGTAAATAGAAAGGCCAGTGTAGTGGTGAAAACCTATTTTAGGTGTCATTAGATGGGGGTATTCCACCTTCCCCAAACATAGCTCAGGAGACCACCAAATCATCCAAGAGTTTCCAATAGTCTTTATTACATGTACATCCCTACCATTGGGGGATTCTAATTCATCATGTTTAGGTGAACTTGAAGATCTAATCCTAACAATGGAATCTACCATTGTAGACCAATTTATATCTTTGCTAACCATTCTGGAAGATGGTTCGACTCTTCTTATGGAGGACACTATAGAGGTTAACATCAAAACTCTAGATGACTTAAAATGAATCAAATTAGATTCATACCTTATGGAGGAGGAATATAAAGTCTTTGCAGTCCTTTTGAGGAAATTTATTGATATATTTTCATAGGCCTACTCAGACATGCCAAGTTTGGACCTTGCCTTGGTTGTGCACCACCTTATGGTATATCTTGATGCCAAACCTATAAAAAAAATTATGTAAGATGTATCCTTGCATTATTTTATTAGTGAAAAAAGAATTGGAAAAACTCTTGGAAGTGAGATGTATTCGATCGATCGACTATTTAGAGTGGATCTCAAATGTTGTACCACTCAACAAAAATCCAAAAGGAATCAGAATATGCACTAATTTCAAGGACAAAAACAAGGCCTACCCAAAGGATGAGTTTCCTCTACCAAACATTGACATGATTGTCAATTCCATAGTGGGTTATGAAATTCTTTCACTAATGGATGGATTTTTAGGATACAACCAGATCCATATTGCACTAGAAGACCAACATAAAATAACCTTCACCACTCTATGGGGAACATTTTATTATCAAGTTATTCCATTTGGTCTCAAAAATGCTGGGACCACCTACCAAATATCTATGACCATCACATTTCTTGATATGATGCATGACATTGTTGAAGACTACATCGATGATAGACTAGGAAAATCAAAGACCAAGGCCGATCATCCAATAACACTAAGGAGGATATTTGAATAACTATGTGAATACAAGGTCAAACTCAATCCTAAGAAGCGTGTTTTTGGAGTTACTTTAAGCAAATTACTTAGCTTCATTATGTCTTACCAAGGCATTGAAGTCAACCTAGCCAAAGTAGAAGCCATAACTCAAATACCACCACTGACCGATTTGAAGTAGCTTCATAATTTATAGGATAAGATCTAGTCTATCAGATATTTCATATCTCAGTTGGCTAATAAGTGCCATCTTTTTACACATTTATTGAATAAAGGGGTCACATTTCATTGGGATGAGGAATGCTAGAAAGCTTTCCAATAATTAAATGACTATCTAACAAATCTACCAATTTTATTTCCACCAATGTCAGGAAAGCCATTCTTATTATACTTATCTACAACTGACAAACCCCTGGAGGCACTTCTTTCTCAGCATGATGATAATAAAATTTGTTTAGTTATGGTCTTCACAACTCAAAAACTATGGAATTACATGTTGAATAAAAAGACCATGGTCATTTCAAAAGTAGATCCGCTCAAGTATCTACTATCCAAAATAGTTTTACAAGGTTGAATGGCCAAATGGATCATGTTGTTAAGAAATTTTGAGATAAGATATGTTAACTAGAAAGCCATCAAGGGGCAAGTTTTTTTAGATCAACTTACTGAAGTACCCCTTATAGATACATAACTGTTAACATTCTAATTCTTAAATGAATCCATTATGACCATAATTAAAACACCTCTTGAGGAGCAACACAAGAAGTTATATTTTGATGGACCATTCATAGCACATGGATTGGGGATAGGCCTTTTGTTTATTACTCCACAAGGGGATCTAATTCCTAAATCATTCTAGATCATCTTTCCTTACACCAAAAATAGGGCCAAATATAAAGCACTCATTATATGGATTCGATAGGTAGTACAATGGAACATACATCTCAAAGTTTATAGTGATTCTTAGTTAATTATCAATCAGGTTACACACCATTTTTAGACTAACGATGACAATTTGGTGCCATATAAGGCCATAGTTGACACTCAAATAGTAGATTACTAATATACAATTTGAACATATACCTAGAGCTAGTAATAGAATTGTAGATGACATAACCACCATTGGATCATTGATTAGACATACAAATATAGCCAAGGAATACTAGTTTCTCATTGAAAATCTGCTAGCATCAACTCATGAATCTTCAACTATCATAATGATCTATGATATTGTTAATTTTAGCTCTATATGGTATTCTGACCTTTATGCCTATATTCATGACCACATTATGCCACCAGACCTATCTTACAAACAATCCAAATCCTTTATCCACCATGTCATATGAAATACCTTACTCGGATCAACCCTTTACTACCACAATTTTGATAGAACTCTATCTCATTATTTAACTTTGGTAGAATCAACATTAGCATTACTACAAGAAGTTCATGGAGTATGTAGATCCCACACAAGCAGGGTTGTCCTATATTGGGTACTATTGGCCAATGATGGATGTAGATGTAGATGCAAATGTCAAAAAGTGTGACAAATGTCAATGGCATGCTAATATAATTCATGCCCTTCCCAAGAATTTAAAACCAATACTTACACCATGGTCATTTGCTACATGCGGCCTCGATCTCATTAGGAAGATAAACCCCACCTCATCAGATGGCCACAAACATATCTTTATCACCACAAAATACTTCACTAAGTGGGTTAAGTTATACCCCTCATTTACATGAATGGAAAATAAATTTTCAAATTCATCTTTAATCATCTCATTTACCGCTATGGTATCCCTTCCAACATTATATATTATAATGGTGGATCTTTCAAGAATAAGGATATCAAATTGCTATGTGTTGAGTACAAAATTACTCAACTTGTTTTCTAAATATATTACCCTCAAGGTAATGACCAAGATGAAGCATCTAACAAAACCATTATCATTATCCTAAAAAATATTGTCAATGATGTTGTCCATGATTGGCACCTCAAAATATTTTATGCCTTCTAGACATACCATACCAATTACCGTACTCTAATAAGATCCACTCTATATTCACTTGTTTATGGCATTGAAGCCATTATTACCATTGAAATTGAGTTACCTTCTTTTTGCATCTCTTTGAATCATGTCCTAGATGATGAAGACTACCAAGTAGCTCACCTACAAGAGTTGAAGTTACTTGATGAGAAATGCCTAGTCACAGTCAATAACCTACAAACATACCAAAATCAACTCTGTGGACACTAAAATTTATGCATTAAACATAGATAATTTGATCTTGGTGATCTTATTAAATAAAACCAATAGAATACCATGACTGAGAAGAAACACAAACACAAGTTCAAACCCAACTAGATAGGTCCTTTCATCATTGTTGTAAACTATGGTACTGAAGCATACAGGCTCGCTACACTAGATGGGGATGAACTTGATGAGTTGATGAACATTATGTATCTCAAGTGTTACTCTGCTTGATATACCTCATGTATTATCTATGAGACCCATTTCAATTGTACCATAATATCAACATTATTTTTTGTACCATAATACCATTTTATCACTTTGTCATTCCACCATACCGTTCTACCATGCCTTTCCTATCAACCACCTCCATACCCAACCCTTTAACCTTGGTTCCATTTCATTAGTTCCATGTTCGTTGTCATCATGAAGATTCAAATTAAGTTATAGCAGTTGTTTTTGCATTCTAAATAGAGACCATATTTTGGATGATAGTGGTTTGGTAGTTGCATCCTTCATTTCTTGTTTCATTTTATACCAAGTGTGCTTGATTATAATTGCCTTTGGGCAAATCAGTGCCTCACCATCATACTACTAATTATAATTACCTATGGATAAATTAGTATCATTGACCTATACCATTGTTTCCTAATTATAATATCCTACAGACAAATTTTGGGTAATAATTTTTTATCATGCCTTGAATTACCACCTTGTTATGCCTATGTTGTACTATGCCATTTTACCTACTTTACCTATTTTGTTTGAACTAGTTGCTACACTAGTCAGATTCTTATATTGTAAGGTGAAACTATAGTGACTTGAGGTCCCATCTTGGGACTATGTAGGTAGTTCTCAATTCACATTAAGGTCAGCTTATTACCCTAATCCACGCTCTCACCATTTTATGATTAACCTAAGCCACACTCTTACTTTTTTTGAGTAACCTAAGCCATGATCTCACCATTTTTTAAGTAACCTAAGCCATGCTCTCACCATTTTACAATCACTCTTTAGTTTGAATGCTCTCATAATTTTGTGAGCTTGGACCATTTAGTATCTCATCATTCTCTATCGTGTTGAGATACATATAAAATTCCAAAAACATTTAAAAACTGATTTAGAAAATCCTAAATAGTGACCACTTCTTTGCCTTAAGGATTCTAAGATCCCTAGTTATTTCACAAGAAATAACTTGTCATTTATTTTCCCCATCCTTATTAGCCTTGAATCCCATACTCTCACCATTTTTCAATCCCATTCCCATATTCTTCTATTACACAATCATGTTTTCTTCTCGTCATTTTCTTCTATCCCATTTCTTAGGAAAACTACATTTGGCCTAATTTTTTGTTGGATATTACTTCCATGGAACTATGTAGGTAGTGTCCACTTGCCTAATTCATCTAGAGATAGCTTTGTCATCCCCTTCCTTTTCTTATATTCCCCTATTCTATTTTTTTATTACATTGTCTCTTCTCACCTAGGGGCAATGTTCATCATCTTGTTTGTGTAGTGTTATTTGTACTAACATTGTGATTAACCATTATTTGTTTTTATTTTATTTTATTTTTCTCATTTGCTTTGTTTTTTTATTATTTTTCTTGATTTTTTTTTTTTTTTTTTTTTTTTTTTGTTTATTTGATTGTTTGTTTGATTTCTTGTTGTGCCTTAATTCAGTCTCTATGTGCGTTAATTGGGTGATTCCTTGTGCATTATTCTTGAATCCACCCATATTCATTCATCAACATTATCATCATGGTTTTTATCCTTGGTTCATTATTTTTAATTATTTATTAGATCACATGTCAGTCATTATGCATATTTAGGCCAAGTCCTCATGGTGTTCTATCATGATGCCTACCATCATGTGTTATAGCAAAAATCAGCTCTAGGAGTCTACATAATAATGAGGCAACAATATATCTCCTTGGTACTAGAAACATTCCTAATCTAATCCAAATCATATCCTAAATAAAGTAATTAAATCACAAAAGAATTTTAATCCTTGCCAGTTTGGGCAAGCATCTCCTTACTAGTAGGTTGTCCAAATTCATCTTTCTCCTCTATACCAATTTGCCATCATATTCCATATCATTTTTGCCATTATCAGGATACTAATGATTATAAACACTTTCGAGAAAATAATTATATACCATCATGCTTGAATTTCCAATGATTCTAACCACCTTTGGGAAAATCATTGTGTTTCCATCCATTTGAAGGTTAATGATTATAACTACCTATGGGAAAATCATTCTCTTTCTTCTACCCAACTGGGACACACTTTCATTATGATAATGCTTATAACTACTTTTGGGCAAACCATCATCTTTATCTACCCAAATGGGGCATGTTTTTATCCTACTAATGATTATAACTACCTCTAGGCAAATCATTGGTTTCCCTTTTGATGATTATAACCACCTTTGGGCAAAAAAAAAATTATTACCCTAAGCCTTTTTCAATGATAATAACTTCTTTTGGGAAAATCATTACCTTTTTTATCCCACCTATGCCGATGATTATAAACGAATGTGGTAAAATGATCATGTTTGTCTATCCTAACTGGGGTAGCTCTATGTACCACTAATTATAACTTTTTATGGGTAAATCAGTCTTTTCTACCCCATTTCATTATTTTGGTTCAACTGCTTCTTCCTTTCAAGGGATCGATTGTATACCCCTTTGCCAACCACTCCCTTAAGGAGGCACCTACAATTCATCCATTATCATTGAAGTCATAAGCATACAAGACCTTTTCATTCTTTGAGAAGATGTCACTATGATTACATCTTGCAATGCCTTCCCAAATAGAAGCAAATTATAGACACCTAAAACTGGCCACAACTAGCCTTCGACTGGAGTTCAAACTGAATCCTACTATTGTATAAAATTGGGTCAATTCATCAGATATGGGGTCAGGTGCTTATTCAGTTGTTGAAGAAAGTTCTAAACTCATTAAAACTAGGCACAAACATGGTATGTTCTCATAACACTCAACATTTATCACTCAACTATATTGTCATCAATTCACATAAGGCAGAAGCCTTATGCACTCACCTAAAGTACAACAAAGAAATAAGTAGGGCCTGTATTGGGCTAGTTGTGCCATGGCATAATATTTCATGATGGGACTTGGTTATTCAGAGAAGCCTTATGGTAGATTCATTGGTGCAGCCTTTTTTGGGTTAAGCTTGATGGTCTATAGATGCAAGCCTATTTTTGGGAACTAGTTCTGGTCATAAGGGTGCAATCCTATACTGGGTTGGTTCTATAGTCTCAAGGGCACAATCTTTTATTTCACTAAGATTAATGTCATTCAAGCACTAAGAAGAGTCAAGGAAATGCTTTAGATCAATTTCATACTAAACTCTCACTTCATTCAAGGATATCATTTTTTGGTAAGGGTTCTTATCTACACTTAGGCTATTCCTACATAATGTGTTGGCATCATCATAAATTTATAGAGATGCCATTAGGATTAATAAATAATTTGTATAAACCAAATTCCATGTCTTACTTTAATCCTTCTATGTCATTAATTAAAATTCAATAGAATAGAGTACATTATACTACAAATAGAGCATATGCTTTTCTAGAGATACTTAACTACCCAGAGGCTCACAAGCAAGCTTGGGCATATACAAGTGGAGCTTGAAAAACATTCGAGCTAATCCTAACATAATTGGTGGTCAAAACATGTAGAGCTAATTTTATTTATTCAAAGCTTTATTGCATGATATTTGCATTTCTTGCTTATTGGCTCGAGCTATCTTTTATAAGCTATAAGACCACCTTCTACTAGGTCAGATCTATGTATGTTAGGTCTTAATCTAGAGATTTAGCAATAATTTCATTAGCTACATTACCTTGCACCCTTTTCACTATGATCACCACATGTAGCCACTCTTTGAAGATGCTCAAGTAATTAGCTACCTACTAGTTTGCACAAGGTGTGCATCAATTATTCTAGCTAGCGTAAAAGATACCAAAATAGTAATCATCCCAAATGATTTCATTATATTGAGATGTTTATAGTGTTTGCATAGATCTATACTTGGTCAAAATAGGGGCCCAACATTACCCCATATAAAATTTCTAGTCCATCCTCAGATTAGGTTGCCAAATCCTTTGGTGTGCAGAACTCAGGCACACTCTCCTTAAGTTCAACATTGAAGTCCTCAAAGCCCTTGATAACAATATTTATTTCTTTAGTGACACTTTCTATCTCTATGGAGGTGATGCTAAGTGCAATCACATCTATCTTCTCCATCTCTTTTCTATAGGCCACAATAATTTCCTTAGATTTTGTCACTCTTTTGTCAAGGATTGTTCCTTGTTTACAAGCCTTCATTTACAAGGCACAAAAGAGTGATTCAAGGTTCTACTCCTGGTCTTTTGTCTATGTGCTCAGAATCTTGACCCTGATCATTATCTATGCATACTATGCCTTACTCATAGAGTACACCTACACCATCAGTTCTTCTTTCTCCCCCTTTGCTTTCTTGAAGCACACATCTATGACTAATGCTTGGTTAAAAAAATTTATGCAGATGATATCAACTACATCTATGCCTTTTTATAACTTTCTGAAGAGGTATTTTACCTCTTTGAGTTTGGCAAATAGATCTTTCTATAATATGATGCAAGGGATTTCTTTTTTTTCTTGTGTCAGATCTGGTTTCATCCTTGGGAGCATCTACTCCACTAGCATGCATACTTTTTCAACCTCTAAAAGGTTCAATGTATCAATGTTGACCAAAATGGTTTGTTCAACTATCTCTATGCACTCGCATAATTTTTGCATATTAAACTTCATGTCCTAAACTTCATCTTCAATGTCTTTACAAAGTTTTTTCCATTTCTTTGCTCTACCATCATTGATGATGTTATTTCATGTGACTTTAGTGGCCATATAAATGAGTACATTTGTAGACTTAACTAGGTTCATAGCATGGGGATTTATGATAAGGGATTCATGCCCTTCTTTAGGTTTATACCTACCCAATATGGCCCTTTGAAGTGCCTCAAAGTAAGGCTCATCCATATAGTTACCAAACATAAATACAAGCTATTTGCACATCTTGTCTATGGTAGATTCGGGGGATATATATTTAAACATGTAAAAATTATCCTCTATCCATCCTTTTTGTACTTTTTTCCCTTATACTCAACTCCATGCCTTCTTCCTCGATAATGGCCAGCTCTATTTGTTTTTCTTTCTCTTCATTAGTGCTACCATTTTATTCAATGCTTTCCTCAAAGGTGTTTTCTTCATATTCCTAGAGGGTTTTTTCTTTAGACTTGTCCCCTTTGTCTTCTTCTTCTTCTTCAGGTTTCTTAGTGATAACCTCCAAGTGTAGTCCCTTGGTGTTAGCTTCACCCTCCTTTACTTCATGTACCCCTTCACTACTTAGGCATGCCTATTATGTAGCTTTATCTACTTTGTTGGTGGGGGTGTTAAGTGCCTTATTTGTTGCTTCTATAGTTAGTTTTACACTTACAAAAACGTCATTTGTTTTCTTCTCTTTCTTTTCCTTTGCTTATTTGGCTACCTTCCTTTTATTTGCCTTCTCTTCCTCGACCTTCTCCTCCTTGGCCTCAATTCTCTCAATGCTTACCTGAGTCATGTCAGTGTCCTTCATAGCCTTCCTCTTTTTTTGTAGTATTAGTGCCATCTCAATATCTTCCTTATTGTGGCCCATTTTCTTCCACAACCTTCTCTTTTCTTCCTTAGTTTGTAGAGGCTATGTACAGGGATCTTTAGATAAGGCACTAGCTAGCTTCCTTATCTCTTCAAGAATGGTGATAGTATCACTTTGGAAGGCCTTCTAAACTTCCTCAGCACTAGGATCATCTCTCACTTATTCTTGTACAATGTAAACTATGGTTCCTTCTTCTTTTGCATCTTCTTCCATCTCTTCCTCCCTTCCTCATGTACGGGCCTTTTCCACCTCCATTTCTACCAGGGTTATTATTGTCATCGTAATGGGTCCCTTAGACTTTTTATTTTTCTTCTTCTTATTAGATGAATTTTTTTGGTGTAAAGGTCATGCATTTATTTTTTAGAGCTAAAGGGGTTTCTTCTTCACTAGAGGTGACCCTTAACCTGATAAACTCTTGAATTTATCCAAGTGTCTCTCCTTACTTTTTTTAGGGAGACTTCTTCTGTATTATTGGCACTAACTTTTTATCATCACTAATTTAGAGGAGAGGTTATCATCTTTCCCAAGTTTTGCACCCTTATTTCATAGCTTCATCTCATAATATAAATTGAAGATGTGCCTTGTGATGATTTATCTTTGAGGTGGATGGAGGTCCATTCGATCAGAATCATCTTCCTCATCCTTTGTGTCTTTCCCTCTTGGGTGCACATATTGGCACCTCAACCTACTCTTTTCCAAATCCATGGCCTTCACTAGGATGTCCAGTTTTTATGCATTGGGGATCATCCTTAGTGCCTCCATAAAATATTTTGTTGAAAATTCATAATAAATTTTAAGCCATCCAAATAGGTTATCATCTATGAGCACCAAGTGCACTACACAAAAATGTTGAATGATGATGAAGGTTGTCATTCCAAACATGTGTTGGGGGAGCTCTTATGAGATACACCATTCTATCCTAAATGCCCCAATATACTAAGCACACTACCTTATTATGCATGTCTTATATTTTTGGGAGAAGGAAGGTGGGTAGGTGCAGTCCCAGTACTTCAACGTTGAGGAGTCTTTGTGCACTGGGAAGACCCAGAGATTGTCTTTATCAACATCAAGCACACCAATCTCCTCCATGACTATAAATATCAACATCAACCTCCATCTAAAGGTCTCTCACACCTTGTAAAATTAAAGCACATTCTTCACTGTCTCCTCTGTAATGAATTTAGTAATGTTAAATTTGATCCCTTACACCATGTGATAGGTGATGCACAAATAGACATTGTTAATATCTATCCACTAAGGCAAAGCTTGGAACTCATGAGACATGCTATAACACTCATGATAGGGTCCTTTATGTCCTTTATTATGAATTTGAATCCTCACTTATAATAACTAAGGATTTTTGTAACCCTTTCTACTTTTACATCATCCACCATCATTAGGTGGATATATGTGCCTAAGTTTGAGAGCCTGATGATTCTGTTGATTAGGCATGTCGATATCCACATGCACTTCCCTATGAAGTAGAAGTAGTATCCATAGACGAGAAAGAGGAGGAAATACATAAGTTATGTTGGTTTTCCAAAACATGGTAACTCATAGAGTTGGGTTATGTTGGTGGTCATAAGCATGTCTCAAATGGAGACATTGAATAATGTTGCACATGCCTCCATCTTAGCTCCCATGTCAACCACCCAGTATTTGTTGAGATCTTATATATTGCTCAACATGTGATGGTTGTATTCATTCAACCTATAGGGGTGTGTAAAATATACCCAAGTCTCCCCTACCAAGACTTCTAGAGGAAACTACATTTCCCTATATGACATTTTGTTGAGCGCCTTAGGGTTAACCTCAGCAATGCTAACTTCCTCAACTAGTTGTACCTTTTTCTTTGAAGTGGTTGTCTCTTCTATCATATGTGCCTTCTTGGAATCCTTTTTTACCTATGTTGGACTAGAATTCATTCATTTCTTCCCCATTTAGAACTAGCTAGTGTTAAAACATGATCTATTGATCTTGTCAAAGCCTATAAAATTTCATGGCACTTCCTCATAGTCATAGGGTTTACAACTATGACTTTAACTCTTGATATTCATTCATTTTTAATGATGGCTTCGACGTTACTCAAAATTTATCCTAGTTGGTTATCTATTAATTCTCTCTTTACACACCTTTATTTTAATCTCAAATAAAATGCAATTTCATTCCCTATTCACTCATTCTTATTTGGTGGTTGTGGGTGCTTAGGGTTTCACTTTGCTAGCATTTTCTTACTTTAACTCCAGTTTGGATTTGGTTCTACTCTACATTTTGGGTTTAAATTAGCTTAAGGTTTATAACCTAAACCAGTGAACCATCAACCTTGTTATACCTTAATTTTAGTTACCATCTTAATTATAGGTGAGTAATGGCATGGTAGTACATGGATTTCTTAAAGTTCTCTAAAATCCATGAAATTGGTGAAAATACACCACCACATTCATATTTATTATATATATTTATGCCTCTACCATCATTGAAATAAATTCTCTTAATGACTTATTTGGTGAAGTGATAGGTTTCTTTAAATAATCACTTCCTGCCTACCATTGGGTGGATGCCAGCTTATCTAGATGATCTTTTTCATGTACTTCATTTACCTTGGCATGACTTTCACCCTTCTTATGGCAACTTGGGTGAAACACTTCATATGTGTTTGATTAAACCTCCTCAATCCCATATCCTATTTCTATTGCACTTCCTTTTAAGCACACTTCCATTCATGTATCGATTTCTTGCACTTTCATCTCTTACTTTAACCTTCCCTACCCCATACAAATACCTTGTACTAGTCTTTAAGTGATTTTATTTCCTCTCTTGATCTCTTGCACATGAATATCTTATACACCTCCATTTTATTTCTTTCTCATTAGCATTATATGAGCCTCCCTTTGTTCACTTAGTACTCATAGTTTTCTAAGTCTGGTAAACTCCATGTACCTAGAAACTTAGGTGTCTAGTCTCAAATACTTAGAAAATGCCCAAACTCAACTCACTTGACTGGAGTTATGCATGAAAGTGATAGAATAGTTATCGTATGGGCTTGAAAGTTCCTTACTTATTCACTCATCACCAACACAACATAAAACATAATGAAATGCTTTACTTGCACCAAAATTTATGTTGGTCATCACAACATAATCGACTTGTGATTAATAAGTTGATGTCTGATAGCACAAGTGCCATCCTATTAACTATAAGGCTTTAGTCAATTGTCATTGTAATACCTAGGGAGCATTTCACTCAATAATGTGCACAGCTTACATGCACCTATCTCTAATATGTTGTGGATGACATAAGGGCCCATCTACCTATTTATAGCTTGCCTAGGTGCTTGAGGTACTTAGATTCATAGAGTAAGACCAAAGCACCTTGTGCTTTATATTCTTTTCATGCCATAGCTTTTGGCACAATTTCTCTATCTATTGGCTCCATCTTGCTTGGGTGTGTACCTCAATCAAGTGCTCTAAGTTTTCCAGCCATGCACTCAATGATTCTTGGTCATCCAAATGACTAATATTCATAATGTGCATTGAGGGCACCATGAACTCCATTGGTAAAATTGCCTCTACACCAAACACCAATTAAAATGGTGTAGCCTTGTTTAGGCACTTATATGTTGTTTGATAGACCCATAAGACTATTGACACTTGATCATCCCAATCTTTATGACCAACATCATATATCTTTTTTAGGAATGTCCCCAGTATCTTATTGACTGCCTCAGCTATGTCATTCACTTGGGGATGATAGGGTGGTGTCTTGTGGTATGCCACCATGTCTTTGGTCAGTAAGATTTGTAGTTTCATTGAGGAAGTATGTACCTGTATCGCTAGTCAGACTAAGTAAGCACTGATAGTGACTTATGATGTTTTGCCAAATAAACCTTATAGCGATGGCATATGTGTAGTATTTGGTTGGAATTGTCTAAACCCACTTGGTGAAATAATCCATGGCCACTAGAATATATCTTGTGCTTATGAACCTTGTAATAGGAGTGATTGACTCAACAAAGTAAGTAGCCCATTTTTTGAATGGTGCCTAGGAAAGAATGGGAATGAGAGGAATTTCATCCTGGTGGTTAGGCTTTCTTGTGTCGTGGTAGATGTCACATGCCTTGGCATAATCTTTTGCATCCTCGAATAGGCTTGATTGCAGCACTTTGCACATTATTAAGTCTCAAATGCAATGGCCTTCTACTATCCCCTCATGCAATTATTGTAAGATGGAGTGTCTTTTATATTATAAGACACATCAACACAAGACTTCATCTCAGCTTAATTTGTAATGTTCCCTATTAATGATTTAAAATGGGGCATCATGAACTATGAGCTACTTATTTTCTTTATTTGTCATAGTCTGGGGCACAAACCCAAATTTTAGAAAAGTGATTATCTCTACCAAGTCTTCAAGGATGTGCTAGACTTTATAGAGTTATGTGTCTGGCATATCATCCTCAATAAGCAAAACCACATCACCAAAGTTGATGTGGGATAAATGGTCTAGGCTCAAGTTCTATTTTGAAGGCTTTATGACAACTAAGAACTAAAATTCTTGGAATAGAACTATCCATCTACAAATGCACCCATGGAGAATAGGATTGTTCATGAGGTACTTAAGTACCTCATGATCAGTGAAGAAGATGAATGGGGTTGCCAATAAGTATTAACTAAATTAATTTAGGGCGTAGATCATGGCCAATGCCTTGCACTCAATTTTTGTATAGTTTTACTCTGCTTAGGTTAGTTTCCTACTTGCAAAGGAGATAGGATGATCTATTTTTCCTTTTATGGGCTATGTTAGAATGGTGCCAATTATAGATCCAGACATGTCAACATGGACATGTAATGGATTCATCCATTTTTTAAATTATAAAATAAGTACACGATCCAACTTGAGCTTTAGAGTTTCAAATACATCCTCTTACATTGTGCCCCAATAGAACAGGCCATCCTTATGCAAGAGCTCTTTTAATGGTGTCACAATCCTTGTAAATCTCTTAATGAAATTTATATATTGGCCATAATGGCAAAGAAAGGCATGAATATCTTTCTATATGGAATGTGTTTGGAGTTGTAGGATACTTATGACCTTCATGGGATCGATGAGCAGACCATCTTTGTAGATGATTGACCTAAGTAAGGTGCCAAAAGGTGTCATGAAAATGCCTTTATTAAGGTTCAAAGATATCTATAACTAATGACACCTCTCAAACATGAGGCATAGTTATCATAATGGTCTTTCACTATCCCATACACAATCTAATCATCTAGGTACACTTGGAGGAACTTGTGAATGAATTCCTTAAATACAGTGATTACCACTCTCAAGAATGTGGTTGGTGTATTATTGAGTCCAAAGGGCATCATATTATATGTGAAATAACCCCATTATATCACAAAGGTTATTTTAGGCTTGTCTTCCTCCTCAATCTAGATTGACGGTATCTTGAGAACCCATTAGTGAAAGTGTATATTTTGTATTCTATGATGCCATCCAAGACTTCATCAGTGAATGGAGTTGAGAAGGGTTTAGTGATGTAGATAGAATTCAATAGTCTATAATTGATGTGAATATGGATGTGCCCATCCTTTTTTATGATAATAACCATGAGGCTTACCCATTCAAATTCTTGCACATGGTAGATGACACCTACGATCAGCATTCCATCAATTTCCATTTTAACCTTAGTGTAGAGATTGGGGTTCATTATTTAAGGGCATTTATTGACAAGCCTTACACCATCGACTAGATTTATACTCATTTCCCAAGGTATGGGTGGGTGCCCTTCATGTCTCAATAATTATAAGGGAACAAGTCTTGGAATTCTTTCAAGAGATCCATAATTCATGTCAGCTCTGTGTCAAACTAGTATGCACCTAGAGTAACCATCTTTGGTTCCCCTTCTAAGCTAATGTCTACCTTAGTATTTTTGAGTGACACATATTAGGGCCCATTCCTCACCTGATGTGAAACCTTAACTTGTTTACTTACCTATGTTATTTTTATGTGAAGATGAGTAGGGTCTTCTTCATTGGGGGTGTTATCATCAACTTGGTACACTAGCTTCTTCCTACATGTTAAGGTTACTAGTTGTGTGCCTTAGAGATATTATTATCTTCATCACTTGAGTCATTATTGAGTGTTTTATCTTTAAATAAAGTTGATATTTATAACCCTTTCTCCTCGAACATATATTTTAGGTGCTCTTATAGGATTACAGTGTCCTTAAACACTACCCTTCAAATTACTTGCAGTGGCTTGATAAATTCTAGGTTTTGTGAATAAAAGAAGCAAGTGTATATGAATTGTACCTTAAGTACATCCTAATTGGTTATCTCATAGCATGTCTCATTGATAATGTACCATACTCATGCCCATGCCTTTAAGGTTTTGTATAAGGCATGTACCCATAGGTTTCTTAGGGCATTCTCACCATAGATGTCTAGGTCCTCATTGATTTTCCTAAATATATTGCATATGGTTGCTTTCACATCCTTATAAGTTGCCAAGCTAGGCCTTTACACTACCCACCAATGAGTGGCAGTGATCCTCAAAGTATATACTAGTGCACCCATTCTATTTATCTCTTTTGCGATGTATGATTTGAGGTCGAGGACATACTCTTCCATAGGATTGTTCCCCTCATATCTTGGGAGCACCAAAATTTTAGCTTTACTAAGGTGAAACACTCTCTTTCCCTTCTTCTTGGCATAAGGGACCCATTTTTATAAAGAGTGATCAATCTAAACCCAACTAATCCTCATAGGTTTTGGTACCTTCATACACACTAAGTGTTAGTGGTTTCATAAGCTTCTTCAACCCATTAGTCACAAGCAACATCAATGGTGTCCAAAACTAATTGTCTATCTTCCCAAAAAATCACTCCTTGATCATTGGGGTTGAGAGTATTGATGCCTTGCATCATGTTGTTATATATATGGTTGATCTCATCTTCAAGATTGACACTTTCTACATATGGGGTCCTTGGTCACTTGAGAGGGGGATCACTACCCTCTCCTTGGAATTTTCAAAGGTCATATATCACCTCTTAAAGTGCATATCTAGGGTATTTTCATAGCACCATGGCTGTCTTAGGAGCATTGGATAATTGTCTTATTCTATAACTTGATTACATTGAATTTAGTGCAAAACTTGGTGCCCATGATATCTACAACAATGCTTTTCATAATTTTGATTAGTTGTGTTTGGGTCTTGTTGGCCCTAAAAATCACATGGGGAGAAGGCCTCAAGGTTGGCCTACCCATATTCTCTCATGCATTCTTGGTCAAAATATTGACCTTGATGTTTATATCCACAAGGACCTCACATACAGACCATCCATCAATGGTGGTATTCACAAGGAGTTCTTAACATACTCTACATTTTGAGTATGATGTACTTATCATAAATGTTCCATGTGTGGCATAGCAACTTCAACTGGCTTTTTCCCTAGATGTTTCAAGAGCAAATTCTTTAATAGGGGTACTATTCTTTTCATCTATAAGAGGTGCAGGATCTCTATTAGCTCTTGTATCTTAGCCTCTTAGCTATCTTTTTTCTTATGAGAGGTGATAGCCTATGCTTTGAGGTCACACTAGTTGGAACTCCCATTGTAAGTTTTGAATGACACTCATGGCCTACTACAAAACATATTTTTGGCATGCAGGGTCTGGGTAAGGTACAACTTTGGGTTCAAGTGATGTGATGAACATATGTGACTTTTTTCCCTATATTCTAGGTGCAACTCAGGCATTAGCATAATTAGTGGCTTAGTTATGAATCTATTATGAGTAGTTCTTGCACTTTGACTATCTTTGCATTGGTCAATCATACCTTCAAAGTCTATTGCTCCAATTTTAGCTCATGTATGATCATTCTTGTGACCTTATCTATGACAAGCCTACCTTGGGTCAACTTTTTATATAATTTGAGGTATTCCTCAACTTTATGGGTTCCTTGATATTACCCACACATAGGATGTGTAAGGAAGTCATGCTGATAGTGTTTTACAGAACCACACTTATAACATGAGTAAAGTGGGAACCTTCCACCATTGTATCCTCCACCTTACCCTTGGGTGCCTCATTGCATCCCATAACCTACATTTTGTTGGACATAGCCTTCATTTCCATAATTATCTTTCCTTTTAACTACTGTAGTGGCCTATCATGCACTTCTTTCCATGTTCTCATGCATCTCATCAATCACTCAACAGTTAGTTGTGGTATGAGTGTAGGTGTCACACAACTAATAATATATGATTGTGTTAACCTAATTATCATGTTGCAATAAATGGTAGTTGTAAACATCATGCACCTCATGAAGCACCTCACAGCTTGGAAGTAATGTGTGCACATTCCTTCAAGGGTAGTTATTCCTATTATGGCCTTTCATTTCATAATCATTACACCATAACCCACTTTAAGCATCTTGTGATGAACTAGTAATAAGATTTTGGAGTTGGCTATCCATGGATGTAATCTCTACCTCCATGAATGGGTTGATCCCAATGTCAATGCTTATAACTACCTTAGCTCTTAGCACATCTTCAAGTACTTTGTGAGGGTCTATGAATGTCTTCATGAAAATCACTCTTCTATACAGTATTAGCAATCCTCTAATGAACCATTGTACATATTGGGAGGGGTGAATGTCATAAAAAATCTTAGAAAGGAGAGTCTTAAACCTTGCATCATATATGAGCATGATCTTTGAGAATCATAGGTTAATCTCCATGATCATGGTGATGCTCTATTTTTAAAACTTTGATATGTTGAGTTCCTTAAAGAATGCTTCCTTCAAGGTGTCATAGTCAACCATAACTTGGTTAGGATCAAATTTCCTATACCAGATATGGGCACAATCTAGTAAAGTTATCATGAATTAGGTTATCTTGAAGTTTAATTAGGTGATGCCCCACACGTGCCATTGTAATACTCTAGTAAGTACATGGCCATCTCATAATAGATCTATTGCAAGGGATAATTGGCATTTAAGGTGCATGTCCCCCTGGTACTTGTCTTGTTAGTGGTCCTTCAATGCTTTTATCCACTGGGTTAGTCATTGGCCCTATAATTACTATCAATACCAAAGATGATGATGGCATTGTACTACTAACTTATGGAACTAGGCCACTTCCTATGGGTTATTTCTTAGTCTGCATAGCTGATATTGGCTAAGTTGTTATGCTTGCACTCATGTTCTATTTTGGTGAGTTAGCACCCAATGGTCTATAGTTACTCTTGCTCAACTCCTTATAGGGAATAACTTGTTCAATAACAAAATTATACTCCAATTTTGAAAAACATCTAAAGTCTATGTTGACAATAGGGTTAGTTATCACTCTTCTTTCTTCACATGGGGGATCCATCGCATGATTTTTCACCATAGGTTCAAAAGTGGTAGGTGCATCTAATTCATCTTTAGTTATCAAATTCTGTAGGAACCCAGTGTATTCCACACCTGTTAACTATTAATCTTGATCTATAGCTTCATTATTTCTCTCCTCCTTGCATTATTACAATTTAAGAGATCTTTCCCCATACCCTTCCCACTTGCTATGGGTTATCTCAGCACTTCTTAATTCTATATTTTCCATCAAATTATGTCATCTCTTATTATAAGTCTATCTCCTAACAGGTGTCAATCTACTCATCCCCTTCCATCACACCTCACCTACACATCCCCTTCTTCCCTATTGTGATGTTCATATGTGAAAGGACTATAGCCTTCCATTCTTACAGGTTTTAAAGACATAATCCATAATTAATTTCTTTAGTTTTGCATTGAACTCTTTAACAAATATGCCTTTGGGTTCCTTAAAAAATTGATACTCAACTTCCTCAGGGTAGGAGTATGTTGATATAGCAAACTCAAGCATGTAATTGTTCAGCACTCCTTGCCACTATTTGTCTATAGCTCTAGTCCAAGTGACATCTAGGGTTTCAAGCCTCTCTAATCATTCCTTCATCAACTCAAAGAATTCTCCATAGTTTCATCTTTTATGGGTTGCATAGGTGGCCAACTATTAGTACACATACTCAAGTAGTTTGTAGAAGAATACCTCATACAAAGCATCATACAGGTTGTTCTAAACCCACTTCCTCAATTATTATCCTTTATAAGATGGATGCTTAAGTGAAAATTTATCTTCCAACTATTGTATCTAGTGCTCAATATTCTCAAGGGAGAGTTAGAGCATTGTTCTATTGCACCATTACAACAACAAAATACAACATAAGTCCCAATAATAGTACCAAAATTTTGTAGAAAAGGGGGTCAATTCATTAGATATGGGGTCAAGCACTTATCTAATTATCCAATTTAGTTCTTGACTCATTAAAACTAGGCAAAAAAATGGTATGTTCTTATAGTGCTTAACATTTATCACTTAATTGTACTGGTATCAATTCACATAAGGCAAAAGCTTTATCTGTTCCCCTAAAGCACAACAAAGAAAGAATTGAGGCTTACATTAGGATAATTGTACCATGGTGCAAGTTTTCATAGTGGGACTTGGTTATTCAGAGAAGGCTTATGGTAGATTCCTTAACACAACCTTTTCTAAGCTAATCTTAATGGTTTATACGCATAAGCCTATTTTGGGGAACTAATTCTGGTCATAAGGGTTCAATCCTATACTAGGTTGGTTTTATAGTCTCAAGGGTATAATCCTTTGTTTAATAATATTAGCATCATTTAGACCTTAAGAGGAGTCAATTAAATGCTTTAGATTAAGTTCATATTAAACTCTCACTTCATGCAAGGATACCATCACTTGGAATGGGTTTTTATCTACACTTAAGTTATTCCTACATAGTGTGTTGACATCATCATAAATTTATAGAGATGCCATTAACATTGTAAAGTAAAAGATTTAATATAAATTATTAACATACATGATTATAAACTACAACATTATATCCATTGCATAATTAAGGATTAATAACTAAGTCATATAAATTAGAGTCCATGTCTTACTTTAACCCTTCCATTTCATTAATTGCAACTCAATAGAATATAGTACATTATATTGAAAATAGAGTATATGCTTTTCTAGAGCTACTTAATTACCTAAAGGCTCACAGGTGAGCTTGGGCATATACAAGTGAAGCCTGAAAGACATCCGAGCTAATCCTAACATAATTGACAGTTAAAACATGCAAAGCTAATTTTATTCCTTTAGAGATTCACTACATCAAAGTTGCATTTCTTGCTTACTATTTCAAGCTATCTTTTATAGGCTATAAGATTACCTTCTAATAGGGTGGAGTTATGCACACTAGGTGCTGAGCTAGAGCTTTATCAAGTATTCTATCGATTCTACTACCTTGCACCCTTTGTGTTGTGATTACCACATTTATCCACTCCTTAAAGATATCCAAGTAGTCATTGAATTGGTTATCCACATACCAGTTGGCATAAGGTGTGCATCAATTCCTCTAGTTAGTGAAAAAGATACCAAAATAATAGTCATCCCAAATGATTGCCTTGTACTGAGATGTTTGTAATGTTGGCACAGATCTATACTTAGTCAAAATAGGGGCCTAACACCTACCAACCATTGCAAATTAAGCCTAGTAATCACTAAATGTCCCAAATTTTCTTGTGCATCATTCATCAAAGCTCAAAATTATGTTGAGACATTCTTAATTGGGGTATCCTACCATATGCAATCATAACCTTTCACAAATTCATCCCTAATCATCTTGTGATATCACAACAATCAATTTAGCCTATAGACCTATTAAGTGGGGCACTTACACACATAAAATCAAATCTTGAAAGAGCTAAATGGCTAATCAAAATTAATTAACAAGATAAACCAAATTAAATGTCTAGTTGAATTATCCATGTGCAATTAATGAATTACTAAAAAATGAAATTCAAAAATATGAAATATCCTAGCTTTTCATGATTACCTTTTTCAAGTTTTCAAGTCTTTGGAAAATATCTCAAAATGTCTCTTTTTGGAGACCCATGCCTATTCATTACAAATCATGAGTGTTTGACACCTTTTGAATTTATTGGGGTTATATTGACTCACTTAGGTTATTTTTGAACCCATTCTATGTTTAAACTACACTTTAACTCACCTTGAGTTGGGGTTAGTTCATAAGCCTATAAATACAAGCCATTGCCTATTGAAAAGAGACATTGGAAATTGTAGAGTTATAATGTAAGTTTTGTTGTAAGATTCATATCATTAATGTTATAATGCCAAAATATTAATCCAAGCCACATCAAGAAAGCATAAGACATATCAAACCACAATGGTGCCAAGGAGAGAGGGAGCTGCACAAACTCCATTGCCAAAGCCTCTTTGAGCATAAACCGAGCAAGCCACATAATTAATCATTTAGATATTTCAAGGAAGGTAAGAGATTGTTTGTATTTTGCATTTTAGTTGTGTTTTTCATTTTTTTTTTTCATTAAGCTCCCCCTATGATCTAGGCTAGATATGTTAGCATGTTAGTGTGTTCATTTCATTGTTTTATGGACTAACACAAGACTAACCTCCTCTTTATTATCAAATTCCTATGATCAAAAGTAAGGCTTCATAATTATGGATCATAGGACTTTGGTAGTATGGTATTTTACCACATTGATTCTAGCTTGCATAAAAACTTGATTATGAACTTTAATTATCATAAGGGGAGCTAACTTTAACATGGAAATAAACCCATAAACAATGTATAGTAATGCGCTAGCTAAAAGGGGATTTTTAAAATATTTTTTATGAATATACAAGGGCTGAAGTCCATTGAGCATTAAATATTTAGATCAATACCAACCCCTTAGATAATAACACATGAATCTTAGGGTTTAATTTTTTGTTCCACTCAGATCACAAAGGGATATGAAGTTTCTATTCCTTATACATGATAGGGCATGTTGGATGTAACAACATCAATATATATGAATACCTTAAAGGGAGTAACTATAATTGGGGGGAAAGGATCATGGTTATTTTGAGAGATGATATTCTTTTCTAATTACACCATTTATACTATCAGTTTGACATCCTCTAAATATTTATTTGTCTATCTCTAGTGTGTTATCTTGCCAAGATTTTCTACTTTTCATATGTCCTATGGTATCAACCTAGTTAAAACTATTTGTTTTGTATCTTCACCCTTCTTGTAATGTATCAAATATCCTACATTTCTAAGTGTGTTATTTTACATTACTACTATATCAACTTGGTTGATAACATTTTATGTTAGTTGACATTTTTTAACTATTTTTGTCAAGTTGATATCATTGACATAGAGTCTAGTGGTGGTTTTTGGTATTGTAACACTATATAGGGGTCATATATTATTCATATTATATCATATATCACTCATTAAAACTAATTTCACTTACACATTTACTCTAAGTATCATTTGAGAGAGTTGGTAGCTTAGAACCTTATTTTGAGGAGTCTTATCATGTGGCTTAGAACCTTTTATTAGGATTTATTTATACTGAATAAACTAGTGAAGCCATAAGATTATTTAGATTTTCCTCAATTTAGGTTGCATATAACCCCATTTAGTTAACCATTTCACCTTACCCCTTTATAATCATTATAGTCCATCGTTAGTTTAGTCATTTTCTTTACACTGATAATAGATATTTATTTTAGGTCTAGTGAGAGCTACATCCTTGTGTCATATGCTTAGGCTTTGGAACCATTTCTTATTGATATTTGTGTTTTCATTATCCCTTTTCTATATTTACATAACTCATTGGTACTTACCTGATCATCCAAGTATTATATGCTCTATTGATTGACCTTATTTGAGTCTTAGTCTACTGAGGTAGGATAGTTATAGGTTATTCATAGACTATGCATGTAGAATCAATAATTCAACATATTCTTCATAGAAAAATTGCAAAGTGTAGGTTTAATAAGATAAAAAAAAAATAGGAGACAAACTAGTGATTAAAAATCAAGTTTCAAAACACTACATAAGTCATACTTAGCTAAACAAAGACAAATCTAGTGGCATGAACCTATCCAATGCAAATCTACCTAGGTCAGACCTGTGTAGATTGTGATTCTATCCAAGATGATTTAAGGGAAAATAATAATTTTTAACATTACACATTGAGCTCATAAGGCATATTCTAGATCCAAACTTCAAAATTTCAGTTATAACAACCAGGGGTGATCATCCCTTATCCATTTGTACTTAATTTGCATAACATAATTGTTTATCAATTTTGTCTTGTAATTATTGTTGGATAATTGGGTAGATATAAATTATGCCCTTTTATAGCTATATTTTTATATCAATTCATTGTAATAGTTTACTCCTTATTTTGTATAAAGCAAGAATTAGGGTAAACAATTACATAGAAAATTGTAACATATGAAAAGTACTTTTTAAATCCAATACGATAGAAAATTACATTGTTTTAAAAATTGGGTTTCAAAAATATGGTATCCAATATATACATCAATCATCATTTTCAACTACATGTTTTTCATAAATTTTGGTGGAACTAATTTCCCTTTGAATTAATTATTAATAATAAGTTTTTCACTAGCATTTTTATTGAAAATTTCTTCTACCATGAAAATTGAGGAAAAATTCAAGTCATGTCATCCTCTTTGTCATTAGCACAGTTTATATATTAAAAATTAGAAGATACTAAACACGTACACCATGTGTATTGTTAATGAAACCAACAATATTTTTAAATGCAGAAGGATGCCCATCAATGTTTATATGATCTTAAATATTTTGGGTTTCCTTTGTGGTTGTATGAATCCACTCTTCCATTTTATTTGAATTAGAACACAATCCATTCATTGACATACTAAAATTTTATCTCACCATTGAATTACAATGCATGAAACTATACACTAAGTTGTAAAAAATTAATTTTGGCACACTTGATGCATGTGGAGTAGTAGACCCATTATTATTTATTGACATTATGAAGATCCCAAGACCTCCATTAAGGATAGTTGATGGCCATATCATATAAACCCACCTCCAAAATGTTGATAAGCTTCTATGAATGGTTTATCAATTGGTAATGCCCCATAATCTCGCTAATTGGATAAATTAGATTTATATTTCATCAACGCCTCATTAGAAAGTTCCAAATAATCTTTGGACTCTTCTTCATATAATCTAATTTTAACCTTTCCCTTATATTCAAGAAATATATTTAAAACTTCTAGCACTACATGCACTAATAAAAATACTTTTCATCTCTTTCTCTTAAATACAATTTCCATTATTGTCTTTTGTCATTATCATATTGAGCTCATATTTGTATGTATTAAATATTAGTGGTGAAGAATTAAAAAATTAATTTTTAGATCTCGACATATCTATAATTAAAAAAGGTTAAGTTAATGATAGTAATAATAAAATACAAACTAAAATAAAAAGTGAAGATGAAAATAAAAATAATATCAAATGGAAAAAATATAACTTCACTATTTTCTCTAAAATTATAAAGAAAAAAATTGTATACTTTCTTCAAAATTACCATATTTTCTTGAAGTTTCACTAATTTTGTAATTTTCCCTAATTTCCCTAATTTGTCACAAATTACTATAATTTCTTCAATTTTACATTAATTTTGATCTAAATCCCCTAATTACCCTAATTTTACCCTAATTTTCACTAGTTTCTATAATTTATCCCTTTTCCCAACATTTTCACTAATTTTTATAATGTTGACTTATTTACCCTAATTATAATTTAATTTTTTAATTTTACCTTATTTTTTTCAAGTTTCACTCATTTATATAATTTACACACTTTGCCATTAAGTTCTCAAATTTTATACTAATTTTACTCTAAATTTTGTAATTTTACCATAAATCCCTTTATTTTTTCAAATTTTAACTCATTTCTCTAATTTCCCCTTTTTCGTAATATATTCACTAAATTTTGACTTATTTACCCTATTTTCTCTAATTTCTTTAATTTCACCTTAATTTTCTTAAGTTTCACTAATTTTCATAATTTCCCCAATTTATCTGTAATTTCTTCAAATTTACACTAATTTTACTCTAAATTTCCTAATTTTATCATAATTTACCTAATTTTACTATAATTCCCCTCATTTTATAAAATATTCACTAATTTATCTTTATTTTTACCTTATTTTTCAAAAGTTAACCTATTTTTCCCTAATTTTACATTGCCTTTCATTAATTACTACAATCCCAAATTTTTAATTATTTACCTTAGTTTAACTAAAAAAATAATTTTCCCTAATTAAATTAATGTGAAAGATTTCAAATTAAAATATTAATAAATTTAAATTTAAAAATGTCTAATTTTATATTTTATTTTTTTAGGATTCTTAATCTTGCATGTTTAAATCATATCAAGATGGCTTTCATAAGTAATCATTAACCTAATGACATTTAATTTCTCATGTATTTTTAGTCATGATCAGGAGGCATAGGGATCCACTTAGCACACAAGGACTATTAGAATCTTTTAGTAAGGGGAGGACAATCTTCCCCTACTAACAAATGATTGTGATGCTTATGTGCTAAGTGGGTCCCCTTACCTCTTAATCAATACATGATGAAATAAATGTCATTAGGTTACTGATTACTCACAGATCTCATATTTATATGTGAAGACACAATTTTATGATTATATAGCACCTTAGTTTTGTACACTTGGCAAACTCAAATATTGGATGTTCTTCTCAGTTCTATACTTTTTTTGCTTTTATGAGTCTCGTATCTACTCTATCTTGTGCTCCTTGGCCTATATATCTTAGTCTGACCAGTCTTGTGTTGATGACCCAAGTCTTTTATCTTGTCTAGAGTGCTTAAAATATAATTATCTTCCATCTCTGTAAGTTTTGATCTTGTACTTGTTTTCCTACTTCTTAAACACTAACATCTGGGTTAGAAACTATCATCACCATTAGTGTCCTCACCTAATGCAAGTGTCTAATTCCCTAAAGTCATTTATTTTGAAAATAAAATATATTATATGATTGGCCTAAGTGTTTTAATGTAAGTTATTCCTCCAAAAGGATTGATATAAATACAAGATCAATCCTCATTCATTCCTCACCTAACAAAAGACCAAAAATGCCAAGGCAAATTATCAAAATCACCCTATCAAGTATTCAATTGAATAAAGCTTCCCTATTTCCATACCAATCATAGGTACAACACATTTATAAATTTGAAGTACTAAAGAAGTAGCCCAAGAGCCTAATTTGCCAAGTTATAATCTAGGTCACTATTGTACTTACTTTGCACAATATTGCATGACTCTCACACAAGCCAACACATAGGGGATAACTACATGAGTCTGAGGCCCTCTCCTAGAGTATTTACTATGTAGTCAATGCCCTCTAATAGTAGAGTCTTTGGGGTCAGCTTGACACTATTTCCCCACTAACCCATTTTTCCCCAAGTCACTATGAATATGGAGAACTAGGGTTTTTCCATTTCACAAGAAGTGATAGTCCATGACCTATATTTCAATACACTAGAGAAAATGTGAAGTAAAATTGAGAAGCATCCAAATGGTTGAATCTTTTTCTAGTAGGTATTCTATAGAGGACACTCGCATCAAACTTAGATAATAGCATTGTTGTAACCATCCTAGGTTAACATTATTATCTAGAGCTCTAAAAGTGTTAGATCTAGAATTTGATGATTGTTTTAAAACCTCCTTCCAGTCTGCTTTCTATCTATTCTAGACCTAGAATTGCATTAGCATTAGAATAAGATAAGTATATCACTTCTTTATCATTTTCATATCTAACATATTTGTACTTTTCATATTTAGACTATCTCATCATAATAAATTCAGTGTATGCTTATATCTAAGTTTAACATCTAATAGGCCTATTATAAATTTGATTATCACCTTTGTGCCATTTCATTTCTATATACCCCTTTAATCAAAACTAAGGATATCAATAAGATAATTTTATATTGCATTTTAGGATTAAACATTTGGTGAACCTAATCTTTGAATACTAAACCCTATGTCACTTAGGGTTTACTAATTTTTTTTGTTACTGATCATGATTTTCATAAAATATGTACAACATGGATGCATCTATTCCAAATTTTAGATTCCAATATGTCATAATTGTTATGGTTTACTACATTACTTGCCTTGTCAAATCTTATAAGCAAATCCATGTCAATAATGAGAGGGTTTTAAAGTGAAAAGAACACTTAATCTCTCTTCAAAATTCATTTTTTAATGTTATAGAGATAATACATAGATGTCAATGTGCATGCTCTTGACCATTTGTCCTACCTAGGTCTTATTCAAATGATAACTACCATCCTGCACCCATTATTTGCCCATGACTTGTATTGGATTCTACTATCCATGTTGTTACTACTTGAAAAGGTAAAATTTCTCAACCCACTTCGATACCTATTAATATACAATAACTGCCACCTAAACCTAAGCTTGTAATAGAATCTAAGGGATGTGACATTTTTGACTAGTTGAATAATACATATTCTAAGATTTTAATCCTTGAGCTTCTAAAGCAATCTAATATCTATAAAGATATCCTATACAAGGCATTGCATAAGACACAAATTCCAAATGATACTAAACCCACTTATTTTATAGACATTATGAAAGATCTCAAACATAATAAAAAGTTAATCACCTTTGATCCAACAAATTTACCATCCAAAAATATGGTTGACTAAAATTCCCCTTTGTTCATACAAGTGACAATACAAAAGAAAGGTATCAAAAGAGTGTTCATTGATAATGGATGTAGCCTAACAAATACTAGTATATAATTCCTAACCACCATGGGTATTAACACAAACCTTATTCAAAACACAATTATGCACATAAAAAGGTTTAACAATTCACATATCCCTCTAGATGGACAAATTATATTGGACGTGATCTTAGGACCAAAAATGATTCCAACTAGTTTTCAGGTCATGTCTCAATCCTTACATTATAATTTACTTTTGGGTAGACCTTAGATACATTTAATGGAAGTTTTCCCATATACACTTTGTTGATGTATAAAATTCATACATGAAGGGGCCTTATTATCCATGCTTGTTGATGATGAACCTTTTAAATTTTACAAAATGATACTTTCAAAAACTAATGGCATCCCTACAGTGGTACCACCTAAACAATCCATACCTATTGATCATATTTACACTATGAAATAGGTGAGTTAAGTACAATGACTCCTTTATCTTCAAATGCAAATAAGGCACAACATCTTGAAGTGTATAGAGGTGTAAATAAAGAGTAAGAACCATTACCAAAAGTTACAATACAAACAAAAGATCCCATAGCATTTGAACTTCATTTATTGGTCAACACTAAGCAAAAATATGGCCACAAATCAGATTACTATGATAGTGATGATGATATAGCTTATGATATGACAGATGAGAAAATGTGAAATTTAAAATTTGATCCATTAGAGCACTTGTCACATAACCTATTCGGACATATGGGTCCTATTACATATAAACTAAACCCACTTACAAAAAATATATAGTTAAATCCAAATAAGGGCAAAACAAAACTAATAGACTAGCATGTAAATGCTTGTTATTCCATACATCCCTCTTGGTTAAAATTACTTAGTCAACCTTATAAGGGCCAAATGCAAGTACATCATGTGAATAATGTGAAATCTTCTCAAAAGGCTTTACCCCAAATAATACATATCACAACAAAATAAGATACCATTGATACCATTTTTTCTTTATTACTTAAACATAGAATGATTTTTTTACCTTCTACTAGACACAAATTAGGTAATACGCTACTACCTACAAAGGGAATACCATATTATAATTACCATCAAATCATTATCCACACTACCAAACAATGTGCAACATTAAAAAATCTAATTCAATAATATAAGAGCAAAGGATGTATATATAATGTGCCCACAATAGGCAAAAAGAAAAATACTTCTCATCTTTCAGAAAAGAAGTATACCTCAAAATGACAAAAGTATGACGATTTAACTATTAATACTAATATTGATGGGATATATTTCCACCATATCGGGTTTGATCCAATCAAGTGGGATATAACTTGTGGGACCATTTTTCTTGCATGATTGGGACATACTACAAATAAACTAATATATTATCCCTTGGGTCCTTAATATATAGGATACATTTAGTTACCCATTGCTTGGGCCCACCTATCAAATCTTTCACTATATGGATAGCATCACATGAATCACATTTAAAACTAAAGTTTGTATAAATTTGGCTAGTTGAGTCAAACACTAAGCTAGATACTACAAACATGTATGTAAACTTTCATAATATGGGTATAAAGATTTGCATACAACATGATGGACATGATTATTTTCCTATACCATTGGCTTCAAGTAAACTATTACATAGAAACATTGAAGTATTGACATTGCATCAATATAAACAAAGTTTAAAACACTTTATAGGCAGCCCTACACCTTTTGATGATAAAGATCTACTAGACTAAAACTCTAGAAAAAATACCAAAAAAATAAAAAAAAATCAAAAAAATCCAAAAACATTTTTGACACCTACATGTTATATTAAATCCTTGGAATATATATGTTAATTCCATGTTGATTGATGTCATATTTAGTTACTCCTACATACACACATACGTGTCACATTTCTACTTGAGTGTGATATAGGCATACACAAATACATGATCTAATCTTATTTTAGATGTTGGGACTTCCTCTACTCATGTCATATAGACATTAGGAGCATCTACTTCTTTTATCTTGATACACATAGGTTATATGATTTGATGATCACTCTGTAGACATCCAATTCTCACCACTACCATGTCAAAATTACAAGTTTGAATCACTTCCTACAATAATGCACAAACTGGACCAAAACACTAAAACGCTCTAATTCATCTACACATGTCATGTGTAACTTTTTATTCCTATAAATATGTCTCTAATGGGGGAATTATCCTATATATAATCATCACCTTCTTCCAATTCATCTTTAGTCAAATTACAACTGGGAAAATTGACATTTTTTATCAATAGTACAAGCCAACTTATCAAATTCTAAAAATTACAAAGAAGCCTAACCAGAATCACTTAGCTAAGTAATTCCAATCAAATTCTTAAGTGAAAAATCCATGAAAAAATAATGAATATATAATTTTTAAAAATTCAAATTCAAATATTAGAGCCAAGACATCATCAAAAGGGTGTCATGCACCAAGCATTTATGGATATAAATATCTGACTTAAAGCTAGCCATACCTTATTAATGTATGATTCTTCCAAAATATTAATTGCTTGTCCCTCAAAAATTAAACTAATTTATTACCACTTATATCATTATTGATCCAAAGGCCATAATTTATTTGCCTAGTCTATAAATGCAAGAGTCACCATGGATAAATAACAAGCTTTTTAATGCAAAGATATAATGTATAATTTCTTCTAAAGCTTCAACTATTTCTTATATTTTCAATCACTTTCCAATCTAAATGGTGCATGAGGATATTATTGGATAAAATTAGCCTACATATGAAACTTTTTCCTGGATGGATCAAGTCACTCTCTTAGACTATTCAATGATCTTTTACCACCATAACTAGTCTCTTTCTAGTCCTGACTTGATGATGCAGTGTAGTATTTTGGAAGGTCTTGGTGTGGTGTGAAGAGTTATGTAGAGGCCTAGTGTAGTAGATGATCTAATGGTGTAAATATAAAATGAACATCATGACCCTAATCCATGTCCCTTGCAAGCTTTTAAAACACTTTAAGCAAGTTTTAAGGTGAATTTGGAGATTTTAGTGAAAAAGAAACTTTTGATGAATTAAAATTGGTTTTGACCTCCTTCTACCTCCTTATGGCATGTTTTCCCTATTTGGACATGTTTAAGGTCATTTCAGGTCTTTTAGAATGGAAGAGAGGAGTTTGGGAGCAAAAAGATGCATTTTTTAGCCTTTTAAAGCTTTGGATGAATAGGTTTCTAAAGGTTTTGCTTACTTAATGGGATTATATATCATATTAATGCATCCATTGTGTCCCTAATATCATATCCTATGCCTATAAAGTTATATTGAAGCACAAGAAATAGTAGAGGTAAGGAAAACCTATTGGCTACAAACTAGGCATGATGTCGGGGATCCAAGAACAACACACCTTGTTCTGATCCCACTTGTTAGGATCTTACTCCTCAGAAAGAGCACAATATGATTACCAAATACAAGCAATTAAACATGTGGAAATTATACTAGAAGTACAAGTAACTAGAATTCATAAATAGCACAGAATATGAGAGATAATACACTATCTTGTATTAATACTCGTACAGAGAAGAATACAATAAAGAGACGCCACTCTCTTCCACCTTACAGAGGCTTGCCACACCTCAAGTGTATAGTAATTCTTCTTCAAAAGTTCACTCTCCTACCAAAAACTATCCCAACACATAACTCACACACAAAATTGGTGTTCACCTCTCCAACTAGTTAGTAATAACCCTACCAGTACCAAGCACTCTAAAGTACTTCAAGTAGATCTCCCATGAACCTGCAACCTGCAATTCAATAGACCATACTTACACATGTAGATCTCCTATGAGCTTGCAACAACCTGCAACTCAATGATCTTACAATGGATGGATCTTCCTTGCCTTCCTTTTCAGCTCATGATTACAATACATGCCAATGGGTCTATAAATAGATCCCAGACTTAAACAATAACTTAGACTCTTAGTTTACTATAATTATCCACGCAACTCAAGACTTGAAATAGCCTTTACATGCAAACACTCAGTTTAACTAACTAACTATTCATGCAATGAACAGTTCTAGAACACACAGGCGATTGACGTCGGTCCCTATCTAACTGGTGTTGACTGACGTCGATCGACACCCTGTCGACGCCAGTTGCCTTCTGCATTTATCTTGATCGACGTCAGTCATACTACTGACACCGATACTTTTGGAACTTCAGCAACCTCCTCTTCATCTACATAGTTGAAGCTTTTAGCTCCATAACCTAACAATCTCCCACTTGGAGATAAACAGCTGCAATTATACATGTACCTGTACATCATCTAGTTTGTTCCCTTGGCTCTGTATCCCTCTTCAAGATCACTCTTAAAGACCAACCACCACAAACCTATGGTGCAACACCTGTCATCCAAATCACCTGCCACATCCACATCTACAAATCCATGTAGAAAAATAACTTGACCCTGCATAGCATGTGCACCTGCTGCTGGTCCCTCTAAGAATCCACTGAACTTCCCTCTAATGCTTCTTTCTCGGATTGGCTCCTAACTTTTTGACAACTCCCACTGCTTGGGAAAACTCAAGTCTAGTACATACCATGTACTTAACCTCATTATGTGAATCAAGACACTGTTCTGTGAACTGTCCAACCATCGGCGTGTTAATTGGTCTCACACAATCATCCTAAAATAAAGTCAACCTATGACCTTCCATGTCCCTAGAACACACTCATGCCAGAGAATCTTGCTGCTCCCAGATTCCTCATGACATACTTCTGAACTAGCTTTACCTTTAGTTTAGCAACTCCCTGTATATGTAACCCTACAACAAGCACATCATACAGTAATAGGATAATGTAGTTAATATTATTTTACCTGGTAAAGAGAAACACAATGATCAAACCTCCATTGCCCTGTAGCTTATACAAGACCATATACCCTAGCCTTCCATCTCACATGTCCATTTCTGCTCTTCTTCATCCTGAACATCCATTCATCTCTCGGTGCTTTCTTCCAGCTGGCAACTCCATCCAAAACACCTGTTTGGTTCTCCTCCAAGGAATCACATCCTTCATCCATGCCAAGCTCCCATTATTTCCTAGATCTACCTGCTCTGCTTCTTTAACAACTTCCTGGTTCTTTACCATCAGTGAGCAACAAGTAGTGTAAAGAAGAGAAATGATGAATTTGAGGCTTATTTACCCTTTAAGTCCTCCATATGGGCACTTGAGACTACTTGACAGCTTGTTGTCCACCTAAAATCTGTCTCAGTGACCGATGCTAATCACATCTCAGTCTGCACCTAACCGACGTCGGTTCCATGTGACTGCCTCATTGCTGATGTTAGTTTCTCCTCATCAATGCTGGTATTTATCTATCCCTAAGTCATCGATGTCAGGCTACACATAGCCGACATCGATCCCTGTCTAGACGCTGACACCAATTTTCTAGCCAACGTCAGTCTCTATGTTTTGCTTGTGAGAACTGACTTCTACCCATGAGCTCCTTTTAGATCAAACCCTTGTCTAAATCACCCTTACTCTACTCAGAATTCTTTTGCCCCTTGTGCTAAACTCTATCCGTCACCTTCTCCTTGAAAACCAAGGCTTTCCTGTTCTTGTCACGAACATCGAATTCCTCAAGAAACGTCACCTTATTCTTCTGCATACAGAAATCTCGATCTATACCCTTTGACTCAAGAACATGCATCACCTTCTTATTCATGTGACCAAGCCTATTAAGCGACATCTTCGAATCTACAGCTGAAGTAGATAACCCAAAAAGAGAATCAGTAATATAAGTAGATAGATAAAGCGTACCTACTTTCTTACCTCTTGCTACAACAAGTGCACCCTTGGTAACCTTCCAAGAGTCCGCTGTGAGAGTTACTGTGTAACCCTCATCACCCAAACTTCTTATAGAAATCAAATTCCACTCTAGAACTGGGACATGCATGACCTCCTTCAACACCCATGTGTTACCTGTCTACAATTTCAGCTTCACTTTCCCTTTGCCAACCATTTGACAAGGCTTACCATCCCCTAAACAAATTTCTCTAAAGTCTCCCTAGACATACTCATGAAAAAATTCCCTATTTGGGGATGCATGAAAAGAGGCACCAAAATCTAAAACCCAAGATTCTACTTTATCCAAAGAACATACCATAGCATCCTGTGCAATGAAATCTACAACACCTGCTTCTTCTTCATGTCCTTCATGCTGATCTTCACCCGACCTGTAATCTCTCTTTAAGTGCCCTTGCTTTCCACATTTCTAGCAGGTTATTCTGCCATACCTGGACTTGGATCTCCTGCCTATCTTTGACCTTGATCTCCCACGCTTGATCTTCTCTCTTTGCCTTCCCCTACTTTCCACACTTAAAGCATTTCCTGATGATTCACCTGTGCTTTTCCTATGTATCTCTTCATTCAAGATCACACTCACAATATCATCCACTTTTAAGATTTTTGAAGCAGACGCAGTATTAGAAAATGCCATTACCAAACTTTCCCAACTTTTAGGTAATGAGCATAAGATTAAGAGAGCCTTAATTTCATTATCAAAAACAATATTGACTGAATTTAACTGGTTTACCAAACCATGGAAATCACTAAGATGACTATGTACATATCCACCTCCAACATTTGCAAATTAAATAATTGCTTCATAAGAAATACCTTATTTGAAGCTGAGGGTTTTTCATATAAATTTGCCAAAGATTCCATCAACTCTACCGTTGTCTTAGCGTGTGATAAGTTGGAAATCACAGACGATGCAAGACTCAACCTTATAGATCCCAGAGCCTTCTGATCAAGAACCTCCCATTCTTCATCCTTCATATCCCAGGGCTTGCAATCAACCCCACCTAACGGTAAGTATAAATCTTTTTGATACAGATAATCTTCAATCTGCATCCTCCATAATTGATAGTTCTTGCCATTAAACTTCTCCATTTGTAGTCTAATTTCTTCTGCCATTGCTCTACTCCCACTCAAACAGAAACCCTGTGAGTAACCTGTAATCAACACACACTAACCAGATCTAATCTAACCTGTTAGTATCCCAACCAAAAGCTTTGATACCAGTTGTCAAGGATCTAAGAACAACACACCTTATTCTGATCCCACTTGTTAGGATCTTGCTCCTCAAAAAGAGCACAATATGATTACCAAATACATGCAATTAAACATGCGGAAATTATACCAGAAGTACAAGTAACTAGAATTCACAAATAGCATAGAATATGAGAGACAATACACTATCTTGTATTAATACTCATACAAAAAAGAATACAATAAAGATACGCCACTCTCTTCCACCTTACAGAGGCTTGCCACACCTCAAGTGTACAGTAATTCTTCTTCAAAAGTTCACTCTCCTACCAAAAATGGTCCCAACACACAACTCACACACAGAATTGGTGTTCACCTCTCCAACTAGTCAGTAATAACCCTGCCAGTACCAAGCTCTCTAAAGTACTTCAAGTAGATCTCCCATGAACCTGTAACTTGCAATTCAATAGACCATACTTACACATGTAGATCTCCTATGAGCTTGCAACAACCTGCAACTCAATGATCTTACAATGGAAGGATCTTCCTTGCCTTCCTTTTCAGCTCATGATTACAATACATGCCAATGGGTCTATAAATAGATCCCTGACTTAAACAATAACTTAGACTCTTAGTTTACTATAATTATCCATGCAGCTCAAGACTCGAAATAGCCTTTACATGCAAACACTCAGTTCAACTAACTAATTGTTCGTGCAATGAACAGTTCTAGAACACACAGGTGACCGACATCAATCTCTGTCTAACTAGTGCTGACCGACATCGGCCAACACCCTATCAATGCCGGTTGCCTTCTACATTCATCTTGATCAACATCGGTCATACTACCGATGCTGGTACTTCTGGAACTTCAGCAACCTCCTCTTCATCTTCATAGTTGAAGCTTTTAGCTCCACAACCTAACACATGAAATGGGTTTTCTATCATTAATGGAGGTCCAAACATTTCAAAAGGTTTATATAAGGAAGGAAAGGTAATTTACATCACAAAAAATCTTTCCCAAGTTTTTTATTTCATATATAGGCTCCTGCTTCTTCATGCTAGGGAAAAAATGATTTGGGTAGTCTTGGACAGCTCTAGGAGAGCCTCAAGTTTTCACTCGGTATGATCAAGAGAGAGAGAGAGTTGGGTCAAAATATTTTGGGTAGCGATATGTAACCTATTTTATTTACACTTTATTTCATTGGTTTTTTGGTTCACCTCCCCATATTTATGAATAATTTCTAACAATGTAGGGGTGTTTAGATGGCCTACTCATCCAGATAGGGTCCAAGTTTTATTATATTTCTTCACTTCAAAATTAAATGAGGAAAAATGGTTTTACATAAGTTATTTAAGGGTCAAATATGACCTATTAAAATTGGTTTAATTAACTAACTCATTTTAGGAAGGCAATTATGGCATAAAACCTATTTCTAATGTTGTCTTTGTGAACAATCCATATTGGTATTTTGGTAACATAACCTAGGTTATCAAGCAAGTGAATTCATATTCAAAGGTTCTCAAGTCATTTATTAAGTAAATTCATACCTCATTCATCTAATATAATTTTAATATGCCTCAATTTTGAGCATAGTCTCCTTTGAGATGATTTTGGTGGTCCAGTCTCTTCAACAAGGTATAGTTGTAGTTGATAAGTTTATAGTGTTTGAATAGTTTATAAATGATGTCATAATGATATTAAAAAGCATAGGTTATAAAATAAGTCTTATTTAGTCATGAAATTAGTTTAAATTCAATCTCATAGGGCCATACTCTCTCAAAGTACCAAGATTACTTTAAAGTTTGTTTTGTAATGAGTGTATTGATCAGGCCTGTAATATGATTGTGGAGACTGATGATGAGTATGTATGAACAAAAAGAGAATAAGTTTGACCTATTAATCATACCCAAATCATCAAGTGAACACTATTTGGTAATATCAAGTCAAAAATCTTGTGAAATCCCTTTTAAAGAGTCATCTTGCCAAAGAGGTCAATAAAAATGTTCACCTACAGCAAACAAGGAGTTAACAGAGGCTTGAAGAGGAGATGATGTGTTTCATGAAACAACTAAATTTCTAAAAACACCAATTCAAAAAATTTCATTATAAATAATAAAGTTGAATATATATGTATCCATCAGGTAAAATATGTACATAGAATCCTTGGTAGGTGAGATAATGATATGTGTCTTGAGTGAAATCTTCACCTACAATAGTCATAACTTTGACTTGGAATGCAAAGAATATTTAAGTGGTTTGAGTGTTTTAAAATAAGTTTTAAAGTATTATAAATGATTTCACATCACTTAAGTTGAGATAATAATTAATTTTTGTTGATCTCAATCATGGAGATCTTATTTTGATGGAGGAACAACATTACAATTTTCTTTCTTCAGAGATGTTAAGGTTAGCAAGCAAGAAGGAAAAATATTGTGATAACAAGGTGTATAAGACTGATAAGTGTCTAAAAAAGGGTAAGTATAATGTGATAAGGCTTATATAACATCACCATATAATTTTCATCACTTTAATTCCATTATGACAAGGTGAAATACCCAAGCTCAGTCATGAACCCAGGACGCATAAAAAAACTAGGCAACCAACTAGCTAGTTTTAGGAAAAGTGAGTTTTAGGGCACATAGAAGTAAAATAAAGTTATGAAATTTGGTATATTTTGTGATAATGATTGGTTTAATATATATATAATATTTTTTTATCAAATAATGAGTGTAATTATCTATTATTTTGTCACAGTCCTATGCCTATTTGTTGAGGAGAACATGGAGTTAGACAAGATTCTCAGAGGGCTATAACATATGATGGATGGTTTGAACCTCATGTGAGTGTTTATGACTAATTTTAGGGTTATTTTAAGTATTATAAAACCTATTTATATTTATAATATTCTATTTTTCAATACAAAATGAATAAAAGTGCAAGCTGGCCAAATTTAGGATTTTGGCATACAAATATAGGCAGTCAGAAAAGACATTTTTTAGAAACTTAAAGGGTTGGATGATAAAATAAAATGATTTTATAATTTTTATGGGTATTTATATATTTAAATAAAAATAATAATTAGGTATTTATACCTCATAAATCTCAAGATACACCTATTTCTCTCTCCCTATGTCTCGTAGTTCTCATTTTTTGAGTGTGTATCAAGCCTGAATTATTGATTCTAGATGTTTTTATTGATTAAGAATGGAAAAACAATTCATGAAATAGTTATTTTTATCCCTATATGTCATAATTAAAAAATAATTAGGTACTTTAACCTCATAAATCTCAATAAATGTATCTTAATCCTTACATATGCATGCACAGTCGTGTAAAGAGGGTATATAATTCTATGTTTTGATCAATTTTGGGCATATGAAGATTGTTAAAAGTATATAAAATAATTATATATATGGGGGGGTAAAAAAATACCTATTAATGGTCATTTTTTCCCTTTAAACATCTTCAAGATCAAGATATGGATTTTAGAGTGCTCTCAGCCTCTGTACGCAACCACCTAGGGTTTCAATACCAAAAACCCATAACTTTCATTCTAATAGGTAAAATTACATGAAAATTCATATTATAGTGTTATTTGATTCCCTATAGAATATTATGAAGGTTCTAAGTTGATAATAGGTTTGTATGGTTTGATATCAGTGTTGTGGGTATGTGTTAGGGCTTAAGAGGCCTAATTGGAGGTATGCTAACAAAGGAAGTACCTTCTAAACTTGGATTCAGAACTTTAAAAAAAAATTAGGGTTGTAAGGATATATATTGTGGTATAAAATGTAATTAAGTCCTTATGAGGGTGGAAAAACTCTTCAAACAAGTATAAAAACCTTGAAAAAGGGCTACAAGGGCTTGGTGGCTCTAAGGAGGGTGAAGAGTGAAAATGCATGGTGGAATGAGATTGAAAGGATTAAATTGGTTTGAAAAAGTATGATATGATCATGAAAGATCATCCAAGTGGTTATATTTTCCTCATGAAACCTATAATGAGATTTGGTATGTTGAACCAGGAAAAGAGCTTGTGTAGAGTGGCTAGTGGATGAAGAAGTCAAAGGAATGGACTAGAGAGTAGAGTTGATGGAGTTGTGATAAAAGTGGATAAATAGAATATATATAAAACCAATAAATTAATTGGTTTTTGATAAATAAATGTGTCTCAAAATATTCTTATAGACTTCCTTCTCAACAAGTACCTACAACCATACTAAGGAAAGTGAGATCAAATATGCAAGCTTGGATCAAAATCAAGAATGTTTGAAAAGAAAGTAGAGCAATAAGTATGGAAGGTTATTAATGAAGTGGTGATGGATATGAGGTCTAAAGATCATAAAGAAGGTCTCCAAGTTAAAATATAGTCATTAACCTCATAAATGCTCATCTAAAGCCATGAAAAGGTAGGCCTATCTCGTCAAGTTACAAAAGTATGATAGCAAAAGGGACTAATGAAGAGTTTCATATATTTAATATCATTAATAGGAACAATAAATTGTGAAATATATCAAGGGATTCTTCAATAGTGTTTCTTAGCAAAACTGTAGTCAAGATGAATCATGAAAATCAACACCTACAGCAATTATGAAGGTTCATAAAGCATACATACATACTATGTCACTAGGACTATGAGGTGTTGTTTTAATCTTTGGAACCAATAAGTTTTTTTCCATGTTTGAATAATAATATATGGTGTGAAGATTCCTTTTGGGAAGTGAACTTTAAATGGTACCAACACACACTTATGCACCTTGTAAGACACCTATAGCCATGAAGACATAGGTTTACATCCAAGCATGAAAAAGATGAGAGTGTAAGATTCAATGGAGGAGTTATGTAATCATATGAAGGTTTCATGAGAAAAAGGAAGATGAAAGTAGGTTATAAATAGGTGAAGTATCTTCCAATCAAGTTTCACTACATGATCAACCTTGAATGTTCACACACAACCATGTTAAGTATCAATTGCATTGATTCATTCATACCTTACCGGTGTAATTTCAAGATACATACACTCAAGGAGATAAACTTGTCAAATCACCCAAGTTTAAAATGATGAATTGACATAATAAAACCCTTAGAAAGATCATGAGATCTGTTAGCAACTCATCAAAGCAAGTACATGAGCATGTATGGATTTGGGTTGTGTAAGAGCCTAAGAACATTGCTTGAGGAGCAAATGCACTAAGAAGGAGATAAGAATAAGGTTTAAAGTGATATGAAGGGTATTTTAATAACCAAATAATTTTTTAAGAGATACTAAACACCTCTACACCTCACAAACATCATCTACAAAACTGTTAAAGCACAGTCATAGTGAGGTCTGATCTAGGTTGCATAAGGTTGCAAGGTAACCTATGGATGAAGAGATCATTTCAAGAAGGTTTGTCATGGCATATTAAATATTATAAATCATGATTAAAACCCAATAACAAGGGTAAAACATGAAATCATAGTCCTTTGACATGAAAATATAGTCAAGTACACACACAGTCAACTTTTGAAGACTTTTTTGAAGGGTTTTGAAGTTTTGGAGCACCTACATATGGAGTCAAGACCTAAAATTTGGTACAAAGGGTCCTTGTGACCTATTATATACCCATATTATTTCTATTTGAAATTAAAAACAAGGGACATATTTTTTTTTATCTCATACCTGAGGCACTCTGAATGAAAATAAAGGCAGTGTACTGGTAAGTTTTGGTAAAAATCACCTACAGGCTTTAATATGCATGATCAAATCATGAAACTTGGTGGGGATGTTCATAATTATTTGATATACCTATAAATTATATTTTTTATTCCAATATAATATGGAAATTACTTACTATTTTTTCACAGTCAACCCCTTGTCTATTGACAATCAAAAAATAAGCAGGCGGCTTAAGCAAAATGTTAGGAAAATTCATCTACATACCTTAATATGCAAGATCCAAGTATGAAAATTGGTGAATATGTTGTAAATTATTCATTATAATTGTATAAAATATTTTTTTGGTATTAAAAAGAGTGTAATTATGCGTTGTTTTATCACAATCCTCCACATGTCTAATGGCAGCCACCATTGGAGCTAAGAGACATTTTTTTAAGTCTATAGGTTGGTGAAGTGTTTTGGACATCATGAAAGTGTTTGATAAGCTTAATAATATGATCATAAGTATTTATACACATATTTATAGGTTATCACACTCTAATTTCAATGCAAACCATGCCTTGAGGGTTAGAACAAGCAGACAGGCAATCATTCCCACAGGTAGTCTTAAAAAAGCATGAAGACAAAAGTGAAACTTGAGCATCAAAATGAGGTAGAAAGGGATTTAAATAAATTTTAAACAATTTTTTTTATTCATTCATACCATATTATAGGTGATTCAATCCATGAAACTCATTTTTAAGCCTAGAAGCTAGTCTTAAGTCCCAGAAGGCCTACACCACATTAAAGCACATTCAGACCCTATAAATTCAAGATGAAACCTTATTGAGGTATGATGATATGTTTTATCGAATTAATTAGGTTTTTTGAGTATGTTATAATAAGTAAAAATTAATTTCACTCTCAAGGAGAAATTCAAACTTTTCAGGCCTAAGACACCCTTATTGAGCCCCTCTTCAGATGCTCATATATTTCACTACATAGAGAGTTAGGCCAAATGATTTTAGTATGTTTTGAATACCCATATTTAATTTAAATTAATTATGTATTTATTTCAGTTAAGTTATTGAGGTTTATGAACAATCGTTAAGACTCTAAGCAGACCCAAAATGCATGTAAAACCCTAGAAGCAAACTTCTCACATATGTATCTTTACATACCTTCCGCATGGGAACCCAAAATATTCAAGAATGTTAAACGGGTATATGTAATAAATATACATGTCAATAATTTATGTAATCTAGGCCTACATTTTATGAACAATCACTGAAAATGTGAGCCTGTCTGAGCTACCAAAAGAGCCTTTTTGACCAATTTTAGGTTTTTGAACTCATAGATCCATGAAATAACCTAAAATCACTTAGAAACCACTTATAACATGTATATTAATCTCTAAATCTCATTTATAACCTGTGTTTGAGGAGAATTTGGCACGTGTGGGTGCCTAGAAAGCCCAAAATGGCCTAAAATGCCTATTTTTGTAGGTCTTCAAAGAGATAAATGGTAAAAATACATGTAAAAGGCATAATGGGACCTAAATCACCATTATTTTAAGATTTTAACTCTTAAAAATGGTTTATAGGGTGCCTTGATGAGCTAAAAGGTAAAAAAACCTCAAGTTTTTTGATAATTTGTGAATAGTTACAACTTTAATGGAGTTTTCCACCATTGTTGCAGGTCTTAAAGGTGCCATAAATCTTCATTTTCTTCCTGAAAGGAATGATATGGATGTCTGGAGGTCTTATACAGGTTTAGAAGTGGGTCTCATGGTGAAAAATGGCCTTGGTACTAGGTTCTTAAACAGTTGGTTGATGGTGGCTCAAGCTTAAAAACCTCTATCAATGGAGTCTAAGAAATTTATAGGTTTCATGGAATATTTTTCAGGTTGGAGGAATAAATATGAGTTGATAATGAAAGAAAACATCAAAAATTGAGCACTAAAAGATAACCTTCAAGGTCAGTCAAGCATAACATGCCAAGATCACTAACTATCATGTCAAACCCTTCTAGAAGTACAAGTGGAATGGGGTGTAGAAGTGCAAGTGGGAGAGTTTGGAGGTTGGGAGAGAAATTTGGATCATTCAATGAAGTTTCTAGTCTTTGAATACTTTTCTCCAATCTAGTGGAGTGTGGCATCATCATCCTCAAGGTAATTTGTCTTCTAGTGTCTTTTTAGGACAATAAGAAGGCTTAAAGACCCTTTTGACCTTTGGAGGTTAATTTGATGAGAGAGGATTAGTGCATAATTAATCCAATGTTGTTGAGACTCCATGAAAGGTGGTTCATCTTCATTTATTAAATTATGAAAGCTTTCTTCTCCTCTCTCTTCCCTTTTCTCCTACATCTCCCATTTGTAAGATATACTCTCATTTGACAAGGCAAAACCCTATCAAAATTTTATAAATATGCCTTTGAAGTAATAAGACATCATTTTTTACCTATCTTTTGCTTACATCTAGAGCTATAGTCAGTTTATGTATGAATGCTTTATGGAAGGGTGTCTTTCCTTGGTAATTATCCATCTTTCTTGCCTTTTTGTAGGTTTTTGACCATTGTTATAGGTCTAAAACTTGTGTTTTTGGTCATTACTAAAGGTATTGTGTGAGTTTCATACTCCTCCATACTTCATCTCTTATATAGTGGGCCTAGTTTTGGACATACTAATGAAAAATGATCAGTTGGAGAGATTGTGTGAGTGAGAGTTATCTTTGAACTACCTTAGCGTTAGTTTTATACAAATTGGAGTGTTTTTAAGTTTGATACATCACCTTGTTTATGTTTTTAGTCATCCCTTGTAATCCTTTTATCCCTTTTCCAAGAAAAATCAATAGTTTATGTGATCCATCAAGAGGAACCAGCCTTCTCTAGATGTTCAACCCCATCGTAGGATACCCACAGCCTAGGGTGGTTCCCATTTTATAGCTAGGAGTGAGAGAGATTGAAAAACTATCCCACAAGGATGAAATTTTTTACTATAATAGATATGTTTGAGGCACTTCCCCAACCACATTACCAAATATTTTGAGCTTCATATCTAGGCATAAACATGTTTGTGGACTGTCTATGAAGATAAGTCACTTTGGGAAGGTATAATCATCTTATTATGCTTCTTGTTAATATATTCATTTCATTGATATTGTCCAAATGAAGTAATCGGCCTAATATGTTAGTTTTGTGAATATGTTCATGTTTTGATACTAACAAAGAGACTAACCTATTTCGCAATCATATTTCACATTTGGCATGCCCAGTGGGACTTCACAGCCCATAAAGCTCCTTGGAAAGCTTCCTACTCTTTGAATTACTAAATTTGATTACTATTTAGCATTTATTTCCCTATTTTTCCTCTCATTTTCTCATATTCCATGTTTCTAGAATTGGCAAAGTTGCCCTACAGATCGATGAAGTCACTCCCATAACTAGTGGACTCAACTTGTAGATCAATGAACATTTTTTTACCACTCTTTATTTTCTCTATGTATCTTAACAGGAATGGTAAACTTGCCCTGCTAAATGGTGAAATCAACCTACATATCAGCAAGATCAAAAGACAAATGGAAAAGTTGTTACTCTAAAATTTTATATGTTTTTTCAAAAATAATGAACTCGACATGAGAATCAGTGAACTTGACCTAAAATTGATGAAATCGATAGATAAATAAAAAAATGAATAAAGATTTAAATAATGTTTTTTGTTGTTATTTACTATAAATTATGAAATCATCCACCAAATAATGAGGTCATCCTATTAATCAACAAATTTGCCAAAGCTATTCTCTATTTGCCTATAGATCAATGAACTTGCCTTGCTAAATGGTGAAGTTAACCTGTGTGGAATTCTCAAGACCTTAAAAACTTTTAAAATCAAATTCCTTGGGTGACCAAAATTATTGATTAAATGCCTAATTATCTTTTTTTTAGGTTTTGACATCCTTTTAAATTACTTTTATAGCTAATAAAGGTAAAATTTAATCATTTTTCTATTTAGTGCTTAAAAATAAACAATCACTTTTGACTTAGCTCCTAAGAGTGCATGCTTTTCATTTTTTAGCTTAAATGATTTGTTATTTATGTTATTGCTTGTGTAAACCATTATGATTATGTTCTCCCCTTGCCCCCTTTAGGGATCTTGGATGATCAAAAACATATAATTTTACTTGTTTGATTGCCTTACCCAAAAACCCACTTTCAAAGTATGCTCTTCTCTTGCCCATTCATGGGGTCCTGAGAATCATAAATGAAACATATTTTTCAAATTTTATTTTTTTTAGCTTCATGAGGTGGAGTTCATATCCTTCCCACTGGTCTTTAGGGGTGTGTTGACCTAGGAAGTGACATCCTAGCATCATACCAACCCCATTATCTGATGGGGTATATAAATTAGGGTTACGCTAGTGTTATCTTAGTTGGTAGTTCCTCAAAGCCTAATTGTATTGGTATCAATTCACTAAGACCTTTATGTCTAAAGTGGTCTTAAAGAGACTATACGCTTTGGTGAATGGCCTATAATATCTCATATCCAATTGATGAATTATTCTAAATCATGCATATATCACAAGAAATAATGGGACCATCTAGTTTGCCAATTGAAAACATATACTAGAAACCACATTTTCCATGACATTCTCACTTATGTATGGGTGAAAAAGTATCCACCCTTGAATATCATATTTTATTAAAAACCTTTAAGATAATAGGGCTTAAAAACCCAACAAATAATTACAATAATTTATTTAATGAACCCTTAAATTTTGTCCTCTCAGGGCCAAGTATATCAAAAAGGACTCAATGACATACCATAAACCTATGTTATTTTCTATGTTTTATTCATGATTGTTTATGTAATTTTATGAAACCCATGTTGTGTTCACAACCACCTTCAAAATAAATACACTAAATTCTAGAATCAAATAATTCAAAACACATCCTTGCACATTTACACACTAAGGTGTTACACTATCCAATTATTCCAAACCATCCTTAGCCATTTTAGGGTGTTACGTGTACTAATTAAACATAGTCTTGTCTCATTTAGTACCTTTATATTTCCCATTCCATTTTTGGTTTAGACATGTAGTTTTTTCTGTCAAATCAACTCTCTAGATTTTAAACCAATTGACCTTGTTTCCAATTTCATTCCAGGATCAAAGGACTAAGATCATACCCTTTTTGAGTCAAATTCTAAGATCCAAAATCATTTAGTGTTATTCTAGTTGCATTTTAGATCCAAACTTTAATTTTCCTATGCCAAAATAATTTTAGACTTCAAACCATTTGATCTTGTTCCAAATTTAAAATTAATCTTGTCAAATACCAAGGTCCAAACCATACACTAGTTCAAAATCCAATTAAGACATGCCTAGATACACATGAATTAGGGCCTCTTATGGCCTTATATTTGAAGAAGAATTATATGATCCATCAGGATACCTTAAAAATTTTGAATACAATGAATATAATGAGTACCACCCTATAATGTTCAAATACCTCCCTCCTATTATTGTTTTCACAACATGCCCTGATTCTTTTAAGAATTAGGGAACCTCTTTTTGGTTTTGTAGGGACTCCTGCTTACACTCACAACTCATTGGTCTTATCACTCTTAAGTTTCCTTGGTTTTTTGTCTCATTTTGTGTGCCAAACTGGGTCCTAAAACCATCATCATTGGAAAGAACATGTTTGTGTGAGAAAATTTTATATATAACACTTATCGTGAAAGTGGAGTCTTGACCTCCTTATTTACATTTGAAGTTTAGTTCTCTTAGCTCTCTTACCCTGCTCTAGGAGGTCACCTTGATTTTTGTGCCTTTTTAGGATTTGAAACCTACCCCATTACAATGACCAAATATGAACAATAAAGTTTCATAGAAAGCACTAGACCCTATGTGAGTAATTTTTATATATTATACTTTTCCAAGGAATGAATCCTTAATCAACTTATTCCACTTGTAATATCTCATCATACCTAATCAAAAACTTTTTAAAATGTCCTAATGGATCTATAATAAGCAATTATAAATTTCCTAACATAATACACCTAATTAGGTTTCAAATCCATGATTAGGTCTCTATGACCCTAACATGTGTTATTCTTTGCTAACCAGGGTAATACTTGTGAATACATTTAGTTTTCCATTTTAACTCATCTCCTTATGTAATTAGGCTTATCCATGTCGATTAATTGTCTTAGTAGGCTTTTTCGAGGTCTCTTAGACCTAATCAAAGATTGAAACTCTAAATAGGTCTATATTAGGTCAAGTGGAGTCCTCACTTGTAATTAAAAACTTATTTTTGCAACGTTAAATTAAAAAATAGGTATCTAATTTGGTCTAAATAATGAGCTTGAGGATGTTTCACATGGGGTAAAAATTTAACTTACAATAGATAGAGAATTTAAACTTTGAACTATGTTTATTAATTAGGTCTATGCGAATTGATCGAGGTATGTTTGTTTGTTATCCAAACTTTAATAGTCATTTGGAAGAATTTAAAAACCTATATACCAAGCGAGATTTAAGCCAAACATGTTTCAAAAGACATGGAAATTTGATGTGGTCTTGGATCCAAATGCCCCCACCCCCCAGCTTGCTTTCATTGGTTTTTGTTAATTAATTAATTTAATTTTATCAAGTTTTATTAATTTTGATTAATTGTTTTTTATTGTTTAATTTTATATAGTTTAATTATTATGAATTAGGATTTACAAAATGAAGATTGGGAAGATCTATAAATAATCCAAGCCTTTCTCATTGTAAGGGTTTACTTTTTGTTACTCCAAAACATAACCAATCACTTTTATTTTGAGTTTATTATATCCCTTTCTTCTTTACCTGTTGTTATGCTAGTGAAATTTTTCCAAATCGATTGTAATAGCATTGTGTTAATTGAAAACATTATTCCGGTTAATGGAAGTTGTGGATATTTGTTAAGTATTGCATATACATGTGAATGGTGGTGGTGTTTTTTTATTTTCTCATTTTCTCCTTCTTCGAAATCTTACACTAACTCTATTGATGGTTATACACACGTTGGTCAGGGGAGGGTTTGATTTTATGGATGTTTGTGATTGAAATGGATAGATTTTAATTCACAATAATAGGGTTTATCTCTTTCCCCCTTCTCTTTTACATTTTTTTATTGAATCTATTAAACTAAGGTTTCGTTTGATAGCAATTTGTTATTCATGTTTATCTTGATTATTTATTCTATTTTATTCTTATATCATTGTCACACTATTAAATTACTAAATGCATGGGAATGAAAAAATAAAGTTAACATTTTTAATTATTTCCACCTAAAACCCTAACTTTATATTTGGGCAAATGCATGCATGTGCTTCTTTGTTTTTGATATCTAATAAGAACCCAATTAACTAAAACACATAATCATAATTACTATAAAATATGTTCAAGGATCAAAACACTATTAAAAAATAGGTTTTAAGTTTTACACCAGTAGGCCCCTTGATTGGAACCATCACAACACACCACTAAATGAAGGTTAGTTCATCATGACCTAATAGATATAAAACTTGGGGAGACCCACCTTCTAGGACTCCTTTCAAGAAGAGGCTTAAATGGATTCATAGCCCTTAAAGCTTGATATTGGCATCACCATGCCAAATGGCACATCAATAATTTTGATGCTAGAAAGAGGGCCACCAATACTTAAAACTAAAATTTTTAACAAAAATCTAAACTTCAACACTTAGGAGCATTACCCATGCTTGAGTATTCTAAATTTAAACTAGAAAATAAGAGAATACCCACTAGATCAAAGTCTATTGTAGCTGACTTTGAATTGTTAGAGTTGATTGAACATTAAAAAATAAGAGCAAACAAAAGAAAATCCAAAGTAGATAAATCTACTCAGCTAGTAGCTCGTCTAAGGCTATAGTTCCCTTTATCAACCCATGTTTTGCCCCTCAAAACCCACCAATGGTGACTAATCTTGCTTGGCTTGGAGGAGGTGGATGTTTTATGAATGTTCTAGGGGCTGCCCATAATTTACCAAAGAATCCTAACAAGTTATGTCCAAAATACATACCTAACAGGATTCAAAGTATTAAAGAGCAAATTTAGGCATTAAAAAATGCCCTTATCTGAATGCAAGTTAAACATGAGGATGTTGCCTACCGCTTGTTCCCTTACTCCTTTGGGAGAGGTTCCCTATGTTTGGTATCTCTGATTGCCAAATAGGTATATCACCTCTTGGGTTCATTTAGAAATAATGTTTATTACCCACTTTAGGTTCCCCATTGATTTGGTTATCCTATACCACCACATTGTTGATACCCATAAAAAACTAAATGAACTAATGAGTGTCTTCAATGCACATTTTCATAAGTTATACCAATTATTGAAATACCCCTATACATAAATGAAAGTAGCAGCCATCTAAACCTACCTAAGGGCTTGGGACTCCATAACTTTCAAGTTTCTTAGGAGAACCCCAGTAGAACTTACATCCTTGTCATTGGCCTATAATGAAATTGTTAATATTGAACAATAGATGGCATCACAAGGCTATGGAGTTGGTTCTTTACCTTCATTAGGCCAACCAAGGGCTTATAATCAAATTTCAATGATTGATCAGGCTCTCCAACATAACACTCCATTGATGAACCAAATCCCATGTGCTATGTATGGAAGCCCAAATCCAATACACAACCTAATGCCTATGAACTAGATGCCTAGTGGTCAACCTTATATGCCTCCAAATCAATTTGTGTCATAGGAAAATAAACAACAACTTGCTCCTATCATTTAAAACAACACTATTACCATGTCTAGCATGAGTGGTTATGTTACCTCTTGTAGTAACTAACAAGCCATCATATCATTTTTAAATAATTAGATGCCTATCAAGAACACCCATAACCAGACACATCATGTTACCCCTATGTTTCTAAATGTTACTACCCCTATGGTTGACCCACAACTAGAAATAGGAAATCAACTGAATGTTAGTGTGAACCTTGAAGTAGCAAACTTGTAACAAATGGTTTAATGATTGGCAAATGACATGGTCAATTTACGTAGACAAGTGCCTCAAAACACTAGCCAAAATGAAAATAACCCTACACAAAATAGAAACTTTAACTTTTAGAGAACCAATAGGTAATGGAACATGAGGCCCAACAATGGAGGAGTGCCCACTCCATTTGAAAATACAAATTAGAATAACAATAATGCATCTAACATTGTGAACTTAGTTTATTTAGCATTGCCCACATAGTGTAGGCTATATAATACGACTGATCACATTGAAATTGATTATGCTTAGTCTGCTCTAGCCTCAAACATCTTTCAAAAGGAGATGGACAACCTTGAGATAGTGCCTACACTTGATAAAGACAACTCCAACCAAGGTGGAAGAAACCTTGATATAGCTCGAGTCTTGGCAACTTACAAATTTTCATTCAAGATCGACAATGAGCTTGAGGATAACTCAGATGAGGTCCATGAATTTAAATAATTTTAAAGGGAAATAACTATCAATTGAGGAGTAAGTATCAAGCTCTATTAACTACATCTAGTCCTCCAAATAATACTGAAGTTTCACCAGATGAGAACTTGAGCAACAACTCATTTATACCTCTAAAAGACCTATGACATCTAATCATCCCAAGAATAATTAAACATGCTCACAAACTGACAAACCAGTGAAACCAAAAAAACATGGATATAACATTATAAATGACCTGAAGAAATCTAAGGCCAACATAGCAATGTTTGACTTGCTCCAAGTGTCTAACCAAAAATACTTGTTAATAAAAGAATTATATGCTCCTAAAGGCAAAGAGGCTAATAATCCAGTTGATGTTCAAATTATATTATATATAAAAAATCAAAACTCCTCCTTTCCTCCTATCAATCTATATTTTTTATAATAACTTACACAATTATTTGGTAGACTTAGATGCTTCTGGCAACATGATGCCATATGCAGTTTGATAGCAGTTGGGTTTGACTCATACGAAGTCAAATAGAAAATTTATTCTCTTGGAAATATCAGAGGTTAAGGTTTTTGGTGAGTTGAACCATATCCACATATAGTTGGCATATGATCCTAGGGTGTAGTAATTTATTGGTATTCAGGTAATGGATATATCTGATGCTTACGATATACTTATGAGCAAAGATTGGTCAAGAATATTAAATGGTTACATGGTAATTGAATTCTCTCACATGTGGCTCCCATGGTAAGGCATACCTAACCAGATAAAAATTAAGCATGAGCCTTAAATGACTCACATGATCACAGAGTACAACAAAACAAAAGAAGTCTTGTTTGAAGAGTCTAAACAAGGTGTCTATGTGCTTGATAAAGAGGCAACAACTTACAAGAAGCTCTACATCGATATGTTGTTCATATAATTGTTGACCATTTTTTGCCCAACAGGCCAAAAAATTAGTCCCCCTTCTTTTTTATGTTGCCCTGAGCCAGTACTTTTGATTTTGCATGAGTCTTGCAATTTCTACAAACTCTACATAATTTCTACAAACTTTGCAGGTGTAGTCTTTCAGTAGAGGAAGAACCAATCAAAGAGTGCAAGGTTTTACAAAGCTTCTTCAGACTCTTTTTTGAAGAAATTCATAAGGAGAGTGAGCTTAAAATGGTTCAATGACATGATATTTAAAAGAGTTAACAGCATTGAACCGTTGAAACCATTGAACCGGTTCAACGCCTTGGTTCATCACTTTGGTTCAATGATTTGGTTCAACGGCTGAGGTTCAACACCAAAGTTTATCACTTAGTTCAAAACCTTGGTTTAATTAGTCGGTTCATTGGCTTGGTTTAATACTTTGGTTCAATGCTCTTGGTTCATTTGCCTTGTTTCGTCGGCAAAGTTCAACGGCTTTGGTTCACGCTTGGTTCACTCGACCAATTCATTGCTTTGGTTCATCAGCAAGGTTTAATGCTTTGGTTTAGTTCAATAGGTTCAAAAAAATTTGGTTCAATCAAAGTTCATCAAATGGTTCAATGAGCTTGGTTCAACACTCGGTTCAAAGCCTTGGTTCAACAATCATTTGAACCATTGAACCGGTTCAATGGATTGGTTCAACGGTTGGTTCAAAAGAGTGGTTTAATGTGAAGGGTTCAAGCCTCCCAAAGGACAAGTGCCCTTGCAGAGGGAAGTTCCAAGTTTAAGAGCCCTTGTGGAGGGTAGGGACCACTTCAAAGGAAAAAGAGCTGCAAAGGTAAGATTTTTTTAGAATTTTGTTAAGGCAATGGCATAATTCCTTCAAACTTTTTGTCTGAAGGAATTCCTTCAGACAAAAAGCCTAAAGGAATTTCGAAGGGTTGCCTGACAAAATCCCACAAAAAGGACTTAAGTGTTAAAATTAATTCTTTCAGACTTTTTGTTCGAAGGAATTCCTTCGGATAAAAAGTCTAAAAAAATTTGGGAACTCGCGAGCCAAAAGCCTGAAAGAAGATTTTTGAAGGTAAAGTGGCGGAACCATTTCTTGTAGACTTTTTGTCTGCAGGAAATGTCTACGTGAAAAGCCTGAAAGAAAACTACCCGATGGAAAATAAGCCCGCAAAGAAGAAAAGTTGAAGCAGGAAAAGGCTCAAAGGAATTTTCCAAGGACGGTGACGTCCCAGAAGCTGTCAACTTTAAAAAGATAGACTAGTCATTGGTTTTCAAATTATGACTAGGCCACGAATGTCAATTTTACACCAAGAAATCTAGAGCACAAAAGGTGCCAAGTGGTAACCGCAGAAGGCTCTAACATGCTTTTTTAGGAGTAGTGGAACATGCCATGTGTCCCCTGCAAGGCTCGACAGAAGCTGATAAGTGTCAGCACCCACAGTCTCTCTCTTTTGTCCCACCAGAAAAGTGGTGGGCCCTAGACGAATTGCTAAAGAAAGTGGAAGCTAACACATGTCCTCTTCCATAAGACCTTCAAAGGATGCCTAAAGCTCCTATGAGTCAAGCAGATGTTGCCACGTGTCTTGCCTGTTTTATAGTGGAATGCACCACGTGTCACTTATTTTAAAATCAACAGAAAGTGGCCAAGGCAAGCAGAAAAGATCCCAAGGAATGTAGCAACCTACAAAAAGATAGCCCTGAGGGCCGAAGGAGCTAGAAAGAGATAGTAACCAGGAAGAAGACAAGGTGCAGAAAGAGACAAAGCAGGAGGCGAGTTATTGCAGATGGTCATCAAATGGTGCAAATAGTGAGCGGCATGGCCTACTTTCTCCATTTATCATTTATGAGGGGACAAACCATAGTCTATTTGTAGGAAAAGAGGTGTAGCCTATGCTCTCGAATGCCAAAGTCAAGATCGGTGATTACACAGCATGGTTCCAACAGGCTCTTTTAGAAAAATGACATCAGCAACAGTGCCTTCCTCTTCCTATGCTCTCGACACACATGAGCCAACTTGTCAAGAGCACCAAAGTCTTTTCAAAAGAAGGGCCAAGCTCTCTTCCCCTTTCTCTATATACTGTAAAACTTCTCATTTGAGAAGGATCCACTCTCTTAGCCTTAAGGCAAAACTCTGCCCAAAAATCTCTCGGGCTTGTACGACAGAGCGCTGCCAGATTTTACCTTGAATCATAACTTAGCATTTTTACCTCTATCTGAACTTACACTTTAAAGTATATGTCTATTTTCTTCTTTTGTGTTAATTCATTATCTTTCATGATTTTCATAGATCGATTATAGGATGTCCAGTGCATTGTGAAGTCTCCTTTCTGCAGGTCTGATAGAAGTGTCTACAGCAAGAATATAGGCACATGTGAATAGGCTATCAAAGTGTGTCTCAGAACACCTTTGCTAGTTCCTTCCTCCTTGTATCTCTATGGACCCCTAACTCACTATTGTAGAAGAGCTTCCCCCTTCAGATGAAGTGTATGGGCATTTCTTCTTGGTGAAAAGTGTATGTTCGGGCTGAGTGGGTCAACATTTTTTGGTGTATCACCTTTTCATTTTTAGGCTTAGGTTCTATTTTCAAATTCTCTCTCTCCCTTTTCATCCCCCCCTTTTTCATTTTATTTTTTAGCAGTATGAGAAACCAGGGCATAAACAATACGTCAAAGGGAGCTAGCCCTTATCTAGAGACTCTCCCCTCCAGCTTCGTCGGTCCCACAGGCGAGAGGGGAGTTTCCATTGTTGCGTGTGGAAGGACGGGAGCTCGGCCTCCTGCCCCAGGTGCAATCCACTGCATCAACAACAATAAAATTCAAAATTTGAGGAACTAAACCAATTCAATGAGGATGATGTCCTCTCTGTACATGAGATACCTTAAGTACATAGTGTTTCCCTAGCATATGAAGAGGTGAAACATGTTGATCTAAGTGAAAATAAGGGACAAAAGCTCTTCAAATGAGAAAATAACTATTCTAGACAACCCTATACCTACTTCTACCACTGAGGATCTAAACAAAAGTTCCTTATCAATTGATAAATCAAGCATATACCCACTACAGGTTGAGAAACTAATGGAGAGGTCAATATGACACATCACCTATTTATCATAATCTTACATATATAGCTAAAAATCACTTGTGGATTCTAAAATTCAATGGATCTAAGTTCAAAAGTAGGTGTGGTGCTGGTGTTGAGCTCATTAACCCAAGAGTGAAGTCATACTTAACTACATTTTGCTTGTAATTTGCTTTCATGAACAATGGAGTTAAATATGAGGCACTAGTGTACAGCCTCCAATTAACTCTAAAGAAGATGTTCAAGAACTTAAAAGTCTTTGGTGACTCAAAACTAGTGGTCAAACAAGTAAGAATCTAATACATTTGTAATAATAAGTATTTATCTAGATACTACCATATAGTGTGGAACTTAATAAAATATTTTTATGCATTTGATATTCAAACATTACCTCATATAAATAACTACATGGTGGATGCATTGGAAACAACTATAAGTACTCTAGAAACTATAGGTAACTTCAAGATAATAATGTTCTTGGTGGAATTAGTCTCTACTCCTTCAGTTCTTGATAATATCAAGCACCTCTAGATATTCAAAGATGATCAACATATCATCGACTTCATCACTAACACGGATTTGTTTGTATCATAGTTTATAGATGATGATGATAGGGAAGAGTTTGAAATGGATGAGGAAGGTGTGATAAATCTAAAAACTAACAGTATACCTAAGGGCATGATATCACTATAATGATTATTTGACATGGATTTCCAAGGATAAAAAGATAAACCAACCCCTGTCAAAGGTATGTTATACCAGCATTGCAATCTAGGTAATGCAAATGAATCAAAAAATGTGCTTTTAGGCACAACATGCATGGAGAAGAAAAAACAAGGATCGGTTCAAGCCTTTAAAGACTTCAAATAGGTAATAACATGGAGCTATAAAGACTTGAAAGTATTCAACACTTCCATTCTCACACTAGGAGTCAAACCATTTCATCAGAGGCAAAGGCTAGTGAATTCATTACCAGAGCCATTGATATTTAAGGATGTGTAGAAATTTCTCTTAGCAAGAATCATCTTCCCTATTAATCACTCCATGTGGGTGGATAATTTAGTGTCAATTTAGAATAAAAATAGAGAGATAAGGCTTTGTGTAGACTTTTGTAACTTGAACAAAGCTTCAAAGAAAGAGAACTACCTATTGCCTTCACTAGATGAAGTCTTATAGATAATGAACGGCTCTCAAATGATGTCATTTCTTGATAGTTATTTAGGTTATAATCAGGTAAAGGTCAGCTATAAATACCAAATCAAGATATACTTCATGATAAAATGGGGTACATTTGCATACAAAAGGATGCCATTCATCCTAATCAATGCGGGTGTTACTTTCCAATAGGTCATGGATATTGCATTTAAGGATCTTATCAAAAAATGCATAGTTATATACATGGATGATTTAACTATCTTTTTCAAGAAATGAGAGGACCATGTGAAAGACTTAAGATAAGTATTGCAGAGGTGTAAAGATCATAGAATCTCCCTGAAACTGAAGAAGTGTATATTTGGGGTCATAGAGGGTTAGTTACTAGGTCACATTTTATCAGAATGAGGCATGTCCATAGACCCAAAGAGAGCAAAATAAATTCTAAAAATTTTGTTACCTGGTAGTAGAAAGGAGTTGAATTCATTCTTTGACAAAATCAACTTCATCAAGAAGTTCATTTTGAGATTTATAGAGATAGTTTAACCACTCAATAACATGTTAAAGAAGGATGGCAAGATTGAATGGACAACTGAATCACAAGTGGCTTTTTCTCAATTCAAGAAATCAATAGTAAATGCACTGGTGCTAATAAATCCTAACTATACCCAACCCTTTTACATCTACTCATTCTCCTCAAAACACTCAAGTGTTGTTGTTTTAACACAAAAGAAAGAAGTTGGAGATGAGAGACATGTCTTATTCATGAGTTATCCACTCTGAAATACTAAATCAAGGTATTCAATGATTGACAAACAAGTTTTTGCCTTAATAAAATTCGTCAATAGGTTTTAAAATTACATCCTTCACAACAAGATATTTGCAATGGTGTTTGACCCTAAAGTAAAGGCTATGTTAATTCAAAATGAGTTGGGTGAGTTAAGGGATAAATGTATGACCATTATCCAATATTTTAACCTAAAACTCCAACCAATGAATATTGTATGAGGTCAAGGACTTAGTAAGGCAATGACTGAAGTACACCCACATATCGTTTGTTAATAGTACATGGTGCAAGATATCACAGATGATGATTGGTACCAAAAAGTGGTCTACTACTTGCTATATAATGAGTGCCCAAATAATATGAATTCTACTCAAAGAAGGGCTTTATGCCTAAAAAGTAATAATTTCATGATCAAACTAGGTATGTTATACAAAAAGAATCATGAAGGCATGTATCTGAGATGCCTAAACAAACATTAAGTAGCTGAAGTACTTAATGATTTCCATGATAAATTTGGAACTAATCATGAATCAAGTGGTGCTACAACCCATCAGATACTCAAGGTAAGGTATTATTGGTTGTATGTTCTTAAAGATACCCATGCTCACATCTAGAGCTATCATACCTATCAAATTGTCATGCATAAAGAATATACCCCAACCATGCCATTGCAACCAGTTATTAAGGTCCAACCATTCAAAAAATTGGGATTGGACTTTGTTAGAGTGATCAATATCAATTCCTCTATAAGACACAAGTTCATTCTTATGGCAATTGATAATTGTGTCCATTGGACTGAAGCAAAATAATTAAACAATTACACAACTGATGTGGTAATCAAATTTATAGAAGAACACATCATCACAAGATTTTGAATACCTGCTATGATGGTATGTGATAATGGTCCTACTTTCTCATCTCTTTAATTTACTGAATAGGCCTATGACAACTAGGCTAAAATGGAGTAAAAAGGCAAAGTGGCAGGATTGGAAAAGTGAAGGAGCATTTGGGCAAGAAATGAATCAATAGAAAATCTGTAAGTAGGCCAACCCTAGTCATTGTAAGGGTTGGATTTTTGTTGCTCCAAAATTCTCAAAGTTAACCACTATTTTTGATTTCATAGTGCATTATCCTATCCCTATTTTTTAACCCTGCAGTTATGCTGGTGAAATTTTAATCGATCGATCATGTTGAACTTGTAATGGATTGTCTACATGAATATTTTGGTTAATAAAAGACTGTGGATTTATTACTTTCAATATGTGTATTTGTATGGTGGTTATGAGCATTTATTTCATTATTTAGTTCCCTTTGGCATATGCACTATATTCATTCATGATTTTACACATGTTGATCAAGTGAAAGATTGGTTTTTAGAGTTCAACAATCGAGAACTATGAATTAATTCTTTGTTATTGCAAGGTTTATCTCCCTTTCCCCTTTCTCTTTTGCATTTTCTTATTAAATTTGCTAAACTACGGTTTGTTTGATAATAATCTATTTTTTATTTTTTATCTTGATTGCTTATTCTATTTCATTCTTATATTTTTGTCACACTGTCGAATGACTAAATGCATGGGAAGGAATAAGTTAACATTTTAAATTGTTTGCATCTAAAACCCTAACTTTGTATTTGGAAAAATGTATGTGTGTGCTTCTTTATTTTCTATATCTGATTAGAACCCAGTTAACTAAAACATGTAGTAAAAATTACTATATAGTTTGTTTAAGTATCAAAATAATCTTAAATTTTAGGTTTTAAGTCTTACACTAGTAGGCCCTTTGATTAAAATTATCATAATGCACAATTAAGTGAATATCAATACACTGTGACCTGGTAGATATAGAACTTGGGTGACCTACCTACATGGGACTCCTTGCAGGAAGAGGCTTAAAGGGCTTCACATCCCTTAAATTCTAATGTTGGCCTTATTGTGCCAAACAAGACATCAACAACTCTTATTATTAAAACTAGTCAAGGACAATTCAAAAAATAAACTATGGAAGATAAGGATGATCAACTTCTAAGATAATTAGAATCTAGAGCCAAGCTCCCACCTAACTTCCCCATGGACCAATTATGTAGTCTTGTTAACATAGAAGAGTTACCTCTAGAATTAGTTGTTACCCAAAGTCAGCTCCTTATTCAAAATACAAAACTAGCCATTGCATCATCTAGTAAAGGGAAGGGACAACTTAGTGACCCATCCCAACATAGATAAATCATTGCTTCCACAATTCAACAAATTAGCCAATGATATGTTGATCAACTGGTAGCTGATCTAACCACTTATTTAGTGGTAACATCATTCAACAATGTCACTTTTATAGAGTAAAAGTAATTGCTCAAACAACCACAAAAACCCATAGATAATGCTACATATAATATATACCCATTGGCTTTGATTGAACATGCCATTCTAACAAAGGCCATACAACAAGTTCCACTTGACATGCAACATAATTTTTTTAACCACCAAGATATCCTTTCTAGTGTACAACAAGGGTCAAATAATGCATAATAAGTGCCAAACAATATGCAATAAGTGCCAAATAATGTGTAACAAGTGCCAATCTAAACACAACAAGTGCTCAACAATTAGCAATAACAAGCTACTAATAATCCATAGCCACAACAAGCATTGGGAAGTTCCCAACACACATTTCCTACTTCTTCTAATTTACAATAACTATGCCTTCTTGTGAATCAACAACAAGTTCCTTAAAACTAACAACTAATTCCTCTGAACCAACATGACATACCCTACAATCAACAATAACAAATCCCTTATAATTTGTAATAGTAGTTTCCTCTAAACCAATAATGCATTACCTATTCTAATCTAAATCTAAACCAATAACAAATACCTCATCAAAATCTAAATATAGGTTATTGGGTGAACATCCCTAATAGAACCATGTAAAGAGGAGCCATTCTTACTTATGCTACCACCAGCCAAGGCCATCAAACACACCAAAATACCTTTTCTTCTTCATAACATGCACCTAACATCCAAGAATGAAATGCAATGAATGAAATTATTTTTAGACTTCAAGTAGGTAACCAAGTGCCCAAGAAGTATAAATTTTATGAAATTTTCCCTTATCCTTTTGACCTTAGCTTTCATAAGTATCTCTCCTCCCCATTTCAAACTACCAAAGTTTGATAAATACAAAGGAAAATGTGACCCAAGAGAACAATTATAGGCATTCTTCATCGCATACCAAGAATTAGCTTACAACAACATATATTTGCTTTGCTTGTTTCCACACAGTTTGGGTGGACAATCTTTGGAATGGCTTTTCAAATTTCCAAAAAGGTTGGTAACCAATTTCAATGATTTATCAAAAAAATTGTCAACCACTTCTCCTAAAACATAGAGCATGAGCTAACAGTAGTATATTTGTGCAATGCCAAACAATGAGGAGGAAAAAGCTTCTTAGTATATTTACAAAGGTGGAGAGCCCTAGCTAGTCATTTTTCTCATAAATTGTTGGATAAATAGTTAGCATATATTTTTTAACAAAACCTAAATGTTGAAGTTGCACATAATTTGAGACTTTATTGTTTCAACATATTTGAAGAAATAATTGACAAAGGAATGTAAATTAAAGAATCACTAATTGACAAATGTATTGTAAATATATACTCTCAATCCCAAATGTCAAACCAAAATGAAGTGTCAAACCAAAATCAAGCGCTAATTCAAGCTAACCAACTAAAAAGCCTACGACCTTTGTCAAAAATAAAAACATGGTTAGTAATGGGGTCATAGAGGTGAGACATGTACAAACCATACAATCACCACCTATCCAAAATACTATACCTAACACTCAGCTCACCTTGAAAATAGATCCCCCATGATAAGGACATTATAAATATAGAGTTTTCAATGACCTCAGGGAACCCAATGAGGCAGTATTTCAAAAATTGGTGGCAACTAATTTGATTATTTGGCTTATTCCAAAACCCTTTCCAAAGGGTCAACCTAAGCCAATGTGGTATCACGATAATGAGTATTGTAATTAATATCACATGGTTGGTCATTCAATTTATAGGTGCATATAATTGAGGCATCTAATTAAATATTTACTTAAAATGGGGAAATTGAGTTGGAGAAAAGAGCTCCCAACTCTTATCAAGAAATGGGAATCTATAAAAACTCCTTCCTCAAGCATAACAACTAGCAACAATGAAATAATTAGAATTAAGGGCATGGCCATAATTAGAACCAAGAACAAGGCCATAATCTATAGCAAATACAAGGCCAAATTTAGAACCAAGCCAACTGTAATCAAGATCATGACACCCAAACTAACCAAGTTGGCTATTGAAGTGTATCATACAACTATGGTGATGTCATAGGGCACGTTACAAATAACTATATCACTACTATCAAATTTATTCATTGTAAACCATCTAACACTCATCAAAATGTTATCCCTTTTATCTTAAGACCACTTCCTTTGATCATAGGTGATTCTAACATAGGTCAAATCAATTCAATTTCACCTCAACTATATATAATTACTCATCCTAAGCCACCACCTAATAATTTTAATGTAGGTAACTCTTTCCTAACTCAAAATTGTATAGTTGCAACTAGACATCCAAGAGTCACCCTTCAAGGCCCTTTGCCTCATTTTAATTCTAATACCAATTCTAATTATAACACTACCCTACCAAAATCCAAACCACGTCATCTTTTTACTAAGAAGCTATATAATATTTGTGAACAACTAAGCAAAATGCTTGCATAGATTTCTATCCTAGATCTCTTGCGTACATTAAAGTTCATAATACAATATTAAATTACTTTCTCTAAAAATCTAAGGTACCCAATGACATTGATCCATCTTATTTATAAGCATTGGTGGGGCATTTATCCCTAGTTCAACAACTCACATTTGACCAAAGTGACATGTCATCCATTGGTCCCCTTTATCATAATCCTCTATACATTGAAGCCATTGTTTCCCACCACAAAGTCAAGTGGGTTATTATAGATAATGGTTTAGGTTTAAATATAACATCATTGAATTTGATCTAAACTTTGTGATACACAATAATAGATATGTAGTTAGATACTATTACAATCAAAGTTTATGACAATGTAGAGAGAGAATCTTCAGGCACCATTTGTTTGCCTATTATTATTAGGCTTGCCACCTATAACCCCCTTTGCCATGTCATTGAAATTGAGTCACCCTATAATCTACTTCTTGGTCATCCTTATATATATGAAGTATGATCACTCCCTTTCACTTTGCACTAGTGCCTTAAATTCCCTCATTCATGATTAAAAGCCATTATTCCTAATGATTTACAACCATACTTATATTGCAAAAACCTAGAGATAAAAAATTCAAATTATAATTATTGTCCTAGTATTGAGTATGTATGCAAAAATAATAAAATAAAAATTCTTGAGCCTTCAAATTCTAATTACATTAACCCTAGTGACCTCGTATCCACTTCCTCAAATCTACCTCCTAAATCAATTTCTGCTCACTTTATTATTGAAGAGTTTAGCATTGCCACATATCACACTCAATATGCTTTTCATGTTGGAAATTTTCCCAAATCCCATAAACCATATGGAAGGCTAAAACCTATCCTTGATAGGCCTAACATTATATGGCAAAATAAGTTCAAATCAACTCTACAATAGCCACTTGTGTTTCTAAAAGACCTGTCACCAAATCAACATCGAACCACTAGCTCTAAAGGAGATTGGTTATATGGTGGAGACTTTGCTCCTTGATATCAAAGAAATAATTACCCCATTCCTAATAAAATTATGTAAAATCATGACTATAATGGAAAAGGTATGGGGATAAAATCACAAGGAATTCTTGAACCTGTACAAGTGGTAACACATGTAGGAAATCAAGGTCTTAGATTCACACAACTTGGGGGTGGCCCCATAGATTTCAAGAGTGGTACCACTTTGTCAACTAATGAAAATACTCCTATAAATTACATATAATCCCATTATAGTGCCTATGATGAGATTGTAAACATGAACTTTTTTAATTCTCATGTCATACTTACCATTATAGCCAATTATCCTCTTTCCCTCCATCATCCTGGCCTAATCGATTTGGACTACAAAGATTCAACTATACCATTGGATGAATTCTAGAACAATGAATCCATAGTTAAATTCATGGGCCTAAGAGATTGATTTATAGCTAATGATCATAAATAAGGATTTGACTTCGCATTTGACCCTACCACCTACTTTGGAGAGCAAGCAAACTTCCTTGGTCATAAACAAAGTAAAACATCAAGATCCTCTAGTGAAAATCTCTTTGAGGCACTTTTAGATTAAGGAAAAAGTAAAGAGAAATACAATTCCATGGGTGAAAACCTATTTCAGGCACCCTTGGATGAAGAAGTTTGCTCATCTCCTCAGGAAGCTCAATGTCCTCCAAGTCTAAGCATTTTAGTTAGGTCTAACATTACTGAGGAGTAATATAAAATCTTTGCATAATTGGTACAAGACTTTCTAGAGCAATTTTTCAATTAACCACTGCTAGACATGGCTAATTTTTATTCTTCTAACATGAGTGAGCCTTATGGCTCACAAGTAACTAAGGAAGACCAATTTTCATCTTTGCCTATTATTCTTGCAAATGGTTCTACACTCCTTGTAGAAGATACTATAGAGGTGAACATCAACACCTATGATGACCCCAAAATAATTTACCTGGGTGTTTCCTTCACTACTAAATAATGTATTTTTATTATTACTATCCTAAAGGACTTTATTGATATATTTCTATAGTCCTATTCTAACATGTTGAGTTTAGACCCATCTCTCGTGGTGCATCGATTTGTGGTACATCTAAATGTTAAGCCAATCAAATAAAAGTTGCATAAAATGCATCTATGCATTGTTATCTTGGTTAAGAAAGAGCTACAGAAACTATTGGGAGAAGGATTCATACCACCATTAGATTACTCATAATATATCTCAAACATTATCTTGATTAGCAAGAAGACTTAAGGAATTCACTTATGCAATGACTTCAGAGATATTAACAAGGCATGCCCTAAGGATGACTTCCCTTTGCTGAACATTAACATTATAGTTGACTTAATAGTAAGATATGATATGTTGTCCCTCATGGATGGCTTATCAAGATATAACCAAATCAATATTGCACACGAGGACTAACACAAGACAATGTTCACTACTTTATGGGGGACATTTTGTTATCAAGTCATGCCATTTGGATTAAATAATCTCAAGGTAACTTATTCACATGCCATGAATGTCATCTTCCATGACATGTTGCATAATATTATTGAGGACTATGTGGATGACATGCGAGCCAAATTCAAGACACATGCATGACATCATGGAGTTCTATGAATAATATTTGAGAGACTTTGTGAATATAAGGTACGCCTCAATCTTAAGAAGTGCATCTTTGGCATCACTTTGAGAAAATTGCTAATATTTATTATGTCACACCAAGGACTTGAATTTGATCCTACTAAGGTCAAGGCTATTATGTAAATGCCTCCTCCTACTTTGAAATAGTTCCATAGTCTTCAAGGCAAAATTCATTCTATTTGTCAATCTATTTCCCAATTGGTTGATTGATGCCATCCTTTTACTCACATATTGAATAAAGGTGTAGTATTTTAGTGGGACATAATTTGTCACTAGATTTTGAATAATTGAAGGATTACATGGCCAACCCACTAATATTGATGCCACCTACACCAAGAAGACCATTACTACTCTACATATCTGTAATAAAGCATGCCTTGAGGGCACTTTCACTTAGCATGATGAGTAGGGTAAAGAACATGCAATATATTATTTGAGAAGGACACTCATAACATATGAGAAAAATTACACATGAATTAAAAAGGCTTACTTGGCAATGGTGTTCACTTCCCAAATTTTGTGTCACTACATGCTAAATAATAAGACCATTATTATAGCCAAGATTTATCCACTCAACTATTTATTATCTAAGGTTACCATAACAAGTCACATGGCCAAATGGGTAATGTTTCTGAGTGAATTTTATGTTGAATATCATAACAAAAAATCCATTAAGGGATGGGTTCTTTTAGATTAGCTTGTTGAAGCCCCTATACTAGATATGCAACCACCCATCTTTGATTTCTTAAATGAATCATTTCTCACTCTAGAATCAAAATCTATTGAGTATAAATAGTGGAGATTATATTTTGAGGGCTCATTCACATCTCATCAATTTGGGGCATTTTTATTCATCACATTACGAGGGGATCTCATTCCCAAGGCATTCCATATTGCTTTTCATTACACTAAGAACATGGTTGAGTATGAAACACTCATTGTAAGACTTTATCTTGCAATATAATGGAGTATTTAGTAATTAATGGTATATATGGATTCTTAACTAATAATTAATTAGGCTATAGACTAATACCAAACTAGAGATGAGAAGTTGGTAGCTTACAAGGGTGTGGTTGATAAACTCAAGTCTAAACTCTTTCGTTTGAGTAGATCCTAAGGTCCAGCAATCAATTGGCAGATGCCATGGTGACCATTGGGTTTATGATAGTAGTTACTAGAAGTGTCAGATAGTACCAGTTTTTCATTGAGAACCTTATTCAACCAACTCACATATACCCATCTTCTAAGATCGTATGCAATATTGATGGTCCCTATCTCCCTTGGTACTAAGACCTATACACTTAGCTCCATGACCAAATTCTTTTGCCAGACCTATCACGATCCCAACATAAAGCCCTCATCCATAAAGCTACCCAATATACCTTACTCAAAAATATGCTCTATCATAGGGGCTATGATGGAATGCTACTTCATTATTTATCTTTGGGAGAATATAATTTAGTGTTAAAAGATGTACACAAAAGAACTTATGGGGCCCACACCATTGGTTTCGTCCTTGCCAAGAAACTCCTCTAAATTGGGTATTATTGTCCAACCATGGAGATGAATGCTTGTCAATATGTTAGGAAGTGTAATGCATTTAATTGACATAGTGGTTTGATCCATGTTCCTTTTTTACCACTCCAATCGATCACTACACCATGCCCATTTTCTTCTTGGGGACTTAATCTCATAAGGAAAATAAACCCCACTTCCTCTGATCACAAAAAACATATCCTAACTACTATAAAAGATTTCACTAAGTAGATAGAGGCCATACCCCTGACTTACATAATAGGCAAGAAGATATCCAAGTTCATCTACTACTACCTTATTTGTCATTATGGAATTCCCTCCACCATTATATCTGATAATGGTGGCCCATTACAAAAATGTCAAAACCCTCTATACTAAATTCCAAATCAAGCATAAGAAGTCCAAGGCCTTTTACCCTTAAGGTAACAACCAAGTTAAGGCATCAAACAAAACTATTATTAAAATTCTAAAGAAAACTGTCATTGATGTTGGCCATGATTGTCACTTATAATAATTCCTAGCCTTATGGGTTTATCGTACTAATAACTGCATGCCTATAAGAGCCACACCATACTCCTTAGTATTTGGCTCTAAGGTGATTTTTCCTATCGACATTGAGTTTCCCTCTTTGTACATCTATCTACATAATATCATTGATGAAGAATATAGAGTGGCTAGATTATAATAGCTAGACCTCTTGGATGAAAAATTACAAGCATCATTGGACCATTTGTGAGCCTGTCAATATTAGTTATGTCATAGTTATAACCAATGTATCCTCTGTAGAGAATTCAAAATTGGTGATTTGGTGTTGAAAGAGAATCAAAATAACACCAACGATGAATGTAAGAAGAAAGGTAAGTTTGAGGCTAATTGGCTTGGGTCCTTTGTTGTTATTGAAAATTATGGTTCATGTGCATATGGATTGGCTACACTAGATGGGAAAGATCTCAAGGATCCTATGAATATAATGCATCTTAAATGATACTATGCTTAACTAATTTGAACCATTGTCTATGAGAGCCCTCACTTGGGGGTGGCCCATTTAATATTCATCCATTTCCCATACCATTCCCTAGATTATCCTTCTTTACTTTCTATACCATTTCTTTAGTTCATTCTTTATTCATTTCTTGTACCATTCCTAAACCATCATTATCTTGATTACGACTGATAGGCGTTACAAGTAGACTCAATGATCCTGGTTCTAAAGGCACTTCAAAATGATAAGCATTAATAGCTTCTTTGCAAAAAAGTGTTTTAGGGTATGTTGCCAAGGGTGCTACCTACTTGATAGTTCCTTATAAATTCCTTTAATTGTTTCTCCTCATATTATTTACCGCCGTGTGTTATTCTTATTCTAATATTGTTATTGCATGATATTACTCAGTGCCTCAGGTTCTATTAGCTAGTTTAGTTATTGTTTGAGCCTCTAATTAAGGGAGATTGTCCCTTGTTAGATGGTTCATTGTTCATTTGAACATATTACCTTGTTTTCTTTATTCTAAAAAATCAAAAAAAATAAAAAAACCTTAAAAAAACAATAAAACTTACAAAATCACAAAATTAGCTTATGATTTGCATGTGAAGGAACCTCTTATCCATCCTAATTCTTTTTAAGTCCTCATTATCCTCCCATCTATGGGAGAACTATATTGGTCTAAGGTTTACACAGACTATGTAGGCAGTGCTTGGATGCATGGGGCATCTTGGGTTAGCTCGACCACTCACTCATACTTCACCACTTTTCATTTATGCTTTAATTTTCATATTTAACCATTTTTCCTAATGCTCTCACCATTTTACAAGCAACCAATTGCCTAACTCTCACCATTTTATGAGAAACCATTATCTAAATGATCTCACCATTTTGTGAGTATATCTTTCATATTCTTCCTCTATAATCATATACCTACTTGTCATCACTTTTCTTCTATCCCATATCCCTAGGAGAACTACATGTGGCCTAAGGTCCATAGGACTATGTAGGCAACATCCACTTACCTTGGGGCATTTATAGTTAGCTCAGCCACCCCTTCCCTCTTCTTTTATTCCCCATGTTGCCATAACCAATCCATTGTCCCCTTAGCCTAGGGGCACAAATTACCAAAGTGTAACACCTTATTCGTTACACATGCATAAATTATTGATAACCTATTTGGTTTTGTCTTTTATTACATGCTTATTTACTTGTTTGATTATATTGATTGTTGGTTATTATTTTTTTATGTTTAAGACATTTTGTTTCCACTTAAGTATTAACGATTCATATTTTGATTTTAAGTTGGTTTCATTTTGGGTTTAGACTATTTATATTATTTGTTTATGTTTGGTACATTATGTTTTACACTTAAGTCTTGATATTTAATATCTTGATTTAAGTCATTTGCATCTTGTATTTCAACTCTTTTTTTTTTTTTTGTGTGTTCAAATGTGTTATGTTTTCAACTAAGGTTTTGATGTTCTATCATTATCTTGAGTTGTAAATATTCACATTTGAACTGATCAATGCATAATTAAAATACAATGTTATCATAAGTTATCTATACTTATGATGTATAATCTCATTTATAAAATTAAAAACCAAGTTTTTAAAATCTTACATAGTAATGTGAAGCCAAAAGCATCTCTAAAAGAATTATCAACCCATCCAATACATGACCACAATAACATTTCATTTTTCCATAAACCACATCACATAACACAATTTTAAACCAACATGTCTATCTTTATTTTAAGGACATGCATCTCTTAAAGTAAGCCTATGCCATTTAGTTATATTTCATGTACACTCAGGAGATAAACACAAGAGCAAAATGAATTATCAAGACAAATAATATAATCATGGAAAATAAATATACATCCATATACATATTTTGATCACACAATCTACATCTAGCATCACAATAGTACAAAATCAAAGAGGATCATGAATAACAAAAGAATATCAAAAGTCCATGTACAATATCCATGATCAAAAATTAATGCCATATATATCTCAAATTGAAATTTTTATACATCATGAGAATATATACATCTCATGTACAGCAAAAATGTAGAGTAACAAGTACAATCTTAGCTCTATCTATCTTTATTCCTAGGAAGACTCTGATCAAAACACTGGCCTATGCCTAGAGGTGGTGGTGGTGGTGGACCCATCAACCCCCCTTGTGTTGTTGGTTATGTAACTAACTGCTCTAATGTTATAGTATGCCAATATCTATAAATTTGGTTGGTCCTTTGAGTCCATGTGTACTCCTTGTAGGAAGGTGCCTTGCCCTCTATTAGAACTGTTGACTCATATAAACTATGATAATAGGCCACCTCATCCTTCAAATAAAGAGTGTCATCCTTTGCATGAATGGTATCATCCTTGGCTTGAATCACATGCTAAAGTGATATGGCCAAGCCCTGAGTGGTCACAATCTATTGAGCCTCTAATAACTCATCCTGAAGCCTCTAAACATCATGTTCTATATAGTCCTAGTATACATGATCCCTATCTCACTCACTCATAGTTGTAACTAGCTCAGCATCCTATATAATAAGTCACCCCTAGATAGCTATCATTTGAGAAATATGGCCCCTTAGTGTTGTACCTTAGTATACCACTTAGCAATGATGCCTTGTAGTCTGGTAGTCTGACCTTGAATTGTAGCCAGTGCGTCCTTTAGCCTAGCTACACCCTGCTATAGGCCAACTATCTCAGCTAATCGCATTATAATCTCACACTAGAGCCTATCAATCAAAGCATAATCATCAACTGACCTAGTAGTATTGGAGTTCATTACCTCCCATAAGCCTAAACTAAATGTCCTTACGTCCCTTATGCCTGTACCTAAGGTCCTCACCTCACTTGTGTCTGTACTTATGTATTGACTAGAGGTCCCTGCCTCTCTTGTACCTATAGCTATGCCATGGCCTAAGTCACCATTTGTTGCCTTGGAAATATTTGTGTCATAGAATACCCTATCCACAATCTCCATCTCCATCTCCATCCTGGATACCATATTTATTTGAGCCAAAGTATATGACCAAGGGAATAATTTTTTATACATTTTGAACTAGAATCTTGACAACCTATTGCACATGTCGCTACACAAGAACCTAAATAATCTACAATGGAAAATCCTATGATATCATTGGTAATTATATATCCTATCCTTGTACCTGAGGCAAGCCCTATGTTGAGGCCTTCCTTTGCCTCACTATCCTCTTATGTTATCCAACTTATTGGGGCTAGGATCTAATCAATTGAATGGGCCTGAGCCCTGCCCACTAAGCTATGTAGGCATATATAGTGTCATCATTTATAACTTCATCTACATAAGCCTAATATATAGGTTATACCATATCAAAACTAATGATTACATAGAATCTTGGCACTGGTATCACCCACTATCTAATCTCCTAAGTCACATGTGTGAAGAAATGTGGTCCATCAGGCACATCTTATTGGACACCAAACTATTGATGTACTTAGTCAGGCCTGTATCTCTCCACGATGAAGTCATGTTGACCTGTAATATAACATGGTGTTACAAAATATATGGTCACATGCCCATCCTCTACCTAGTTAAACTGAATCACCATAAATGGCCACTAGATAAAGTCACCATCTACCATCTCATCAATGGCCTACTGGTAGAAATAAAATTCACCCCTATTCTTCGTAGACCAAATTTCATTTGGAACCAATTATAGACCAATGGTTCCTCATGTCCCTACTAAACCCTCTAACCAATAGGCCACTCTATAGCTATGTGCTCCTAGGTCCAGGCCTGAATTAGGGTGATCTACGCGATCCTCATGAAAAATGTGTGGTGGAGTCAAGCATGTCCTAAATCACCCCTATGAGGCCGATCTGAAAGAACCATGCACTCTTGTTAGGTAGTAGTAGGACACTGACAAGAGACATCAAAATGACTACCTCCCTAGGTAATAATGCATCTACCTATGGTGGTATCGCTACCACTTATCTCATTATTGTTGCTCTAGGAATAACAACTAGGGGCCATATAAGGTCCTCTAAGGCATCAATATCAATAGACCCCTCTATAAATTTTAGATCTGTCATATCAATCAAGTCCTCCAAAATAGTTTGTTGGCCTTATAATATATAGTAGATCCTCCAACCTCAAATAGGCACCCGTAATATCTACCATACATCCTCTAGTGTCACTATGGCCTTGCTTATCATTAGGTGGAATGTCAAGGTCTCAGAGTGCTAACGCTCTACTAATGCTAACAAATAGTCATGATCTCCTCATATAATAGGCATTCAAAATATGGGCCATTAATCTATCAACTTCAGAAGTCCTATGACCTCAACAATCATGATCTCAGGATGGCATAATCCTCATGATCATCACTCACACACCATCATGACACCTACTCACTCTTGTATATCACAAATCTAAACCAAACCAAGTCAATCACTAATTTATTTGATCATTTTACCACTTTCTTCAAATTTTGGGTCTTATCATTCTATTCTTCTATCATATTTTGTCATTTCTACTATTTTATTGGTCCTTTGAGGTGATCTCATCATTTTCCTTGGTAATACCATTGTTTAGTAGGGTCTTTTCACCACTCTACAAGTCATTCTCATCATTTTCCTCACTAGTCCACATTATCACCATTTTTCAAGTCATTCTCACTGATTAGCATGACAACTTTGTTGTTCTTAGTGAGTTTGCCATTTGTAGGCATCTTTGCCATTTGATTGACGATTTCATTGACTCACTAATAACTTTGCCAATTTTTTAATGATACTACCATTTTTAGTGATTGATGACCAAATAAGAAATATCACCATTTTGGTGATTTTCATGGATTTTGGTGATATCACTATTTTATCACAAAAATGAAGTTAGGTCAATGTTTTCATCATTTTTGTGGGTGAAAGAGCCATTTTCATCTTCTCAAAAATGATGAATTCACCTTTTTGTGGTTTTTTAGGGCCTAATAAATGCAAAATTTAAATAAAATAAAAGGCACTTAATGATGCCCCACTCAATAGTGATTGTTGATACTCTCTCACTCACTCACCCAGGCACATGTGGTGAGGGATATTCACCATTTTGTTTGATTATCTTACACGCAAAACCTAAAGCTCTATATTTTAATAGGAGAGGGTAAAAATGAACTATTTTCACCTCGCAAGGGTCAATTTATACCCTAAAATTTGAATTTTTCACCCCTATCCCTATTTATGATCCATTTTTCTTCCACAAAGGCTCATTTTTGTCTTGTTTATTGGTTTAAGAACCATTTATTCTAATTAATCCATTTTTTACCTCTTATACTAACATGTGTGTCATTTTATTTTATTTCAGGGCCCATCAATCAAAATTATTTTTCCCACCCCACCCTTGAGGGGGCATCCTGCGCCTCCCAAATAATGTTTGGGGCATTTTCATGAACCCGTCTTTCCATAAATCAATTAAAATAAATTAAAGTGGGAGCAAAGTTTATTTCTTATAATTGTGATAATTTTAAACAACTTTTTTATTCTTTGAAAAATCATTGCTTCAACTAAATCTCTCACCATGCCCTTTCAAACAAGGGCAAAAATGTATACATCCAATTCTCACTACTATCATGTCACAATTGTAAGTCAAAATGACTTCCTACAATAACACACAAACTATAAACAAAACATTGAAACATTTTAATTCATCTACACATGTCACATGAAATTTATAATTCATGTTAACATGTCCCTAATTGAAGAATTATCATGTACACAATCATCACCTTATTCCAATTAATCTTCAATCAACTATTGACCTAACAAATTGATGTTTTCGATCAATAGTGCAAGGGAACTTATCAAATTCTAAGAATTGTAAAAAAATAGAATCAGAATCACTTAGCCAAGCAATTCCAATCAAATGCTTAAGTGAAAAATCCATGACAAATTAATGAATGTATAATTTTGGAAAATGAAAATTTAAATATCAGGGCCATGACATCACCCATGACATCATCAAAATGGTGTCATGCACCAAGGATTTATGAAGATAAATATTTGACATTAGGTTAGCCATGCCTTAATAATGCCCCCTTCTTCCAAAATATTAATTTTTTATCCTTCCAAAATGGAACTCATTTGTGACCGCTCATCTCAGTATTGATCCAAAGGCCATAATTGATTTGCCTAGCCTATAAATGCAAGAGACACCATGGATAAATAACAAGCTTTATAATGCAAAGATATAATACCCAATTTTTTCTAAAGCTTTAACCATTTATTCCATTTTCAATCACAAGCTAATCCAAATGGTGTAGGAGGAGATGTTCGAGGCACTTTCCCAACCATATTTCCAAAGATCTTGAGCTCCATATCTGGGCACAAACATGTTTATGGACTGTCCATGAAGAGAAGTCACTTTGGGAAAATATAATTGTATTTTATGCTTTTTACTAATTTATGCATTTCATTGATATTGCCTAAATGAGATAATAGGCCTAATATATTAGTTTTGTGAAATTTTTCATATTTTGATAATAACAAAGAGACAAACCTATTTTTCAATCTTATTTCACACCTTCTGCACTATCAAATTTAAGCTTACATATGTACTTACACATGCCTTTATCCATGATTATATCTTACACAAGGTACTTGATATGATATACACTCAACATTTTCTCCTAACACATTTGGTCCATGGGCTACTATGACATGTTTATGATGGTTCTTTATGTTTTTTTATGAACTTCCTTGAGTGTCTTGCCATGTTATTATCTTCCATTTTCAAGCATTTGAATATGTTCCTTTTCTTGTGGCCCCCATGCCTATGTTAGTTTTCTTTGACATTTGAATATGTCATTTTTTGTTGTATGGACATTTGAATATGTAATATTTGACTTTATGGACATTTGACTAAATCATTCCCCTTTGATTCTATGGTATTTGAACATGCCCCTTGTTTGTGGTCACCTTGGACCATTATTTTTTAACTTGCTTTTGAGTGTTTATGTGTGTGTGTACTTGTTTGATTGTTGAGTTTGTACTATTACTATCTAGACATTATCATGATATTTATCTTGCATCTTAGGCCTTCATGTGATCACATTGGTTCTATGCATTTCAATGATACATTTACCTAGACATATTCTCTCCTATATGTTACATAGTTACATTAATAGATTATATAGTTGTTTTATCCTTTTGAGGTGCGATAAATACCAATTCCTATCTTTCTCTCACCACAAAGGGGGGAAATACTAGTGGGGGCATGTCATAAAGGCATGTTCTCCACATTTAGCATAGTTTCTAGATTTAGTGGTGGTATGCTTTGGAAGTATGTTATCGATACTTATTTAGTATTGGTACTTATATCAGTTTTTAGATTCAATGGAGACATGTCATATGGGCATGGAGTCCACACATTCATAGTTCTTAGATTCAGTGGGGGCATGCTTTGGAAGTGTGTTCTCCACACCTATTCAATATTTGTCATCTCTAAATTATAGTGGAAGCATATTTTAGAAAAATGTTCTCCACATTAGTACTTATATCAATTTTTATATTGCTCTATATACAGTGGGGGCATGCTTTGGAATCATGTTCTCCACACTTACACAATTTTTTGAATTGGCCAAAGCATATAGTTATATGATTCAAATTCACAGTTGTAGAAGAAT